>CM060948.1:228735894-228863634 GCA_030765055.1 Mantis religiosa
AAATAAATAAATAAATAAATAAATAAATAAATAAATAAATAAATAAATAAATAAATAAATAAATAAATAAATAAATAAATAAATAAATAAATAAATAAATAAATAAATAAATAAATAAATAAATAAATAAATAAATAAATAAATAAATAAGTAAATAAATAAATAAACAAGGAAATTAAAAAAAAAATTCATCCAGAGCTTGCTGTTAGTATAGTTACTCTGTTTTGAAGTTCCTCTTTGGCTATGATCAAAGCACTCTTTAAAATAACTACTTGACATAACTCCTTGTCAGTTAAAAAATAAATGCTATGTCTTAATTCAGCAGATATTATTTATAAATATTTCGTTACTTTCAGTTACGTTTGAAATCCTGTAAGCAAGATAGTTAAGATGTGCTTGGACCTGGTAGAGCAAATAGAAGGACATCAGCAATAAGGCTGTCTAATGCCTCGCGCTACAAATTTTTCATTTCTTTTCATACCTACCCACGCCTTGGGCGAAAGCTTCAGGCGTTATTTCTTTGCTCCAGGTTTGAGCACAGGGGAACTGTACGCTTTTTTTACTGGACTGCAACTCCAAACCGGGGAAATTAGGAGGTTCTTGACTCCAGTGTCAAAAGCAAATTGTCTGGGCTGTCTTTTAGAAGCACTTCTATATTCTTCCCTACGATAACCAATGTTCATCTTAGTTTGCTTTTTTCAGATACATATTTATTAGTTAGTTTATTTTTTTATTCCTTAACTAGGCTAAAAGTGACGGTCCATTGATTGAAGTATATTTCCCTATTATAAGTTATTGGATATGCTGGACTTTATTATATAGTATCAACATATTTATGTTGCTAGATGAGGCACTTATAAATATTCAGTTAGAATAGGATATTGTAGGTCAGTTCAATTTATACATTTGTGATTTATATAATTGAGTTTGCAAATCTGTTCAGGGTATACTAGTAAAGTGGCTCGTGTAATGTATGGCTCATGGCGTATATCACACTTTCCTATGCCGTGCGGTTAGTATAAGTAGCCTTTTCAGGGGAGAAATAGAATAAGCTGATTATGGCAACGTTACGAGTTGTGTTCTCTTTGTGTTTTATATAAATTTTCATTATTAGAGTGGCTAAAAATTAGAATGAACATGGGTTGAGCCAATACGATCATATCGTCTTGATGTTGCAAGCTCCACGGCAAGCGGGTGTCAGAGATGGAAGATATATCTGTTTGTCTCAACCTAGCAAGTATCATACAGATGCTGAGATGCACAGTGATCTAGATGCTGACAGAGAAGTTCACTTAGTATTTCAGCATGTGTGTCAGAACATACACAATGATTATAGCACAATCTGAACATTAAAACCTGGAACAGGTTAATAGTTCGCTTACGTAGCTATCGTTCGTATGCCCACAAAACAAAATGATTCAAATTAGATGCGTTCTACGAAATAACGTGTTTGTGAAACAAAACAGTGACATTTCAACGATTTGTGAATATATGTTCTATTTTAATGATGCCATATTTGTACACTGTAATGGACTTTAAACCAATTTTTGTTTCGTTAAAATAATAAATACGGAACATAGGAAGTGTATTCATGAAGCATTTTTTACGCAATAAATATCACGTACTAATATTATGCAATGTGCGCAGAAATTTTAGTCTTGCAGCAACAATATCGCTTCTTTCAAGCCGAGATTTTTGAACATCATTGGTTCTTCTATATTTGAAGCCAAGAGATTTCAGAATATTATGTAAGAAAATACAGAATACGTATATTCTATTTTCCCTTTCATTAAATTGGTCAGCCTTTTGGCAGTTGAATATTCACCGTTGTCATATAAATCATAAATTGTTCTACGTGAAACATACTTTTGAAAATTGTCTAAGTTAGTAGCACGTTTTTAGCTGCCCGATGTTTCCCTGGAGATCTAAATATGGAAACTTCTCCTAATATAGTAAACTGTTTGCGTTCTTTACTAATGTTCGTCACAGAATGAGCACCCACGTGACGAGCTTATAACATTAATTCTCGACTCTGAACGAAATTTGTACTTTTGAAAATGTCTTTAATGGACATTTGTTTGTGAAAGGGATACACATTAACAAATATATTTGTAGTCTATTTACGTAAAATCTTATGAGTTGTTTCGCAGTTACTACTAGGCGCACCAGTGCTAGGCTTGCTAAGCGGTATATTTACTAACTTTAAAAAGCACGTGTGCGCTCTTAAGAGATCACCACTTTACTGTATGTAAGGTACAAAATGCAACTGCAGCATAACATCTGTGTGCTTTCTTCACTGACATTTAATAATTCTTTTCTCCGACACCAGATGTGCTAAAAACAGGATTTAGACAGTAATCCTCAAAAAAATAAAGCTCTGTAACATGGGAAGAGCAAAATTATTCTTTAATTGGTATCTTCAGAGCAGGCAAAGAAATTAGCCGCCTGCTTCGGCAAAGCGAGCCAGTTTGCTTGCTTAACTGTACAAGGTTGCATGTAGCGCTTTGGCTAGTAGCTCTAGAACAGCCACGCATAGCCCCGCTTTAAGTTCATTCCTATTTTGTAGCTACCTTAATAAGTCATCACTGAGGCAAGTTACTTAGTGCCGATACCGAAATATGGCTCCTGTTTCTCAATTAAGACTTAGACAGGGCCTTCATATTATTAGTGATAGTTACAAGCATGCTGCTTATAAGGGTCTATTATTATATTTATGGTGCAGATAAGAAACCGATATTATAAAGTTTGAAGCTGTATCGACTGGTTTAGGTCTATCTTTCGCTCAACGATCGTGGCCTGGGACGGAACAATAATCTCTGCCCGGCTCCGAAGCTCCAAGTATATAGACAGGGAACTTACACCGACAGTGGTGGACTGGAAGCCTTACCTTATAATAGATGATGGAAATGTTGACTTTCTGCTCTCAAACAGGCACGTATATCGTGTAAATATTCTCGCTCTCTCTCCATAACTCAGCAGCTGGTGTTCTTGTTATTTCTTGCGCAATGTTTTTCCTAAGTTGCTGTAGTGTATGAGGTTTGGAACGATTCACGCCTGTTGAAGCTACACACGTATGCAAGCATTAAAGCCAAAGGATCCCGTTAAACGTGTGAATTATTGTAACTGATTTTTCCAATCCGTTGAAAGGGGTTTCATTGACCCACAGCTTTTGTCTTTCACTGATGAATCTTGGTTTCATTTAACTGGATGTATAAATACTCACAACAGTCGATACTAGGCTTCAGAAAAAAAACTGTAGTACTGGATGAAATGCCTCATTATGGTCAGAAAATTGGAATGTGATGTACGATTAGTGCCATATTCTTTGATGAAACAATAAATGCAGAGCGATATCAGAGGTTAATTTTCAGGCCATTTTTTAATCGCTGGACAGAAGAAGACAAATCTTATGATTGTTCCAGCAAGATTTTACAACATTACAAACGGCTGCTGAATCATAAATGTAGTAAGAGAGGTGTTTGATGACAATAATTAGTGTTGCTTTGTGGCCCCTCGTTCTCCTGGTCTAATTATTTGTGACTTTTATTTATGGGGTTCTTTAAAAGACGTTTTGTATCGTTCCGATCCACATACACTACAGACATTCAGGGAAAACGTTGTGCAAGGAATCACAGGAGTACCTGCTGCTGAGCTTCGTAGAGAGCGAGAATATTTACAGGAGATATGCCTCCTGTTTGAAGGCAGGTCAACGTTCCCAGCATCTATTATAAAGAAAGAATTCTAGTCCGCCTCTGCCGCGTTAAGTCCCGGCGACTGCCAGCCGTCTCACGCAGTAGAGAGAGGCAGTGACTGGGTTCGATTTTGATTTAACTACCTTTTATTTTGTCGCCAGACCACATTTAAGATATCTTGTAGATCAAGACTGTATGTAGCGAAGAGAAAACTTGCTACAGTGGTGTTTCATTTTTTTGCAGAGTTAAGTTAATGCAAGAAAGAGAGAAAAAAATAAAGAACCAAACTGAAGAGATAGACATTGCTCATTTTATAAATTCTCTTGCTTCATAGTTTTTAAACACCTATGCATGCAAGAAATTCAATATCAGTAATGAATCATTTTAATCTGTAAATATTTATTTCTTGTCACGTTTGGTCTATGAGAGAGAAGGATGGACACAGGTATTTTCATTTTTTATTTAATTTTAATTAAAAAGGGCCAATTCAATCTGTAACATCAATGCGGCAATGGCGTCTCATTAGCGTAGATGGAGGTGGGAGGCGCAATATGCTCTCGCCCGGGGCATCTTTTACGACGATAGTCATAACCCGATTATAGTTACTGTCTTCCGTAATCGGATAAACCGCCGATGAGGAACCTGGCAGGGACGAACAGTTCCACAGAACGATTAGTTTGCAGAATTGGCATGGATTCTCTTTGTGGCCATAAAGCTGATTACATTAATCTTTCCAAATTGCATCTTGAACATTGGACCGTGTGGGAGGACTATTTATTTCACATCTGAAGTTGGAGAATAATCTAGCAAGATCAATAAATTATATGAAAACGTTTTTTCTGTCTTTCATATAATTTTAGAAAAAAATTTACATTTTTTTTTCATAAGTGGGCCGGAAAATTGTGCCTTGCATATAAATCCGAGCTGATATTGTTTATGATTGACTTCTATCATATATTGCACTTTGGGGTTAATATTGCCCTTTAATGGAATTGTATTTAACTTTATTCTTCTGCTTGATCTGCTCTATGTACTCTGATAGAGATAATTCGACTCTTTTGGAGCTGATTCCTTTCTAACGGTAAAATACCTTTCCAGTAACAAAAGTGTCAATAGCGTGTTTTGTCCTATGGTGGCGCCTAAAAGGTGAATTCCACACTACAATTTACAGAGACGTTGACTATTTCAAATTAAAAAAACTAACATGGCAATAAGTTAACTGTGATCTGTCCACATAAAGGTTTGTAAATATACACTTCAGGGCTCACAAAAGGTATAAAATACCGCATAATTGTCAAATCTTGTCCCCAACACATTTTCAAACCCTTATGTAAAATCTACACCATTTAACAAATGTGGTCAAACTATTGTACAAGTATACTGCTATCACCTGATAAGAAAATAGCTTACCGCCAATTCAAAAAGCTACCCTTCCTTACTATTAATCTCGTAGAACTTGCAGCCATTTTGAGCTTATATTATGCTTTAATTTCTATCATTTACAGACAAAACTTAAACAATCAAGGCACAGAAGTTTGCATTTGAGCTGCGCTAGTTTGCGAAAGCTGTGTTAGGAAACCTTGTAACTTCTATTCAAAATCCCAGCACAAAAATGTATTTCATTTGATCAACATGGATTAAACTTTATCTACTTATGGCTTTGGCAGAAGTGAAAGCTGTACGCTCTATTTTGTGCATTATGCACATATATCACTGCATTGTGTAAAGTGTTATGCTAGCACAGTACATCGGGGCACAGAACAAAAGTACAGGTAGTGAAGGGTAAAATTTTCATATATCGCTGTATTGTGTGAAGTGTTATGGCAGCACGGTACATCCGGACAGTGAACAAAAGTACAGGTGGTGAAGGGGAAAATTTTCATATATCACTGTACCGTGTGAAGTGTGATGGCAACGCGGTACATCCGGACACTGAACGAAAGTACTGGTGGCGAAGGGGAAAATGCTCGTATGTCACTGTATGGTTTCAAGAGTTATGCTAACACAGTACATCCGGACAATATACGAAGATACAGGTGGTGAGAAAGAAAATGTCCGTATGTCACTGTATTGTGTGAATTGTTAAGCTAACACAGTACATACGGACAATGAACGAAAGTACAGTTGGTGCAGGAGAAAATGTTGGTATATAACTGTATTGTGTGAAGTGTTATGCTAACACAGTACATCCGGACAATGAACGAAATTACCGCTGGTGAAGGGAAAAATGTTCATATATCACTGTAATGTTTGAAGTGTTATGCTAAAACAGTGCATCCGCTATTTGGACGAAAGTACAGCTGGTGAAGGGGAAAATGTTCGTATATCACTGTAATGTGTGAATTTTATACTGACACAGTACATCCGGACAATGAACCAAGGCACAGGAGGTGATGGAGAAATGTTACTATATCACCATATTGTGTGAAGTGTAATGCTAAAACAGTAGATCCGGACAATGGACGAAAGTACAGGTGGTGAAAGGGAACATTTTCATATATCACTGTATTATGTGAAGTGTTATGATAACACATTAAATCCGGACAATGAACGAAAATACAGGTGGTGAAGGAGAAACTGTCCATATATCACTGTATTGTGTTAAGTGCTATGCTAACACAGTACATCCGGACAACGAACGAAGGTGCAGGTGGTGAAGGAGAAACTGTCCATATATCACTGTATTGTGTTAAGTGCTATGTTAACACAGTACATCCGGACAACGAACGAAGGTGCAGGTGGTGAAGGAGAAAATGCCCATATATCACTGTATTGTGTTAAGTGCTATGTTAACACAGTACATCCGGACAACGAACGAAGGTGCAGGTGGTGAAGGAGAAAATGCCCATATATCACTGTATTGTGTTAAGTGCTATGCTAACACAGTACATCCGGACAACGAACGAAGGTGCAGGTGGTGAAGGAGAAACTGTCCATATATCACTGTATTGTGTTAAGTGCTATGTTAACACAGTACATCCGGACAACGAACGAAGGTGCAGGTGGTGAAGGAGAAAATGCCCATATATCACTGTATTGTGTTAAGTGCTATGTTAACACAGTACATCCGGACAATGAACGAGCGTACAGGTGGTGAAGGAGAAAATTTTCATATGTGACTGTATTGTGTGAAGTGTTATGCTAACAAAGGACATCCGAACAATGAACTAAAGTACAGGTGGTGCATGAGAATATGTTCATATATCACTGTATAGATGATGATGATGTTGTGTATAAGGACGGTTAACTACAGTGGCATTCAGCACCCTTTTAAAAAACTGGTCATGGCAAAAGCCAGATATAAAGCATTCTAGAGATCAAATACAAGTGTAAATAAACTTTTAAAAAATACACATATATAACAAAAAACAAACAAAAGTAAAATAAGTAAGTAGAAATATAAATCCAAGCTACCAAAAACTCCGTTCACTAAATCCTAAAGTCTAACCTAGAAATCAATCTAAAAACTTTCTCCATTACTGCGTTATTGTCCGCTAGCATTTCTGCAAAGCTACCCGGCAGCTGCAGAGACGTCCTAAGGTGTTCTAGGTAAAAACACTCTAGCAGCACGTGTCGTACAGACAACGCTTCATTGCAAAACGGACACAGTGGAGCAGGCTCCTTTTTAAAGTGAAAACTATGAGTAAAAAAGCAGTGCCCATTACGCCACCGAGCCAAACTCACCTCCTCGCGACGAGATGAACGACAGGAGGTAACACATGGAAGCGGAAGTTCTTTCACAGATCTAAGTTTATTGTTGCGGAGATCGGACCACTCTTCTTGCCAGCAGGTTTGCACAGCTCTCCGCAATACGGCCCTAACATCTTCCGATGTCACAGCGAGTACTCAAACCCTGGGCTTAATGGTAGCCGTCTTGTCTGTTGAATCCGCCATTTCATTCCCCCGCAAGCCTAGGTGACCAGGGATACGCTAAGGAGAGAAGCGTTTAAAACTTGGAGAGCATCCTGTATACGCTGCACAATAGGGTGGTAGTTGTACAGCTGCTGTAGGCTTTGAAGTGCACCGAGAGAATCACTCAGGATTAAGCAGTCCCCCAACTTTCGTCAACGTAAGTGTAAAATGGCCCGGTATATTGCATAAAGCTCTGCAGTAAAAATGGGAATGCCAGTGTGGAATCCAAATGTATATGGTTCGGTTCCACTCACGTAAGCACAACCAACACCATTTGAGTTCTTGAACACATCGTTATAAGTTATAAAATGGTCCTCATATCGCAATAAAAATTCCAAAAAACATGTGCGGATACTAGACATAGACATGGTAGATTTATCATCTTTAGTCATGCCCAAATAAACGTCGGACGCTCTGCACAACCAAGGAGGGCATTTCACTATCAAGTTGTCTAAGGAGCTCCCGACATCGAAAACCAGGGGGCTTTGGTTTAATAGAAGTGTTCCTATAACGCGCAACCATTAAGATGTTATAGAACGGAGTAAACGATGGATGTGTAGGCATGCAATTAATTCCACAGCAATAATTTGCTAATAACATGTTACACCTGTACTGCAGAGGAGGTTCTGCAGATTCAGCATACAGGCTTATAACACGGCTCGTTGGAAATGCCCCAAGTGCTATACGTATGCCACAGTTATGGACTGTGTCTAATCTCTTCAGCACAGATGGTCGTGCTGAGCCATAAACAATACTACCATAATCTAATTTGGAACGGATGAGTGCGCGATAAAATCGCAGTAACACTGTACGATCCACTCCCCACGATTTTACACTTAGTATCCGCAAGATATTTAAAGATCGGTCACATCTAGCTTTCAGTTCTGCTATATGCGACGACCAACTAAGTTTTCTATCAAATATCAATCCAAGGCACCTCGCGTAATCTGCAAATGGTAGTAGATCAGCGTCTAAACGGATCCTTGGAGGTAGTCGACTCTGACGAAGCCGGAAGTTAAAACAGATTGTTTTCTCAGCGGAGAATCGGAAGCCGTTTTTTAAACTCCAATTCTTAAGGTTGTCTAAGGTGGTCTGTAGACGGCGCTCTAAATACGGTGTGCGCTGAGATGTACAGTAGACGGCAAAGTCGTCTACAAATAGGCATGATGAGACCCCCGGAGGTACACATTTCGAGATAGAATTAATCGCAGTAGCAAACAACGTAACACTTAGTACCGATCCCTGTTGTACACCGTTCTCTTAAACAAAAGGATTCGAAAAAACCTAGCGAACCCTTACTGGGAATTTACGGTCTTTCAAGAATTCCTGAAAGAAGAGTTGTAGGCGTCGAGAATATTCCAGGTGTGCATAGTACGTAGCAAGCCTGCTCGCCAACACGTATCATAAGCCTTTTCAAGGTCAAAAGATATTCCGATGGTTTCACAGTTTTGAAGAAAACCGTTCATAATCTGTGTCGACATGGACACAAGATGATCTACTGTTAAACGGAGTCGTCGAAACCGCACTGGATGCGTTTCCAACCGCCCATTTATAATGCGTTCCCTCTCCTTGCATACGCAACAGGTGAGGGAAATAGGACGGTATCTAGAAGGGAGGTAACGGTCCTTGCCAGCTTTCAAGTTAGGTATAATGATGGGTTCTCGCCACTTGTCAGGAAACGTGGCATCAACCCAAACTCGGTTATAGACCTCGAGCAGGAGAGCCTTACCTTCAGGTGAGAGATGCTGAAACATTTGAACGTGGATTCTGTCCGGTCCTGGTGCTGTCAGCCGCGATGATGAAAGAGCGTGTTCTAACTCTGCCAAGGTGAAGAGGCGGTTATAATCTTCAAGGTTTCTGGAACTAAACCCGAAACCTTGAAATTCTACTTGATTCTTATTGAGATGAACTCAGGAGCATAATAATTTGAGCCAGATACATGAGCGAAAGTACAGCTGAAGCTGTTAGCCACGACAAACGGATCAACAACTCCTGCAGTTGTTTTCAGACCTGCAATTGGCAAGTGGGTCGATTTTACGGCCACGCACCTTAACTTATCCCATACAGCAGAGGAGGGTGTTCGTCTATTAGAGGATGATAAAAAGTTGTTCCATGAGGTCTTTTTGCTATCCTTAGTTATTTGCCTAGACTTTGCACGCGCTTTCTTTTACTCAATTAGATTACTTAGGGTAGGGTGTCGTTGGAATACCCTTAGAGCACGTCTACGAGCACGAATAGCATTCCGGCAGTCATTGGGTCACCATGGGATAGGAAATCAACCGGGGTGGGTAGCCGAACGTGGAATCGACTGTTCTGCAGCGAAAATAATTTTCTCTGTGAGATGATCAACTAAATCATTCACAGAATCGTGTTCGTTGTAATCAAATACAGCCAACTGGGTGTAAAGGTTCCAGTTGGCACGATAAAAGCGCCATCTAGGGTTACGCGAGGGAGACACATATTGTGCTAAGAGACTAAGAAGACGTGGGAAGGGGTCGCTGGAATGTAAATCAGAGATGATATTCCACTGTAATGAAACTGCTAACTGGGATGAACACACTACCAAATCGATGTGGGATTAGGTATTAAAGGGTGTCTGAAAGGAACGCTGGCTCTCCAGTGTTCAGGAGAACGAAGTTATTGCTCTCCAAGAATTTTGCAATGAGGTAGGCTCTCGAACATACCCGATTTGAGCCCCAAAGTGGGCGATGGGCATTAAAGTCTCCCACTATGAGAAATGGTGTTGAAAGTTGGGAAACCAAATCTTCAAGGTCAGTTAACGAGAGGTCATCTGATGGCGGTAGATATACATTGCAAATGCAAAATTCGATTGCTGGCAGTTTAATCCTTATAGCTGCAGGTTGTATGTCAGATTGTAACTGTAACGCAACTACAAATAGGCCATCCCTGAGGAGCATCATAGTGCCCCAGAGAGCAGGAATGCCCGCTTCTGTTTCATTATCACACCTCAGTTGTGTGTAGCGTCTGATTTTAAAATTGTCTTGAGGGCGTATCATGGTCTCTTGTAAGCATACCAACAAGGGGTTATGCTTACTGAGCAAAAGTTCCAGTTCTGGTCGATGTGCTCTTAAACCTCGTATGTTCTATTGTAGGATAGCCATTAGAACTATGGAAATAAGATGTAAATGTTGGTCTACATTAGGACGACTTCAAAGTTTGCCGAATAAATTTACCGTTTTTTTGGTGTAGGGCTAAAACCTTTCACATCCAGTTTACATTAACGCTTCTTCGTTGCGTTCCTGCAGTGTGGTCCGTATTCTCTTGGTCCATCCCTTCTACAGACGAGGTCCCTTTCCCTATGGTGAACTTAGGTTCAAGGACCCCGAACCGATTGGACACGGATATCGACGATGGTGACAGACGTCGATCTGAGTCCTCACCAAATGACACCTCAGAGGAGCTACTGCGAGATGCCCTCGAACTTTTGTTTCTTATGGCAGTGGAACTTGTACCATTGAGGAAATCGGATTTCAGAGAGGTGGTCTTGAATTTTAGGGCACGCCCTTCATAAGGGCGTGGGGCCCTTCATAAACAACAATCTTATCGGTCTTGGATGTTGACGCAGACGTCTTCGGCGGTGACAGTGCTGGCTTATGCTCCGTCGTCGATTTAGGTGTAGCAGGGGCCGATTTAGAGAATTTCGCGGGTTGCGGAGCCGGTGTGGGAGTAAGGATCTTGTCGGATGTGGTAGCTACCCAATCGCTGGTCGGTGTTGCGATTTCCTTTCTCGGTATCGGCTTAGCTGCAATGAAGCTGTATGTTTCCGGACCTCAGGGAAGGATATTCTCTCCTCAACCCGGATCTCTTGTATCGCCTTTTCCTCTTTGGAACTGGATGGATGTTCGTCAGCATAATTAACACACTTTGCCGGGGTTGAACAGGCATCATCGTATTTTGACAGTCCACACTGCACGCATGTTGGCACACCGCTGCATAAATCGCTCGTATGACCGAAGCGCTGACATTTGAAGCACCTTAGTGGGTTGGGTATATATGGCCTAACCCCGATGGTCTCATACCCTGCCCTAATCAGTTGTGGGAGATCTTCCCGATCAAAGATCAGAAACAGGGTACTTGTAGGCACTAGTTGCCCTTGGTCTCGTCACTGAACTCAAGAAACAGCTGTAACAGCCTGGTCTTTGAGATTCTCTTGTATCTCCTTATTGGATATACCGTCCAATGAACGAGTGTTCACCATTCCGCGCGAGGAGTTCAGGGTCTTGTGACGGGAGACGGAAACCGGGTAACTGCCCAACATTGACGATTTTAGGAGTTCTGTTGCCTGTGAGAATGAATTGGCTTCAACCAGAAGCGTACCGTTTCTGGATCTTGTACAGGACTTCACAGGGCCAGCTATTTTATCCAAGCCTTTCTGGATAACTAAAGGGTAAAGAGACATGAAGTTCTTTCCTTCCTCTTTTCTGGTTATTACTAAGCAGCGAGGACCAACGGACTCAACTGCTTCCTTTATACAAACCTTCACACTTTTTAGGTGTTTAATAGAGTGCACCATAACGATAGTATTCTTCATCATTGCAAACGTCTCCGATGGCGTGTTCAAATACTGGGTGCCATCCCGGCTTTGGTGAGAGTCCGGGCCTGGACCTTGCTCATCTTAGGGTCACACCTCCCAGTGTTAAGGCAGAGGGACCCAATGGCCTTCAGGAGTGTAACAGCTCATGCAAGTGCACCTCCCCGGTCCTGACCTTTATCAGCGGATACGAACACAGTCCTACGAGGGAGTTACCGGTTACCCAGTCACCCCTTGCGCCTTGTGCGCTTGGTATCCTTCAGATATGTGTTCAGGGTGGGGAAAGAGAGCGTCAAACACCGTAGTGGACCATATTTTGGGCATTTGAAATTACACTCTCACCTCGCAGAGCAACCCACTCGAGAGATTAGACAAGAGCCTCTTCTGCCAGTTTTCGGAGTTACTAATGGGCCTTCTCGGTAGCCGTAGCGGTCCCGGGTACTCCAAATCCCCGCTGTACATCACCTCATCAGTCAGTCCCGTACTTTCTGTTGCCCACCCCTTCGGGACGAGGACCACAGAGGTTGGATTTTAAGGGGCATATAATCGGGAGAACCATTTATTACGATCTCATTTTGAAGAGGAAGTGTTGAAAATTTCAAAAAACTTAAACTCAGATCATGCAATCTTTAATGTCACAGAGGAGGATATCGGTCTAAAAACGATAGTTATTTCAATTCACATAATTTATACGTACAGGACTGATAAAGGAAACCAGAACGGTGGTTATTAGAAGGCTAGGTCGTATACATATTCCATACTCATTTCTAGTTCATTGGTAGAAGCAAATATGTTTTCACGCCCGCACATCAAGAAACTAAAATGTGAAAAATATCTAGGATTGCCAGGACAGGATATATGTTCCTTATTACGGAGCAGTTAAAGAGTGGAATAGGTACTTAGGCCGTATACATATATGTTTGATATTCCATACTCATTTCTAGTTCATTGGTAGAAGCAAATATGTTTTCACGCCCGCACATCAAGCAAACTAAAATGTGAAAAATATCTAGGTTAGCCAGGACAGGATATCTGTTCCTTATTCCGGAGCAGTTAAAGAGTGTAATAGGTACTATTTCCTACCAGGAAAAATAATAGAAAGTAAGAATATGTAAATGAAACATAAAGATAAACTAGCCATACGTGAATCAGAAAATAGAGCTTATAAAATAACCATTACTAAACATCGTTAACGAACGTTGTTGCAAACATTGTTTACTAATTGACTGAAGGTTAAATGAAAAAATAAAGATAAAATAACCTCTCATGCACCAAAAACCTCAGCTTATAAAAAGCTTAATTATAGCTTCGTTAATGAGGGCACGCGAGCGAAGCGATGGAAGCTCAGGTGTTGGCATTACTGCGGAATGATGTATGTCTTGCGAGTGATACTGAGTACCCGCACAGTTTAAGAAACAAGGACAGATGTCTCAAAAATGGTTGATGCGACAGTAAAAGTAATTTATCCAACACCATAAGAAAAAAGCAAGTCACTACTTGACACTTTTGTTACTGTAAAGCAGGTAATTTACTATTAGACATGAACAATCTCTGCAAAGATTCGAACTATCTATCATCATTTCTAGCACTACAGCCCAGAGTGGGCCTCGGCTTCCCTCAGGATCCTCCTCCATACATTCCTTCTTCTGGCTAACATCCACCAATTTTTTATTTCCAGCCTTTTCACATCCTCCAATACTCCATCCATCCATCTCAAGTTTGATCTTCCTGCTCTCCTTGCACCATACAGTTTACAATCCAATACTCTCCTAATTATGTGCTCTCCATCCAGTTTTTGGACATGACCTGCCCATCTTAACCTTGCTGTTTTAATTGAATTTACGATATTGTGGTCTTTATATATTCTATATAATTCATTGTTATATCTGGCTCGCCAGTTCCCTTTCTCCTTAATGCCATAAATTCTTCTCAGTATCTTCCTTTCAAAAATGTTCAGTCTTTCCATATCCTCTTTTGTACAGAGGTGCCGTTGAAGAGTCATCCCTCTCCGAACACAAGGAGCCTTCGACGATTTGACATCCTGGGACTCTGTCCCTTACTGATATTACGATGAATTTATAATAATAGATGGAGGGTAGATGGTGGTTTATTTTGTATTAAGTATCACAAGTCGTTGGATGAAAGAGAGGATATGTTTATTATAGGAGACTATTGGGTTATGAGCCTAAGGTGAGTATGGGACGCTTGTAGTTTTCCCCGGAGTCAATGTGATATTCCGCGAGGCCTCGGATAAATTGATTGAAGCTGTTGGGAAGACGGGAATAGAATTTATGCTAGAGTTAGAGGATATATTCATTTAATTTGGGAAATGATAGGTCTGAATGAATGTTTTCATTTGGAATGTACTATTCGGCAGCTGTTGCTACTCGAAGATATCGATTCTGAAATATCTAAAGTTTGAAGAGTTGAGTTTTTGCACCTGCGCCCCCGATCTGACATGCGTAGGGGAAGGTGGGCCTTACTTGTTTGTATAGAAGGAGCTTATTCCTCAGAACCATGGGTGATTTTTTGTTGTACAGTGGATAGAGCTTCACCATACGCTTGGATACTCTGAAAGCT
The DNA here is from genome assembly GCA_030765055.1 of Mantis religiosa. Taxonomy (NCBI): domain Eukaryota; kingdom Metazoa; phylum Arthropoda; class Insecta; order Mantodea; family Mantidae; genus Mantis; species Mantis religiosa. The sequence continues at coordinate 228,750,631 of CM060948.1, forward strand.
AGTGATGGCGTAAGAATGGAGTGCTAGTGATTGCGGATTTAAATGTCGCGTGTGATGACTGTCTCATTACTCCCTAAATTAAGTTAAATTACATAAAATTTCCACAAACACATACATATCATGTATTTGTTCATTATTTGTAAATTCTCCAGTTACACCAGTACTATTTATAAAGAAATGTATATGCACATATGTTGCTAACGTAAGTGATATGTCCAAAACTACTCTGCGATGTCACCCTGTACCATTTAATTTCATAAAGTGGGCCCTGTTATTCTTCGATTCTACTCGAGAATCCACATCTGTGGTCACACTTAAGCTTCCATACATGGCACTATAAGATCATCTATATTTAACATTCTTTGTGTTGCTCAATGTATATAGTTACTGTTACCATGTAAAATCTTGTTGTAAATATAATTTTGGTAGAAACAAACAATAATTTTAATTTTATATTTTACAAAATCATAGTTTTACAAATTATTATTTTGTGTGTGTGTAACACTCAGAATGATACTATAAAATCGTTCTTCTTGCTGCAGTATTCAGATCTTGATTTTTAAAAAGTGAATGTGGGGACAGTTATATTTTCCTTAGTAATGTGAGGTCCAATTGCCAAAACAGAATTTTAGTTTGTTTGTTGTTATTATCAACGAGCTGAATTTAATTACAGTAAATTAACATGGTCACCAATAAAGTAGTGAGCCCGACGTGATAGAGCAACATTTAGTGCCTGTATTATGTTTCGAAGCCTTTCAGCTATACACAGATATTCACCGGTCAAAATTCATCTATATCTGCTTATGATTTTTTGTAGAGGGTATGACTGTTATTATTTGACTACTTTCTTAACCTCCAGCATCAGCGCCAGTAACAGAACCAAATAATAGTTAAAGCCAAAAGAAAAATCATCACTCCCAGCATAACCCGATTCTCATTGTAGCCGTTGGATGAGATTTCACCAAGAACAGAAGCTCCCTTTTCTGGTCCTTCAAGTTGAGCCATAGTCAATGCCGAGAACGATAGGTAAGTAGGCTTTCTTCATTAGGTTTAAACATTTTAATAATAGGCATAACTTTATCTTTCACATTGTTTTCAGTATCCTTATAACACCTCCGAAAGCAGGATACCACTTGTAATCATGAAGGTGTGGTGCTACTTCAGAGACAATCCAGCCGTATAGTTGTTGACTGAAGTCGTGCGCACTAGTGCCAGAAGACATTGGGCACCATATTCTGGCCACGTAATACTCTTCCAATATATATACTGAAGAAGCCACAGTAAGACTGCGTAATCAATTTCTTGGGAATGGCATAGCTATGGCACCGAGATTTCGTTTATCGTCCAGAATGGGCATCGGAATGGCCACCTCATAATCTGAAGAATTTGGTTTCTTGTCCTCTGGGCGTTTTGGTTTCTCATACTCGATGAGCGCTGCGCATGAATCCACTATGTATTGTTATGTTCCACGGTCAATTGCTGCACATTTTGCTCATATATCGATTTGGGTTCCTTCCATCCTATTCCGTTTGTATTGAGAAATTTTTTTTGTTCATCACACAACTGATTCAATTTATGCGTATCTTCGTTGTTCACTTTACGGGCGTAGTACACCTCTTTGGCATACGGGAGGACGTACACATGTAGCCATCCTCCGAAGGCATCTTCCAAGTCTAGCATCATAAAATACTGTGAATGCCCTTAGGAGTTGCTTCTACTGCTTCTACACAGGACTAAAACTGTTCTAAGACTGCAGGAATAAAGGCCCCTTGTTGGGTCAGGTTGTCGCACCTCAATGCAGTTTAAACAGTTTACTACCCTTGGTGGACTAAAACTTTGGTGTGATGTGTCGACCGTGTGTCGTTCATATGTACCCAAAGAATTTAGTACCTCAGTCTTTCAACATTATTACAACATGGCTCATCCAGGTGTAAGATCTTCAGTGAACCTCATTTTGTCAACGTTTTCCTGGCCAAACTTAAGAAAAGATGAGCAACAATGGACTAATGCATGTACCGCTTACCAGAAGACTAAAATTTCCAGGCAAAATAAATCACCGATACACACATATATCTGAAAACTGCTGCAAATAATTTTCAAGGTAGATTTGGAATTGCTTTAAATTCATTGTATTCTTGTTGCTGTTCTACATACCTGTTTTTGAGCTGCATTTGATTTGAGAAGGCTTTTGTGGATTTAAATTTGCATTTTCTAAAATTCCTAGGCGAGAAATTAGCGCTTCATAATGGTCTGTCACAGTATCATGTAATCTACATCGGCCTGCGTTTGGAAACATACGATATACTGGAGATTTGACTGCGGGTGTGATGGTGGAGCTGATGGAGGAGAATTTCATGCCATCGCCTGGAGTTGGCACTTCTACAGATATACATTTTGGGCGGCGTCCTGCGGATGTGAAATTTGCCAGCTGATAATATTGGAGGAGAATAAAACGCATGAGGACGAGAAGCTGTTGGATAGTGCTGGTGGAATAATTCCAGGGATGAGGCGTGGGATGCTGATGGTGATAAAATGCAGTCCCAGTACTATGTTGATGGCGGCGAGGAATTCCTGAAAGCAGCTTCTCATCCATAGCTCGAGGGTTCTCTGGCTGTAGGTCCTCGTTCTGATGGATATTGTGACTTTGTGGGTTCGTGAAATGAAAAGTCCAATTTCACCACTCAGAAATGTTCTTTATTTCCACCGACTTACAGTTAAACACTTGCCAATTACGCAGAATTGCGTACTGCACACAATTACAATTCACCAGTTCGTCCGTTACAATTTCACTTGTACTCGCGATTACATCAACTCCGATACTCATACACAGTTACGTACAGTCTTCCGTTGCACATCTTTTCGTTCATTAACACGTCACTGACTAACACTGCCTTCTTACACCAAGAACTGTCACTCACTCACACACTAAACTTCTGACTAGCTGCAGCCCTTTTTATAGGCATCTCGCCGTCTTCTCGGCTTTTCTTGTTCCCAGGCGAAGATTCCAGAAGTTTGAAAGATCCCGTAATTTCCAGAACAGGTGGAAGAGAGACAGGCCGCACAATCATGTTTTTTCCCCCAGCCATCCCTGTCACCACTATAAGACGGACGAGGGGGAGGCGTGGCTAACACGGACCTCCCCTGTCTTCCGCTCTCAGCTGCTTCCATAGGGTGTTCCAAAGCCCGGGTGACAATATTATGTGCTGAGAGAAGATACTGTGATTACACCATGCTGTGATTAATCCAGAAACATCGTGTGTGATCGAAGGTGACGGTAATATTACTGCTTCTAATTTGAAAAATAGGCATCTGGCTTGTTGAAGAAGAAAACGCATTATTGTCATGGAGACTGTGTGAATATTACGTATTTCCTGTTGTATAACCTCTGCTTCCGTTTATGTTTGCTTAGGAATATGCATATATATTTTGTGGTAACAAAAGCACATCAGAAGAGGGTTTAAAAGAAAATAAATAAAAGTGTAGTGTCTGAAAATGCCATTAATTATACAAAAGCGGTACAAATGTAATACCAAAGATTTTTCTTAATTCCCAAATCGACAATTGTGATTATAAAGTATAATGTTAATCGTTTGTGGAAGTAGTTACTACGTTAAAAATTTAGTGTATATCATTTAAAAATTATTTATACAATATAATTCATATAAAAACTGCAATCTATTGTGGTATATTCCAATGGAAGTAAGCCGAAAGAGCTTTGCTTCACTCCTCGCAGACAGAAAAGGCATAGAGGGAATAGAGCTGATAAACATTTTAATACTAATCGGTATATGCCGGGCTTGACAACTCTTTTCATATACTTGCGTGTATCACCTTTTAAGTCCGCAGTTTTAAGAGGAAGTGTTGTAAATGTCAAAAAATTAATCTTGCTTCCGTCTACAAACGATAATAATTTCATTTCATATATTTTATAGGTACAAGAGTGATAAAGGAAACCAGATCAGTGGTTATTAAAAGGCTAGGCCATATACTTATATGTTTGATATTCCATACTCTTTTCCATGTCATTGGTAGAAGCAAATATTGTGTCACCCCAGAACATAAAGCAAACTAAAATGTGAAAGATATCTAGGTTAGCCAGGAGAGGACACCTGTTCCTTATTCCGGAGTAACTAAAGAATGGATTAAGAGCTAGATCTTATCAGGAATAACGAATAGAACGTAATATTATATAAATGAAACCTAAAGTTAACCTAGCCATATGGGAATCAGAAAATATATCTTTTAAGAATAATCATTACTAAAATCGTTAACGAACATTCTTGCAAACATTGGTTACTAATTGCGTGCAGGTTAAATGAAAAAATAAACATATACTAACCTCTCACGCATCAGAAACCTCAGCTTATAAAAAGCTTAATTATAGCATCGTTAATGAGGGCACGCGAGCGAAGCGATGTAAACTCAGGTTTTGGTACTACTGTGGTATGATGTATGTAGCGCGATTGTTACTGAGTACACGCACAGTTTAAGAAGCAGGTACAGATATGCCAAAAATTCTTGATGCGACAGTAAAAGTAATTTATCCGCCACCATAAGAAAACACACATCACTACTCGACACTTTTGTTACTGTAAATTAGGCCATTTACGGTTAGACATGAATAATCTCTGCAAAGATTCGAACTACCTCTACTGTAGCCAATATAGCAGATCAAGTAGGAGCATAAAGTTAAAATTTGCGTCACAAAGCACATTATTCTTTAGGAGTGCCTGCTCTAACATAGAGTCAAAAACATTATATTACAATCTGTCTGACTATTGGTAGACTCGTAGAATGGTTCAGTCCGATGTTCGATTTTTCTTTAATTGTCTGAGAAACAAGAGAAAATATAACCTCCAATCTCATTGTATACTTAGTGAAAACATGGATTCTAATGTTTATAAAACAATTCTTAGTATTCTAATAATTTAAATCGACTTTTGCTTAACTATGAAATTACGTACAAAAAGAGCGAGTTCCGGTGCTTATCGTACCCTTGAAATATAAGACCTCGGCACTAAACCCTGCGGCGTTAAAAGTTTTCTTTGGCTAATAAACGTCCACTTAGTTCGCAAATCCCATAAATATCTATTTTAAATATGCTGCTCAATTACCCCAAAACGTTTGTACTAAATTACTTTTGGAGAACTACCTTCAAATAAACGTGAGAGAATGTCCGTCCAGATAGCGCTGGTGGAAGTGAGTCAGCCTCTCGTTCAAGATGTCCTGTGTTTTAAATTTACCTCAGGCTGTTACATGGATTAATGTTTTTCTTTTTTGGATTTTCCTTATCCTGAAAAAAGATTTTCTAGAAACTCTAAGCACTAAGGTCCCTGTGCTCATATGCGCACCGTTTCACCCATCTCATTGATCCTCGGATGTTACTTAAATTTGGAGGACATACAGTTTTAAAAATTGAAGAATGTATCGGCTTGAATTATTAATTATAAAGCTATTAAAATTGTTTTGCAAAAGATTAAAATCGATGTTTTTTCTATGTGTAAGTTGATATTGGATGCTATGTTACAAATTGTTTTTGAATAAAGAAAAGCTGGACATCGAATTAAGGTATCCACCAGGTAATCGACAGTCAAAGAAATTATAATATAGTGGCTTTGCAATTAATTAGAGTAGGTGTTCCTGAAGAATAATGCATTTAGTCACGCAAATTTTAACATTATTCTTCTGCTTAACCTACTCTATTGACTCTGGCAGAGATAACTGCAACTCTTTGCAGATATTATTTATACCCAAATGTAAACGGCCTACCTTTCAGTAACAAAAGTGTCGAGTTGATGTGTTTTTTCTTATGGTGGCGGAAAAAATTTAACCCAGACTACAATTTACGAAGACGTTAACAATTGCTAATTACAAACACTAACATGGCAATAAGTTACCTGTGTTCTATCCAGATAAATCTTTGCAAGCTTTCAGTTCAGGACCCAAAAATATTAAATTGTGAAAATTGTACACACATATTTTCAAACCAATATGTCAAATATACACCACATAGCACATATCGTCGAGCAATATTATACTTTGTTTTATATACAAATAAAGTAAAATATGTAATGTTCAATTTTATACTGCTATTTTATTATTATTATTATTATTATTATTATTATTATTATTATTATTATTATTATTATTATTATTATTATTATTATTATTATTATTATTATTATTATTATTATTATTATTATTATTATTATTATTATTATTATTATTATTATTATTATTATTATTATTATTATTATTATTATTATTATTATTATTATTATTATTATTATTATTATTATTATTATTATTATTATTATTATTATTATTATTATTATTATTATTATTATTATTATTATTATTATTATTATTATTATTATTATTATTATTATTATTATTATTATTATTATTATTATTATTATTATTATTATTATTATTATTATTATTATTATTATTATTATTATTATTATTATTATTATTATTATTATTATTATTATTATTATTATTATTATTATTATTATTATTATTATTATTATTATTATTATTATTATTATTATTATTATTATTATTATTATTATTATTATTATTATTATTATTATTATTATTATTATTATTATTATTATTATTATTATTATTATTATTATTATTATTATTATTATTATTATTATTATTATTATTATTATTATTATTATTATTATTATTATTACTATTATTATTATTATTATTATTATTATTATTATTATTATTATTATTATTATTATTATTATTATTATTATTATTATTATTATTATTATTATTATTATTATTATTATTATTATTATTATTATTATTATTATTATTATTATTATTATTATTATTATTATTATTATTATTATTATTATTATTATTATTATTATTATTATTATTATTATTATTATTATTATTATTATTATTATTATTATTATTATTATTATTATTATTATTATTATTATTATTATTATTATTATTATTATTATTATTATTATTATTATTATTATTATTATTATTATTATTATTATTATTATTATTATTATTATTATTATTAAGCTGTATTTATTATGCCATTCAGAATTACAATGTAATTTAATTAGGGATACATTAATAGAAGCAAACATACACGTTAGCTTAAAACCAATCTAATGCTACTAAACTAAAGGAGCATGAAGTCGAAAACTTAATATAAATACAGAAAACGTAAATTACATACGTAACGACCCACACATATACACATTCTCTCCGCGTGGTATTGTCGCATCGAGAGTTGCTAGCTAACGTCACAAAGCCGGAAGCGAGCCTAACTTGGGACATAAACGCAGCTCTCTGAGACAGCCATTAGCCGACTACACGAAAATAGAAGCCAGCGATACTGATACAGCAAACGACAGATTCCCAAGAACATTCCTAACTTGAGAGTATTCCGTCTCCAGAACCTTCTGTTCTCCTGCCCGGCAGACTACAAATAGCCGATACGAAGCCGAGCATTTTGAGTGTTCTTGGAATTTTGAGGTTCACTAAGTCAGTTGTAAAGGAACATCAAAGAGACGTGTTTACGCGGTGTATTTATATAAAAAGGGAAACTAGAAATCTATAATCTGGCATTATAGTAGATAGAAATCTACAACAATATTGGTTTTTTGTTTAATTAATGAAGTGAAGCTGCGGTAAACCCTAAAACTATAGGATAGTTGGGCTTTCAGTTGCATATTCAACAATATTTTGCAAGCTATTTATACATAATTGGTGACTGTCTTTCTATATAGCAAATTTCTCTTTTGTTTTGTCTGCCCTGCGGCCTAATAATGTAACTTACTGACTAAAGATTAACTTATGGGTGTTATGGAGTCATTAAGTTTATTGGTGAATGTTTTTTTTGTCTAATGTTTATAAAATATTTTCACATGTTGGCAAAACATTTAATGTTCTGACAAAATTTTCTTTATATTCTGTCTGATTGTGCCTCTAAGCTAAAAATTAACCCACTGATTACATTTTAAGCTTCTGCTACATGGAATTATCAAAGTCCTGTTGAATATTTGGCCACTGGTCTGAGTTTTATAAAATATTGACATATTATGGCAAAACAATTAATATTTCGATGCCATTCTTTTTCGAAGTACTACTACTAGCTAAACTGGAAAATCAACTTGGTAATTACATGAGAACTTTCCGTGTTTTATTAGGGATTGAAATTCTTGTTTAATATTCGCTTAATGTCAGAGGTTTATAAAAGATTGCTAAACCATCTGAGGAGCCACGGTTTTGTCTGTGGCCCGCAAGCGGGAGGGCCGGGTTCATTTCCTGTTGCCGACCTAACTGACCCATGGGTTTCTCTTGTGGTTTTCCCGGGTCGTTAGGTGAATGCTGAGTAGGTTAATTGCATCCCCCGAATTGCCTGTCCCTCCATTTATCTTCATTATCATTTCACATCATTTCTCATCTTGTGGTGTTTTTCAGGGTACAAGTGTCGGCGGGTGTTCTCGGCGGTGCATGGCAGGATGATATGCCCTGAGTAAACCCTCCTCCTCCGGTAGGACGGTTTCCGGTCTCTTGATTAACGTGGTCGACAGTTTCCGGACCACGGCGGGTGGGGTGTCGGTTGTGTTGTCCTGCCGTGAAGTGTTCAACTGGACGCTGCCATTTGCACTGTCGTGACTCCTTGAGACGGTCGCCCTCTGTCTCCTCTCTCCTCAACGTTCCTCCCGGGATAACCCATTTGACGAATAGGTGTAATAGATTAAGACTGGCCACAGTGCCCAATCCCCTTCGTACCGTATTCCGATCCGATCCAATCCAATGCATGAGGACACCATTTCCACGGTATCATTTGCATTGCAATAAACCCTGTATCTTGGCTGCTTCCATTCTCGAAATTATAACGTCCAGCATACAGTGAAACTGAGAGTATTTCATTTAGTAGAAAACACAATGAATAATTGCTCTGGTTGCAGAGTAAATTATTGATTAATGTATTAGATTTAATTAGAAATATGAATTCAACGAGGCCATTCAGTTAATCACAGTCATCTGTGTGTTTCCGTGCATTTGTGTGTGCGTATGTGTGTGCGTGTCAGTGTGTGTATGCGTGTATATGTGAGCGTGTGCGTATATGTATGTGTGCGTATGCGTCTGTGCGCATGGTGTGTGTCTGTATGTATAGGTGTGTATGTCTGTATATGTAGGCGTGTCTGTGTGTGTGGGTGTGTCTCTGTGTGTATTCGTGTATTTGTGTGTATGTGCGTGTATGTGTGCGTGTATGTGTGTGCGTGTATGTGTGTGCGTGTATGTGTGTGCGTGTATGTGTGTGCGTGTATGTGTGTGCGTGTGTGTCTGTGTGTATTTGTGTGTATGTGCGCGTGTGTTTCTGGGTGTATGTGTGTGTGAGTGTGTGTGTGTATGTGTGAGTGTGTGTCTGTGTGTATTTGTGTGTATGGGTGTATGTGTGCGTGTTTGTGTCTGTGTGTGTCTATGTGTGTCTGTGCTTCCGAATTCGTGAACAGAATAACTAAAATATAAAAAGTTGGTTAAATACGGAACATGTCATTTAAGTTGAGCATTTCGTAACGTCACGACAGGAAGATTTTACGTAAATCCCCAACGCATTACCCAGAGTTATGGTTATTGGTTTCTCAAAAATTAATATGACGATTTTCTTTAAGATCCCATATATTTAACATATATGTATCAACAATAAAATGTATATGTGGAGTTTTCAAACAAAGCCATTCAAGTAATTTTTAATCTGAATGACGTATGTGTAATTGTTAAACAGTAAGAAATAGACAAAAATATCCAAATGATTCTTAATTTCCTGGGAAAGAATTTGTGTTGCGGTATGCTGGCCATGGTAGCTCAATGGGCAAGAGCATCCAGAGGGAGATTGGGAGTTCCGTGATTCGAATCACGACTATGGAATTGAATTGTTCAGTCTGACTCTACCTCTAAAAAACCTTGCTTACACACGGCTAGTGTAAAGGAATGATTAATTTCCAGACAAAGTCTTACTACACAAAAAATTTGTATCTCACATTTTATATCAAATAAGTTCTTTAAGGTGTTAACTATTTGTGAGGTGTTGTTAATTGTTGTTTGTCATTTCAGTGTTCTACTACTTACCCAATTCTAAGCGGTTTGTGACGATGCGTTTGTTCTTTGGGTAATCCAAGGAACATGGAGTTTCAAAGCAATCACACAGTGACACACTTTAAAAATATGACTATCGCTTTCTTTTTTCATGTCGTTCTTATACCCACAACTGATGTTTGCATGCCAAATGAAAGTTTATCTCGTTTATTAAGAAATAGAAGATTAAGCTCTCGTAAGAAAAGTTTGTAGAATACATATTTGCGGTGCAGAGGAATCATGTAAAGGGGGAAAAATATATTTTTAATAACATGTAAAATATCTGTAGGAATAAATGATGTGTGGTTAAAATATTTCAGACGTTGCACTGATATTAGTGTCTCCACTCATTCTGATACAACATTTCTTCTTAGAAACGTTCATTTTCTATCAAATCGTCGTTAATTAACATTAATATTCGCTAAAATTGTCAACTTTCTTTTAGGAAGTGGGATTAGGGGAATGCAGGTGCCTTTAGATAAGGTACAGTCAAATTATTTACGAGCAGATGTATGTGTGAGGGCTTTGAAAATTTGTTTTCTTTCCGTGCGCAAAGACAGAAAGAAAAAACGAAACACTATTTGACATGAATTTTGCGTCTCAAAACGTTCTACAGCTTTGGTGTTGCACAATGTTCAATTTCTGTTTATACAGAAGACACTGAATATTTTAGAGCACTTCAGGAGCTATTTCCAGAAATATCAACACGTAAGATTCATTTGTAATGAAATTATGCTAAGTTAATGTTACGTTAACGAAAACCTTATGGGTAGTTTTGTGTGGGATTTACTGGAAAATCTTCGTGTTACATTCTAGGAATGTGCGAAGTTTTATTTTAATCTGCCTTTTGATTTTGATTTTTGCTCTTCATAGTCACACACGTGCAACTTTTAAATAAAAAGGTTCTTTTGGAAGTTCAAAGGTCATGAAAACATATTTGCGATGAAATCCGGACATCGAAATTTTGGATGGATTACAATACTTCCTTTGCTTACTGTACATGATGGAATGAAATATGTTGGTTCTGTTGTGGATAGTTTATTCCCTAAATTGTTTGACCAGAACATGTATATCGAAAATGTTAATGTATTGAAACTTAGAACAGTTTCTTGAGGCACTTACTTTTCCACCATAGCGAAGTCTGTCGCTGAATGCTAGAAAGGCCAGCAAAACAAACGCAAAAGCAGATAAGGACAAGACCTTTACCACTTTCAGCAACAGTACAAAAACAACTTACTTATCTGTCATCCTTCTAGCCTGTTCATCTGAAATTCTGGTTTATGTTACTACCCCATAAATCATATCAGTAAACATAGCTTATCCTGACGTCATAAATGTTCTGTTTTTGACGTCTCAGTGTTTATAGTGCTGCGACTTTTCCTTCGGTTTATTTGCTCCAAATTTTACACAACAGGACTATCTTCACAAAGAGCAGTGCATGTAATGAGTCCATTAAGACCACTGTCACGTACGGCTGTCCCAGGAGGACCCATAAATGATATTGAGCGTGACCTTGCAAATACGCCCATCCGCATTGTAATGTCCACACATTTTACGATGTAATAAAACTTTTCTCTATATTTGTTCTTACCAGTGTATACAATGGTAGTTTTAGTATCAAAGGAGGCTGAATAATCTTTAGTTCACTCTTGTTCGTAGTATATTTTTAAGCAGTTTAGTGCAATGTGAATTTATATGATTTGATACATTCACATGACTTTTATACCCATTATCACTTACGTTATATCTATTCTACAAACTAATCTTATAAAAACCTATTTTGTAACTACTTTACATAGTGCACAATTATTGTAGCTACAAGATCGAAACACGTGGATGAAGTATTGAATAACTGTGTGGCTATGGAATTTTATACTATCTCAGTGAGGCCATAAGAAACACAAATGTTCATTTGGCACTAAATATTTTGAGAAATAACTAATGCCACAAAATAAACATAGAACAAATGAAGATCTTAACCGATCACTTTTTGATATGATGAGTTTTAATTATCGCTCATAACGTTACCAGATGTACAAAATTCATTCAGAACAAAGAGAAATTTTGATGCTCTTGGTAGAAAATTCAAGACAGAGTTTTATTAGTCGTTTAAATATCTTATACATACAGTGCTTCAATATGATATTTAAGCCATTTTTCAGAAAATAAGGAACAACATAAATGTACCATATATAGAGTATTTGGTATGGAATCTGATATGTAATTTTCAGAATATAGCCTCAGTGTGAAGTCCCCTCTAGTTGTATTTAAATACCAAATTTGATATTTATCTGACTTTTGTTTTTAACGTGTATTGCTCATATAGACGAAAAAAGAAAAGGAAAACAAAAGAGAAAAAGAGGAAGAAAGCCTAAACATACATGGATTTACCTTTTTGTTTCAGTAAGCTTATGGAATATTTTCTTGATGAAATATGGATATCGCAGTTTTGGTACCTATATATAGGTAATGTAGATGGTAAAATGGTAAGCATTTTAAAATCTTGGTAATCCATTTTATTTACATATGCAGCATGTAGTGTAGTGAAGCTGTTTTCCATATTAAGTAGATAACATACACAACATATATGAAGCATTAGTAAGCGAACTTAATTTAAAGCAGTAACAGTTAATATATGACCGAGGAATCATATTTTCCACGATTTCCTGTATCCATGCGACCCGTACATAAAATTTTACGCAAATACGTTATACCTTTTCCTAAACAAACACGTGCTTCTAATATATGACGCAACTAATTCCTAATTATTTTAAAGAATTTTAAAGAAGTTACGGGAAACTTAAGAAATGCAGTATTTTGTTGTTGGTTTCAAATTAAGATGATGCAATAATGTTTTGTTGTGCAACAGGTCGGCAAAGGTACATACTCAGAATTAACAACGCTTAAATGACCCTTTCATCTAGATGAGACCACAAAAACTTATTATCATCGTTAAGCTAACAGTCCTCATTAACTGCTTTAACTCCAAAAGGAACTAAGAGTTAATAATGGCTCAGCCCATAAGCCGATACAAAATTCTCACTCACAGAGCTCATCTGACAATAAGCAGTTCTGTTTTATACATCAGTTTAAACAGCAGCGTTCGTCATAACTGAAAATTGTTTTTATTTCAATTCCACATCCTTGCGTTTATTTGTTTGTCTTGCTCCATTTGCAATACATCTTTACTGATATATTTATTGCATCCAAAACCAGGTATGTTTGAAGAAAATGGAACGGAGTGTGATTACCTGCCAGTAAAATTTGGAGAGCTATAAGAGAAAGACGAATGATTTTGGATTACCTATGTTATAGAGTACCGTGGTTAGGTTTAAAATACGAGATTAGATCCTGTCGTTAGCAGTTCTACATAAAAATTATGAATTTGCCAAATTATGTGAGGAATTTTACGGAAAACGGTATTTCAGGAAGCGGAACGTTCTAACAGTAGACAGGAAATTATTGAGACAGTAACTGAATTAGGAGAAAGAAATAAAACTTATAGAGTAGTTTAGAGTATGAGTTGGGAAGCATTGAAAGTGAGGAAACACATGTTAATAACTCAGGAATGGAATAAAATATATTTGGAGCAGTAATGGAAAAGTTAAAACATTAGGGGTAAGTATGGAAAATATAGAACTAGTAATCAGAGTTTAAAGGAAATAGTAGTTAAAATACAAAATAGCGATCAGGAGCTAAATATAAAGAATTATAATCAGAGGTTAAAGGAGAGGATAGTAATAATCAGAAGTTAATGGAGAGCATAGAAATTAATAGTCATAAGTCATAGATAGGGCACCAAGAACTAGGAGAAAAGCAAGAGTGTCAACAGGAAGTGAAATTGGGAAGTGAAAAACCAAGAAAAGTACATAGGAAACAAGGAAGGAAGTAGCAGAGGAATTATACAAAGAAAGGGAAATAGCTAGAAAAAAGTATAAGAAACTACATGTAGATTAAGAATATCACAACGGTACAGTAGAGAGCAGAGAAGAAATTTGGAAGAAATTACAGAGCAAATGAAAGAGGTAGCAACAGAAGTCACTGGGGTAAATAACGCATTAAGCGAAATTGCAACTGTAGAGAGAAACCGTTTATCATGTAGTGAAGAAGAGATATCGAGGCTTGTACTAGAACTGAAAAAATTATGGGGAGATGGCGTAAGCAATTCTTTCAACGTACAAGAAGCCGTCATATGCTCCTGACTTCTCTACGAAAGTTGTGAGAACAATTACCTAGAAATCCTGGGAAGTTAAGCATATTTACTTAAACTGCCACGAGAAATTGTAAAATAAAGATAGGCATGAAACTTTACAATATGTAGCATAAGTATTAATAGTGTAGTGAAAATAAAGTGAAACATGATTAAAATAAGCAATTCAAGAATCATCAGAAACAAACTCAAACAGAATCAACAAACAAAGATTTTGAAAAAAAATATAGGGAGCAAAATATGAGCCAATTAATATACAATTGAAGACTATTTTAAGATTTTGACCTTAAGACCAGGTACATGGGGTCCGGAGCTTGATAGTTTGAAAATCAGCAGTTTCGTAAATGTAATTGATTGATTTGATCAATTTATTTATGTATTATTACGATTAATTTTTGTGAAATGTATATCAAAGTATCGCGTAAAAACTTACTGTAAAGGGAATTGTATCAGAACTCAGAATTACAGATTAATCATATTATAATGTGTTACATTTGTCATTATTATTCGCACTTCGTGAACCAAGCAATTTTCCAGGAATTTTACGGATGAATTCAGGATGTTAATTACCTACAGAATTAACCCATAATACAGGAATGAACTTATGTTGGTGGAATATTAACTTATTCAGAGAAAAACCTTATTTGTTCAACTAATTGATTAATATTAACCGTACAATTTTTACACTTAATATTATGCAGTATAATTTCAAATCAAAATACTTCCATTTAATGTGAAAAATTTAAAGTTATTTCATACACATAATATGTATATATTATATATGTATGTATAGTATTCATAACAGTTACCAGATGTTCGTTGTGAAACAGTGTTCATTGACAATCTTTTTGTTGGTCCGTTTCTTCTTCATGCTATGCTTTTATGGTTGCAGCATTAGCATTACAGTGCACTACAATATATAATCTAAAAGTATCATAAATAAATCTTCCTCAGTTTTCAGTTCAACAAGTTTTTTTTGCGAGAAGTTCCGTTCGAAGTTGAATGATGTAACAGGGACACAGCGTAAATACTGACGTGCAGTTTATATGGAGAACTACCTTTAACAAATCCTTTACTGCGCACTATTGACTCGTTTTATCAATTAGTATACTTCGGTTTCTTTCCGTTGGTTTTTCCATATAAATTTGAAATTCACACATGTGTACATTTAAACTTTCACTCACAGTTCCAAACATTAGGCAGCATTGAAAATAATCCTGGCTAAAGGAAGATTCATACCCTCTAACCAGGAAACGAACAAGAAAATTGGAGTGAGGACATGCTATCCATCAAAACTTGGAACTTAGTCGTCATGCCCACTTACTCTTCGTGTATTATCTGAATTTATTAAGGGTTGTACTGAGAATTAAACACAATGAAGATGTCCTATATGCAATTCTTGAGATTGAGGATGAATTGATTTAAATGGGCTATGTTCACACTGATAAGAATCGTTACAATATTTTGGGCATACGGGCCGAAATAAGGTCGCCTATAATGTTTAATTTTAACTGTTGAACCGGATTGTTTAACTTTATCATATTTCTACGAAATGCTCATTCCTTCCTAAAATCACACCAATTCTTCTCAAAGTCGTAAAAGTCTCTATGTTTTAATGAAATTTTTTCACATGATACAAAATAGTGTTTGCAATCGTAAAATAGCATCACTGTGAATCACTCAAATCCATCCTTTCAATCTATCTGCCTTTTTTCGATTGATATACGCGCAATTTATACCCAGTATCATTCTTGATAATAGTAAACATTTCATTGTTTATGTTAGTGGAAGAAACTTGGGCTACGTAATGCATTTTAATTTTCGTTTAGAAAAATATTGCCATTATATCACTGACAAATTTCCAATTTCTGTTTAGAAGGCGTAGGAAGGTAAATGTGAAATTCGTTTGTTATTTTTACTCTGTGTTATTCAAAAGCAGGTAGTTTACTGTTCTCTGTTTAGGTTCGGGGGTGGTTATACATCTTCTCTTTCATATAGGAAATATACCTTTTATCGACGAATATGGCTTCCTACTATAGCCCGTCAGCTGGTTTAGACCGTCAAATTTCCCATAAATTCGTTTTCTCCCTTTCGGGCTTCAGCATCCCTTTGTCTTTTTCTTATTCAGCAATATATATTACTAAAGAAGAGGAAATGTTTCTTAAGAGACAACAAATGGATATCGAGATGATGCTGGAAATCATACTTTGAAATCTGCTGAAGGAAAACGAATTTTTACCAGGAGATATTACTTTTCTATCTGTCAGTCACTGTGTGGAGAGCATAATGGCATATACCTGTGAAAAATTAAGAACCAATTTGTTTAAGTACCTATACCAAAAATGTCTGTCGAACATTATGATTGTGGTATTAAAGCTTCAGAACAATTGATAATTGCTCATTTCAGGTTTTACTTTCTATGCTACAAATAGCAGAAGAAATCAAGCTAAGTGGTAAGTAAGATTTAAGTAAGGGTAAGCCTTCCACCAAAATAAGATGTGGAGATTTCATTCGAAATGTATGCTTTAGGACTGAGAATCTCCCTCAAAAAGCACCTTTAGAAAATGGTCCGTTAAATATGTTTGTGTGTGTGTGTGTGTGTGTGTGTGTGTGTGTGTGTGTGTGTGTGTTTGTGTGTGTGTCTGAGTAGCTTAACTCTAAAACAAAAGTGGTTAAATGCCAAACATGGTACTAAAATTCACAATTTTCCAAGGACGCTTGACGAAGATTACTGAGAATATGTACCCACCCCAAACTACGCTTTACTGAAAAGCGCATAGCAACTTCTGATTATCTCAAAAATAACTTTCACGATTTTGACTGTTTCTAACATATTTTAGTAACAAATGAAATGCATACCTTGAATTTTATGCGATTAGCACCGAAAGTCCCCTTCATTCTGAATTACTTTTGCAAAATTTGTGAATAGTAGGCGAGCGACAAAATATGAATACTGTGACTTTGTGGGTTCGTAGAATTAAATGGCCGAGTTACAGAAATTAAAAATCTCCTTCATTTCCGTAGAGATACACTGTTCAATTCTCACGTAACAACATTACATCACATAATAACACAATCTTCCAAGGTCGATGACAATAACAAACCGTGGCTGCTGATTACATTAGCTCTCGTTAAAACAACACTCTTGTTACACAACTACAACTCCTCATTGTTTACAACTGACTGACCTTGCGAGCCGTCACGTCCTTAAATACCTAATTCGTAACTCTAGAGTGTTCTACAATCAGCCAGAACCCGAACAATCTCTATCAGTCCAGAAATTTCCGGAAGAATAAGGAAACCAAAGTAACTTAATCTATGCCGTCAAGTCCTTTACCTCAGTTATCGCTGCCCACCGGCGCTTGTTTACAATAGCCACGCTATCATTAACTGTTTAGCAAGGCTCATTATTACCATGAAACTTTATCCGCCGACTGTTTTCTTATTTGTGCCGAAACTTTTATGCCTGTTGCCGTGACACTGCTCCCTCCTGCTGGTCGTCCCGAACAGCTCCATCGTAGCGGACCAGACGGTCCAAGTGTACCACCAGCATATTCCCTGGGGGCACCGTCTGGATGCGGTAGACCACGTCGTTAATCCTCTTCACCACTCGGTACGGTCCTTGCCATGGTGTTTGGAGTTTCGGGCATCGTCCCTTGGTGCGGGTAGGGCGGTACAACAAGACTAGGTCACCATGCTGGAACCCTTGGCTGTTGGCTTGCCTGTCCATTCGGTTCTTCATGCGGTCGCTCGCCTTCTGGATGTTCTGACGAGCCACCTCATGCATGTCGTGGAGATAGTCCACCAGGTTGTCCACGTACTCAGGTTGCTGGCTTTTTAGCGTTCGGGGGGCTTCCAAAAGCCAGCTCACAGGGGAGGCGTAACTCTCGGCCGCACATTAAGCTGGCTGGCGTCATCCCAGTGGTGTCGTGTGTAGACGAGCGGTAGGCCAGCAAGAACAATGGCACCTTGACGTCCCAGTTTCGCTGATGGCTGGCAACGACCTTCCTAAGGTGCCCTTCTACGGTCTTTGTATATCTCTCCGCCAAACCGTCCGACTGTGGATGTAGGGGTGTGGTGCGGGTCTTGTTTACCCCAAGTCTTTCTAGTGCCTCCTTCATCAGGTTGGATTCAAAATTGGTGCTCTGGTCGCTGTGGAGCTCTGACGGCACCCCAAATCGGCAGAACACCTGCTTCAAAAGGCATTCCGTGATTGCCTTCGCCTCCTGGTTCGGAATGGCAAGCACCTCCGGCCACTTGGTGAAGTGGTCCACGACCAACATCAGGTACTTGTTGCCTCGGTCGGTCACGGAGAATGCTCCAGCTATGTCGACGGCGATCCTTTCGAATGGCGCTCCAACGTTGTACTGCTGCATGCGAACCCGTCTCCTTGTCTGGGGCCCGCGACATAGCATCTGCTCGGAGCCTCAGCCAGTAGTAGTGCTGTCGGAGTTTTACGATCGTCCGTTTTGCTCCCAGGTGTCCTCCTAAAGTACAGGCGTACACTTCCTCCAAGACTTCCGGGACCTTAATTCAGGGAAGTATCAACTGCTCCCTCTGCGTCTTCCCATCAGACGATTCCCATACCCGGAACGGTACGCCTTCTCTTGTCTTCAGTGAGTCCCTTTTTGGCCACAACGACTTGTAGGTGGCGCTCCTCGGCACGATGTCCTCCCAGGTCGGTCTTGTCTCTGCCTCCACCTCTCTCAAGAGTGGCCCTAAGTCTGCGTCCGCCAACTGCTGCCTCCTCAGGCCTGCCCTATCCCATTCATCCGCAGGCACTGCCGTGAACATTCGGACTGCTGCGGCACCCTCTTTCTCTTCCACTCTTGTGCATTGGCCGCACACCTCTGGGCAGGGTCTTCGCGACATGGCGTCTGAGTTACCGTGGCTCTTCCCTCTACGATGTTCAGAGGTGAAGTCGTACTCATGCAGCCTCTAGACCCAACGTGCTAACTGGCCTTCCAGGTTCTTAAACCTCAACAGCCAGGTTAGGGCGGAATGGTCAGTCCTCAGGTGGAATGGCTGACCGGACAGGTACTTTTGGAAGTGCTCCAAAGTCTTTACTACCGCCAATAACTCTCCCCGGATGACGCAGTAGTTCTTCTCTGCCTTGGATAGCGTCGTGCTGTAGTAGGATATCACCCACTCGTGGCCGTCCTGAACTCAACCTTCATATGGATTCCCTCCTTAAGCCAGAATCTTGCTCCTCGCTGTCTGATTATCAGATCCAAGGGCCATATCACCATCGCTACCAGTAAGGCCATTACAGGTGTAGTTTTCGTTGCACCAATGCTCTTAATTAACCCATTTCGTTGAACTCCTCTTATCCTTTTGACATTCTTCTTCAGATGCATTTTTTGTGCCCATATTCCTGACCCATACGCTGTTATTCCTACGATGTGGCTCATATGGTATATTTTTTCCGCTGTTGCTGGAAATTTGAACGTTCTTGTGGCTAGCGTTGATAACTTCATTATCACGTTTCTTGTCTTTTCCTGAATTTTCCTTATATGGTCATCAAAATGTCTTTTTTCATCGAGCTGTATACCTAAATACCTTATTACTTTCTCTCTCTTTATGCTTTTGTTTTCTATTTTTATAATTGGATCTCGCTTAAAGTCTCCTTTGAGTAGGACATACGCTGTCTTGTTTACTGAAAATTGCAAATTTGCTCTTTTGCATTATTTATTGAAAAGTTCCAGGATTGTATTGGAACTCAGTTCAACTATTAGCCTCCACCATTATCAGTATATCATCCGCATATGCCACAACCTCCTTTGTGTATTGTGAACCAGCTACTTCTTCCAAAACTGGTTCTGTCATAATATCCCAGAATAGCGGTTGTAAAATGGATCCCTGTGGGCATCCCTTCGTTATTTCCTTGGTTATATTCTTTTCACCTACATTTATATGTACTCTCCTATCTTTGCAGTAGTCCTTCAATATGCTATGTATGGTCTTCGAGTAACCTTTTTCTTTCATGACATGGAATAATTAGGGCCACCATGGATTATCAAAAGCTCCTGCTATGTCTATGAATACGCCCAAGACATATTTACAATCTCTATTTTCAAATGCTTGTATCGCTGAGTTAATCGCAGTTTCTGGTGATCTCCATTTTCTAAATCCATTTTGTTTGTTAGTCATCCCTATCAACTTCCTATATTCATCTATTCTCTTCAAAATCAGTTTCTTTTGTATCTTGCCTAGGATGTTAAGTAGACAGATTGGCCTATATGATTTACTATCGTTGGATCTTTATCTTTGGCCTTTTAGAGTATAACCAAATTTGATTGTTTCCAACAGTAAGGTACTCTGCCTTGTACTAGGCATTCATTTAGTAAGTTGCAAAGATATGGGGTAATTGGTTTTCCCAATACATGAATAACGTCCGCATTTATGTTATCCAGAACTGGGGCCTTTTTCTTCTTCATTTCTCTGGTTGCAACCTTTACTTTGGAGACCTCAAACGTAAAAATTATTCTGGGATTACTGTATTCTTTCTCAAAATTCATTCGCAGTTGTTTGTGTTCTTCATTTTCTTCATCTTGGTCATCAGATGGTAATAGAGTTTTTGGGAGTTGATTAGTTGATTCCATCAATGAGTTTGTAAATGTCCCATCACGTTTTTTCATTGTTGAAATAATTTCTGGTGCCCTAATTTTCTCCATAACTAACTTATATGATGTTCCCCATACATTTTCATCTAAATTGTCTTCTACAAATCTGTTCCAACTTCCTTGTCTGGACTCTTCAAAATTTTGTTTATACTATTGTTTCAGTTCTCTATATTCATTTAACCTTATTTGTCTCTCCTGTGCAGTGGTACCCTTTTGGTAGTTTCTTCTTGCTTTTCGTGCTCTACTTCTAAGTTTCTGTAATTTATCATTCCATACTCTATATCCTTTATTAGTGTTCGTACACTTTTTCAAAGAATTTTCCATTTACTTCTTGTATACATTTTGTCAATTGCCATGCTGCTGAATCCATGTCATCCCCTGTTTGTATTTCTGAAGGTATTTGAAACGATACTCTAAGCTTTGCCCAGTCTGCATTTTTAATTTGATATCTTTTTCTCTCCTTGTTGGATAACGTTTCTCTTTCTCTCCATGTTATAACATCAAAATATATTAAATTGTGATCACTTTTCGTCAGTTGCTGTGCTACTTTCCAACCCATAATTCTGTCTGCTATGTACCCCTTAGCTAGCTAAGGTGACTTCAATATTTTCTTGTGCTCCTAGTCTGTTATCAGAAGTATATGGATTGTCTCTAGTATTTATTACTACTAGGTCATTTTGTATGACCACTTCTTCTAGTTGTCCTCTAGGATCTGGGTGTTTGCTGAACCACCATGTAGATTTCGCATTACAATCCATCGTAAATGATATTGGTTTTGTAGGATCTGCATCCAGTATGTTCTCCATCTTCCTAATGTGATTGTTTATATCGTCACTATACTGGAAGTACTGGTTGCTTAGAATGAAACTGTTACCATCTACAATCACCTCTAACCAGTTAACGTGTTCATTACAAAATTGTGTCACTTTCAGTACTTCTATCTCTCTGTTTACTATTATGGTTGCCGTCATAGGTTGTCTTCCCTCCTTTATCACTCTTGAATTGGCTGCTGTGTATATGGGTTTATCCTTCAATACGTAAGCTTCCTGAATGCATAATATATCAAGTTCTCTGTCTTCTATTATTTTCCTTCATTCTTGCATTACCACCTTTGCTCTTTGCGCATTTATTTGACCAATTCTTATGCTCCTGTATTTCATTCCTGTTAAGATCCTTTCTTCCATTCTGCTATATCGTTACTATTCTTTCTTTCAAACATGTATTCCTTCACCTTATTAATATGACTGTATCGCAGGCAACTATAGCTGTCTCCTGTTCTTTGTCCTGTTCTTATCTTTCCTTGTGTACTTATAATAATCTGATTGTTAATCTGTTTACCATTTGCTGCAACTGTCGTCTTATTCTTACATTTTTGTTTATACTTCATTGCCCATAGTGCATTCCGTCTTAGTCTGCTCAGAATACTTTTGTTTATTTTCCTGTGTGTGCTTTTAGTTTGAGTTGTCCTGTCCTTAATCAGTTGTATTTACTAGTTGCTCCCAAAACATTCTATATGTTGGGCAGTTATTCCTGTTGGCACAGTGAATTTTAATTCCTGCGTCTAAATACTTCTTTCTGGTGCTGCACGGTATACATGCTGACTTTTCTTTATCCTTGGCCTTTTGACATTCTTTTTTGTTGTGGTCCTGTTCACCGCAATGTGAACGCACAGATTTCTCCAGTTTGCAGTACTTGGCTACGTGGCCTAATTTCTGGCACTTCATACACTTGGCGACTAATATAGAGTCTTTAAACTGAACAGCTTGAAAGCCAATATGTATTTTTTTCTTTTTGAATCAACTTAAGTCTCAGTTTAGGTTCAACTTCCAGTACATAATGTACTGTTTTTTTTTTGTCTCTCGGTCCGGATCTGAATCTAAAGGTAACCTTTTGGTCGAATTTTTCCCATGGCATCTCGTCTTTGTAGTTTTGCTCGTGCATGTTTCGCTTTATATCCTCTTCCTTTTCTGTGGATAGTATATCCTAAATTATCATTAGTGGTTATTTCGTTTTAGCTTATTCAACCGTTATGTCCTTGTCTTTCAGATTATTGCTATTTTCAATCTTTTCTATGTCTTCTTTTGTTTCAACTTCCATTATAACAATGGAATCTGTGGCACGTACATTTGTTATCTTAATTTTCTCCTCTAATAGGTTTTAATTTTTTGGTAATATCTTGTACTTCATTTGCCCTTTTCCTTGGGACGATCTAATAAGCACAGTACGTGTTTGCTTCTTTAAGGCTTTATGCAATCTGTCTTCTGACTCTGTTAATTTTGGTTTCATTGCCATTTGGGCATACGTTTGCTTCGGTTGGGCCATGGTTTCCCTCAATGCCTTGTTTTCCGCTTGCAGGGTTATTACTTTTGCAGCTAGTTCATTAAACGTTTCCATAATTTTACCCATCTGATTTACTATTGTTTTCTTTGTTCCCACTCCAACTTTGTAAGCGGCTATCGCCGCATTTATCTCAGTTAGGTATTCCACAATACTAGGGGGAATCTGCTCCCTAGCCACAGCCTCTTGGTGTTACTTTCGGCCTTTTCCTCCAGGTCGTTAACGCGGCTCGCTAGGTCTTCTACGCGCTCACCCAGCTCCGTGACATCCTCCTTCACGCCGGCCAACTGTTCCTCAAGTTTGGCGGCGAGAGTCTCGTTCGCCACCTTCATTTCCGTGGCCAGACCGTCGTTCGTTGTTCTCATTTCTGTGGTTAATTCGGCCTTCATTTCTTCCATCTTCTCCGTGATGTCGTTAGCCGTCTTCATTTGTTTCAGCTCTGCGCCAGGTTGTTATTTGCCGCTTCTGTTTTCGCAGCGAGGTTGTCATTCGCCGTCTCTATTTCTGTCAGTTCCGCGGCCAGGCTATTATTTGCCGCTTTCATTTCCGAGGTCAGTTATGCCTTCATTTCCATCATCTTCTCCAAAATCTTTTCCAATGGCTGTAATGTTCCACTTCGGACACCAATTTTAACATTGTGGGTTCGTAGAATTAAAAGACCGAGTTGCAGAAATTAAAAATCTCCTTTATTTCCGTAGGAACACTGTTCAATTCTCACGTACCAACACTACATCACTTAATAACACAATCTTCCAAAGTCGATGACAATAACAATAACAAACCATGACCGCTGATTACATTAGCTCTTGTTTCAACAACACTCTTGTTACACAACTACAACTCCTCACTGTTTACAACTTACTGACTTTGCGAGCCGACACATCCTTAAATACCTAATTAGTAACCCTAGATAGTTCTACAATCAGCCAGAACCCGAATAATCTCTATCAGTCCAGAAATTTCCGGAAGAATAAGGAAACCAAAGTAACTTAATCTATGCCGTCAAGTCCTTTACCTCAGTTATCGCTGCCCACCGGCGCTTGTTTACAATAGCCGCGCTATCATTAACTGTTTAGCAAGGCTCATTATTACCATGAAACTTTATCCGCCGGCTGTTTTCTTATTTGTGCCGAAACCTTTTGTCTGTTGCCGTGACAATACGGAGAAAGTTTAGGTCTCATTAAAGCAAACATTTTATGTAAAGTGTTTTTTTGGAGTTAAAATTCGCTAGAAATTTCTTTTTATTGTTTTGAATTTTACAACGACTTAACACTTTTAAAAATTGGAAGTCGTTATTTGCATTTGTTTTTACTTTCTGCACTACATGAGGTAAGCAGAGGAAGTATTTTGACAACTCAATAGAATTTACCGAAAATATGTGTTTTGAGACTCTGAAAAAGATATCATTTTCGAGAAATACGTAATCAAATGCTGAGGAGCGATCTTCTAAGTTTATCCGTTTCCACAGACGATAGGGTCAGCAAGGTTTGGAGCCTTTCGATTTCTGTTCCACGTCTCTCCATTATCTTTATTCGGACTGTAATTTCCTTTCTGCTGTTTGTTTTTAAAGTTCCATCTTATTATAATACATTGTGGGCATTACATTAAATGCACACTGTCATTGAAGATTCAAATGTTTGCTGCAAAGAGAATTTGATCTTGAACTACGTTCCTTTGATTACAACGTTTCACTGTCTTAGGATGGGGTCTTCAACGTCAAAACCAACAGTTTGAAAACAAAGTGCCATCGGCAAATATCGATTTCACAGTTTTTTGCTAGTCACCTGGCAATACGCATGCCTCCAGGAATGTTCTCTATGTTTTCTTTTATTCAATCACAACTGTTACCTGGTTATTTCACTACAAAACAACAGCATCAGTTCTGTTATATATAGGTAATTTCTTCAACTACACACTCCTTTCTTATCTACTAAGTACAAGTACAAACAGACAAAACATAGTCTTCCATTACCCTATTTTTTATAGCACTGATTTACATTAATTTAAAAGTATAGAAATTAGATGATCAATGTATAAGACAGTCAAGCACATTAGAGGATTCACTGATTTTCTCAGTAGCAAGTCATTCACAGGAAGAGATCTAACGGGAGCGTCTTATACTAGGATTTATTAGTTGTTTATAGACGCCCTAGTTCCATAAGCTCGTTTGAGTCACTGCCGAATTTCTGTTTGATGATGAATGGCCTTTTATAGAAGATATGCATTCGAAAATACTTTTCCATAGGGCATTTCATTTGATGTGGTCTTTAATTAACACTGCACTTCTGATGTTTATCTCTCATTTCTTCCATTTCCGTTTCTGATGTCTTTCCGTGCTCTTGTTTCTCTTCTTCTGAATTCGCCCTTTCACTTTGGTCATTCTTCTGTCATTCCTTGGGTGTCGCTGCAGCGAAGGTCTACGAGTATGTTCTTGCCTTAACCTTCGTGTAGCTTTCCTTCCGTTTGTTTTCTAGGTTTATATTTGGTTGTGGGTTTCAACTTTTAACGTATGGTTACGGAGTTTTTATAAATTTGAGTGTGACCATCAAGTATATAATTGTCACGAGTTCCGAAACAACAAAGTCTAGGGCTTCACTCATAGTGATTGTTTCAGTTATTTATATTTTCAAGTTAACATATGCCGGTAGGTTTACATTTGTCACGTTTATCTGAAAACACATACTGGTTTCTACTGAAAAGTCTCTACAAATCATCCCTTTGTTGTACTGACAGGTGTAGTCGGAAGAAAGCTTCATTCTCATCCGTCAGTCTGCTGTTTAATCGCACGCTACTATGATTAATAGGGAAGGGACGAAATTCTTTGGTATCACGACTATACAAAGCGGCTAATTATCTCATTGTTTGCAGTGGTATACTTAATTATTCATTTTCGAATCTTCCAGTTTACAATGACTATATATGCAGGCCTGCTCTGTTTTAATGATCTTCACAAGAAGCTTCGTCGCCTTATTCTATTTCACCAGCTATTGTTACAATTTCTTAGAGATAAAGTTGTGTTTTAAATTATCCTTATACTTGATTAAAATTTGATTCACTAAATTTATGCTGGCATTTAATTCATATCTAAAATATTGCACCTCATCATGCAGTCACTTATCTAATCGTTAATAAACTATAAATTGAAATTTCTCTTCTCTTGAGCATTAGTCGTAATTCCATTCGTGCACTATTTTATTTATACAACAGATATATTATGTTCTTTGTGAGTAAATTAATGCTATCGTCGTGTCTCCAAGAAATTAGTATATTTATGCACTTAAAACGCTATCACTATCACCTTAATCAGTATAATTCTAATATTTATTGTCAGAATATGGCAAATTGGAGCCTTTTTGCTCATATTTAGTTGATTGATAAAAATACCCAATATTTTTCTTGTCGGTGATGTGCATTATTTGGGTTCATCTCACATGTCACCGAAATGATTATGCCAATTGGGATCGAATCAAAACTCCAGTTTAGGTATCTATGCTTCTGGCGGACTAGTTAGATATCCACACTTGTACTGTGAATTTCACGGAAATAAACCACAAATCTTTGACTTTTGCTTATGCTCCATCTCTAAAATTACCCAGAGCATCACTTTTCTGCGCCCTCGCAGTTTCTAATTAATTAAGCCGGAATGAATCATCAACACGCTGAATTCCCACAAAACACTTTATCTGTATTTGAGCGCGAATATTTTCTTCAGTGACGAGGGTTTCGGTAACATCTAGTGTAACTGTTTCCTGAAGAACATATTTCGTGAGCTCATGCACAAGTACATCACACTTGGAGGATCGAAGCACGTTCTGATCATTGGTTAATACTTTCCGCTGTTGCAGGAGTCGATTTTCCATGGCATCATTTTAATCCGTTCTTAATGGCTTCAGCACCAGCACTATATCGCATGACGCCTTATACCATGTTATTTGGAATTTTCCCTATGCTCCTGAATATTTAGCCTTTTACACATACGTCTTGACGTCACAAAATGAAAACCAGTAGTACAAAATGTAGTGCAAAGTGCACTCGCCGTGGTGCAAAGACATTTTTTACATATGGTGCGTACATCTTGCTTCCTAGCATAAAAAGGGGGAGTTTCAGTCTCTATAAACTATGAAATAAAGAACATTTTAACATTTATGACGATTTTCTACATCAAAAATGAACAATTATGCGAGATACAATACCAAATAAGAGTATATGGATATCATTTCTATCACAAATGAATCTGTAGTAGTTGGGCACTATGAGCAATTGGGCAGAAAGGAAAGCCAGTAGAACTGGGCACATGGGTTAAGCAACCAGGCAAAACTGCCTTCACATAATGCAAATGGATAGATGCACATAAGACATTTTGTCCCCCCCACCCAAAAAAAAGAGTCCAGCTACCAGAAACAATGTTCGATTAGGAAAACATCGGAAGCACTCGGTGGTGATGCGTTCACATATACGTTTAGACAAGGTAGTCAGACTGAAAAATTGAAATAGAATCTCGGCTAGGCATTGAAGTTTTCGGTCTAACTATACCTTTCCACACTTTGGTCTACACACGGCTAGTGTTAAAGAATATACGCTTTGAAAATACTCTGACTTCATTTCAAAGCTATGCGATAGATAGAGAGATGCTTTGCTGTTTGGACACATACATGATAGCCGAACGGTAAAACGCCTATGTATCGAAAGTGGACCAACATGAGTTGGAATCCTTGATGTGCATGTTTCTTTTTATTATAGTTACTTTAATAGCAATATTATTTTGAACACATTCATTTACAACTCCACAACAATGGAAACGTAAATCCCCACAACGTTCATTATTGGAGTGCTGTTGACATTTCTCACTGGGGAAGGGAGACAGCTTTCCAAGAGCAGTGGGGAATGAATACCTGTTGCGGAATCCTGGGCGACCATCTTGCTGGATTAGTTTTCTTCGGGGAGCATCCGACAGGACTGTACTACCTGTAACTTCAAGTATGCATTAACCAGCATGGACTTCATTTCGAGCACGTCTTTAAGTAATCTGGATACGAGCACTGCTGATCAACGATTTCAAAAAAGTAGAGTTTTATTGTAAAAGTATCCTATCGGCCTAACGTAAGATACCAACATGAGGAGATATTTATTATAAAATACATTTCTTTGCACTACAGAAAAAAATAACTCTGTAATTACAACCTTAGATAAAATATAAATATGCACATTATTATGTGGTATTAAACACTCGCTTAACTGAATTTATCAAAACTTAACAATCATAAAATATCAAATAAAGGGCATTTGCATATTTAAACGATATTAGCTGTCTTAAACATGGAATTAATTTTAACCAGAATAATTTTCTATATTACAACAGATTAAAATTAAAATAAGTTCTCCAAAGAGATTCGAAACTTCTGTGACTTAACAGGTGCTTCGTGGCTACAATTCTTCCAAATGATATATCTAGAAGCATGAAAGTTTAATACAAAGGTTAATGTAATATGAAGTATTGGCATTAGAAACGACACTGTCGTATTAGAAATCTCGCTTAGTGAGAAACCAAATATATCCATATTAAAGAATTCTCTAAATACAATGGATCCGGAAGTTTTCCTGTTGATGTATAAATTGAGGCTTGCATAAAACCGGGTCGGCAGGGCGACTGATTCACCTGGTTTTATCCCCCAGGAAATGTTGTGTAAGCTTTATAACAGCAAAGCATATAAATCCGATCAGAGATGGTCCATAAATTATCATGTATTTGCTGTTGTTTTTATCTGTTTGTAATTAATACTCAGCGTCAACTTTTAGAGACAAGTGCACTTTGTTTTCATGTATACCTATTCAACCACCATTTCACAAATACGAACAGGCGCTCAGTGTGGCGGGAAGGCAGACAGGTAAGTAGATAGTAGGTGAAAAGGAGGTAGAGTGTGGTAAATAAGTAGGAGAAAAGAAGCAATAAGTTAATGAATAAGAGGGAAGAATAGTAGAAGAATCACCTCTGCTAGTGCAGAAACATGGATTGGCAAATTCTGATAGTAATATCATAGAAACAACGAATACAAATGATTTTCCTGACCACTTTCATCCTTTAAATAAGCTAAAAGTTCACCGCTGTTCTATTTATGTTTGTTTAAATACTTGAATAGTTACTTAAATCTGAATATTTAATACTTATTTTAGAGGGAAGCATTTATATATTTTTTCTTGTACTTTCAAATGATTTTTGGAAACATCCTATATCATTAATTATCTCTATGGCAAGTCTTTTGCACATGTTCTGATGTGAGAATGTGATTAAGAGCGGTTAGTTATAGCTTTCTAGTATCATATCATTTTAATATCCAGTAAAACATAATAGTCCAGGTTTTTTCAAACTGTGACTTCAATAATCTCCAGTTTTCGCCCTGAGTTCGCATAATCCTCCCATCACTTCATTAATATGAACTAGTTCCGCTGTTCACTGTCACTCTTACTATGTGAATTGTTCAATTTTCACTGTCACTTTTATCCGTGCCTTCCTTTTTACCACGCAGTGGGCTAACGAAATAGGCCCGACGTGGAGTCTTTGCCGGATGGTTCACTCTTTGGGGAGTCCACTCCAAGGCGATTCCAAATACCTGGCAGTAACATCACTCACTATTCCTCACCACAGGCGTTACCAATTATTTCCAAGAACTGTACTTTTCGTCGATATCGCTCTAGAACGCAGCAAAACTCTTTTCGCCCGATTGCAGTACTCCATGAGAATTCCTCGTTCATTTGACTTCCTTGTTCGCAAGACTGGTTTCGTCGGACTCACTCGATCGCAAGGCTGCGTGAGAATTCCTCATTCGTAAAACTCCCCACTCTTTATATAGCCGTAGGAGCTTTCCAGAACATTCGCGCCATGGCAAGTTCCAGAAAGTTGATCTCTGGTGACATGTTTACGTTGGGTGAGCTCATGCTTTATCTTTGTTTACAGTTTCAGCATTCTCATATCCTTTTCAATAGTCGCTACATCACAATGTTGATCTGTGTTTGGAACATAATCAAACCTTAGAAGCTTTTACAGCACTAAACATTAATGAATTTTCTGCCCTTTGAAATAACACAAAAACATATAATATTGATGTAATCATTAGCAGGATAGGGATCGATATTGTGCCTTACAAATATAAATGTTCCTGGTTTGAAGTTCAATGTGTGCGGAAACTAAGAGAACGCTGCCTAGGTAAGTGTCTCTGTGAAAACGTTCGAGGGTTGAGGTTAGGCTGGACGTGAAGAGAGACGACTTGAGTGTTTCTTTTTAATTTACGTCCTCCAACGTTGCCATATCGGACGATGAACGGAATGGGTGAAATTGTGCTTAAATGAGTCCGGATCCCACAGAGCTTTGAGTTAATCGACATTCGTCTTTCAGGATAAGGGAAAAACCCGGAAAACCCCTTATCCCAGTAACTCACCCTGACCAAGATTCAGTGGTCAGGATCCCTAACAGCTACAAACTGAAGGTCCCGGTGGCGGCTCACTATCCATTGGAAGTTTACACATCCCCTAGGGGTCCGGAAAACACACATCTCATCCGATTTGGGAGGTGAAATTATTTGTTATTCACGATGAAAGCACCATCGACAGTTAGAAGTCTGAAACATGAACAGGATAAAAGTGAAGTGAAATGAGAAGTGAGGCAAATGGAGGGGCAGTAAATTAGAGGAGAGATGTATTTACCTTTCTCAACATTTACCTAATGACCTAGGGAAATTCCACGAATTTCGGCTACGGTGATCGAATGTAGGACCTCCCGAATACGGGCTGAGACGCTACCGCTTGGGCTATCCCGCTCGGTGCCTAGTTAATTAAATTTGAGGGTAAACCCTATAAAATAGTTTGAAAGCATACATTTTATTTACTTTCCCTCTATCTCTTCAATATGCACTCCTAGTTTGTTTATGAGCAGCCGAAGATGGAGAAACCTTGTCGATATCTACGTCATCCTTCTCGAAGGAAGGGGAATGGTATTTTCTTTCTTATAAGGGTAATAAAAACCGTAATAATAGATTAGAATTCATTTCATCGGTGCTTAAATACTTTTAGGCATGTAGAGTGGAGTAAGTGTTCCGTTGTTCAATTATAAATGATTGCACAAGTCTTAAGTTACACCGTATCCTACGCGGTGATATAACCATAGTTTATGCGATTTAATCTCGATTGAAATTAACTTCTGTTGGTGATACAAGCGCTTAATAACGGTTGCAGAAAGACGTAATAACATAAGTCAAGCATTTGTTATTCAGAAACCAATTCATTCAGTATTTTATGCGGATATAAAGTTTCCGCTTACTTCCATTTATGACTTCGAAGATTTATAAGATCTCTCAGGTCAGAGATTTTATGTTGCTTCGCAGTAGAAGTGCTAATAAATAACATAGCTTGTTTCTTGTCCATAAATACTAGGGAATTGAAAGGTTTTACTTTGTCCCAAATTAAAATCTCAAGAGGAACTCTTGCCGTGAACAGTCAGTTAATAGATTCCTCGTAGTGCATGAAAATAATAATAATAATAAAAAAAAAGAAATAAAACAAATTCTGACGGACTAAGTGTCAGGAATAGCATGTTAACTATTTACCGGGATTGCAATGGAAACGGGGTTCTTAGAACCTCTAATGTAGAAGTTGCACAAAGATTCATTTTGTGTACTACTTATTTGTATCAAGAAGGAGGGATATTTACTTCCTTCCAAAACTTCACTATCATGAATTCACAGAAAATACAATTTTTACGTTCCCTTGAATATAAAATGCTATTTTTAGAAAATACTGTATGTGTATGTGTGTGTGTGCATGTGCGTGAGTATCTTCATAAATTTTCAATAATAGAAATATTTGCTTAAAAATGCAACTGAGAAATATGACCAAAATCTATTAAAAATCATAAAAAGTTCGGTTTCATAATAAAACTTTATGAATTCTAAATTTTAAGCAAATATATGTATTTGTTTACTTGACATATTTAAACCACCAATTGACTTAGTTATTAATGGATAGGCGCATGTTTATTAACAGTCAAGCCCAATTTTAAATCTTATTTTCTTCTCTACTTTTGTTCAGCCATTTTTCATACACAAAATGCTCCAGCTCAGTAACAATTTGTTCCCAAAACTCTTTTCAAAATTGTTGTAATGCTTTTCAAAACCAACTTAAAGAAAATAACCACAAGTTATTAAAATAAAACTCCAATTTTAAACAACTGCATAATTAAGTACTGGAAAGTACAGAATGTAGGAATTTTTCTACAAAACTCAGGTGTTAATATAAAACTTTTATGACAGAAGAAATTTAAAACTCATTCGCCATAAAGCCTGAGCTTTTAAAGTGACAATATTTTTACAGCTTTAATGTACTGTACGTATGTCTTTCTCTAGGATTAGGATTACTACGCAGGGAATTCGGCACCAAAACCTGTGGTTTATTGTACCTAAGCCCCAAGTGGGTCATTCTCGGGAGGAAGAATGAGGCAAGGGGAGACAGAGCGGACGACACCACCGAGATACATGCCGACACTTCTATCTGAAACAGACCACCAGATGAGATATAATGTGAAATGATTATAGAGATGAAAGTCGGGGGATGTAATTGACCTGCTGTCGACGCGGCAAAATCCGTGAAAAAATCCCATGAGTCAGGTAGGTCGGCCATCGGAATCGAGCCCGAACCTTCCGAATGTAGGCCACAGACGAAACCGCCTGAGGCATCCCGCTCAGTATGACTTCTTCTACTCCCGTACAATACACTGAGAAATGCTTGTCCACTGTATACTTCACAATAATTAAGGCAAACATTATGTTATTGCTATCTTGTAGCTGCAGTGGAATATAGGAATACGGTTGACTAAGGAAAGTCAAATCTTTTAAGTGTTAGTCCCTATCGCATATGGTAGATATCGGTAGTTTTTGTGTCGTAATGTTTGTTCCATATCTTATGGTTTATCATAACGAGAAAGTCATACAGAATGAAAAGAACTTCTTAGGACATTCCGAAAAAATTCAAGAAATACATTTTCTTTGTCACGAAAAGTATCTCAAACATATGATATTTTAATCAAAATCGTTAGAACCATAATTTAGAAGACTAAAAGTTTTTTAAGACATGTTCTTATTAAGGTTAGTCTGGGGTGGGAGAAGTTTCTGGAAAATCTTCTTGTCACGCCTTCGTAAGATACTGAACTGTATCCAGTCTTGTATTTAAAAGACTGTTTCTTTTTCCATTCGCAAACTCGCATATAACGTAAACACGTACAGACTTCTTTCTTTGTTTTCTTTTTTTTTCAAGGAGTCCCTAAACCTGTGTTTTTGTTGAATTGCCTATATATTTATATATAATTCTTGAATGGACGCTGAAATTCCCCTCCTTACCATAAATTTCAAGCAGAGAAACAATGGGCTATTAGCAGCTTCTCATTTGAAATGAGTGTAAATAATGGAACATTCAAACAAATAACAAGGAATATCTCCGAAATGGTTGACACCACAAAAACTGCATTTGAGATAAATTATGTGTTTCAACAAGATGTACATATATTGTTTAGTACTTTTTGGTTATCTCTTAAGCATTAGCAGTTATCGCACAGTCATCTATAGAACTTTTGAGGATATTTCTAAGAAACTCGAGATACGCTTTCATTTGGCATGAAAATATTTTAAAATCTATGGTACTTTAATCAAAATTAGAACTGCTTTTGAGAAAATATTCTTTTTCGTAAAGTATCACATGTAGTAAATAATCTGGGATGGAGTATTCATTCGTGTCCCATGTATGGAAAATGCTTAACTTAAATACCAAGTTTGCAACTTACCCCACCTTTCGTTTTTGAGCTATCCTATTACGTGTGCGCGAGTGTTCAGACACAGAACTTTTTATAAAATGCTCTTCTTGATTTTATTCAGTTGGTCTGAGCAAATGTGGTTTAGATAATGCAAAACTTGTTCGTGGATGTTTCTTTTCGAAATAAGAATTTACACAAAAGGAACTTAATCTTCAAATAATCATTACGGGTAGAATTTTGAAACGGGGCTAAACACGACAAGTTATTTTGTATAATAACATGAATACATATAAGCATAACGTAGGTACAATGGAGTTTACAAATTTCACTGCATTATGCTAATTGTAATAAATTGTTGCACCTCGCTGTTTTTGGCTTCTGTAAGTCCTACACATAGCGTCCATTCATTAAAATAATTCTTTGAGGTATTTATCATCTTTTAGTTTCCTTGACTTCTAATGTTTAACTTAAAGTTATGTTTAGCATTATAAGCTCTTCTAAAGCCTTAATCGAGGAAGGCCACCTCTTCCTCCTTTTTAACCCTCTTGTTGTAAATGTTCTTCTTCTTTATCTCTGTTTCAAATTCCCGTTGTATCTGTTTCTAGCCCTTTGGTTGTTTATTATTTATTGTGTTGTTTTCCAGTGTAGGAATATTTGTACATTACTGTCAATATGAGTAGTTTTTTGGTAGTTTTAATTCCAAAACTTCATTGTGTACTTAGAGAACTAAAAATGACGTGGGAAAGAGAAAAATATGTACATATTAGTGTCAGAGCAGCAAGAGAAAGATTTGTATGGGTCAGGTCAGGGTGGTAATGCTAAAAGGCTTGGGGGGAAAGAGAAATGCAAGGAAAGTGCCTACTGCATAGTTGGAATTTCAATAACTACAGGAATTTAATTTTGGAATGTGAAGGAACAAAAATGAGAGAGAAAAATTATTGCAAAACAGAAATTGGCCCAGTTTAACAAATTATATTATAGTAGCAAAAATATTGAGAGTTTATCAAATTATATTATAGTAGAAAGATATTGAGAGTTGAATTGAAGGAAAGTTTAATAGAAACAAGAAAATATTTAGGTTTAGTTAAAAATATATCGGCGAGGAAAATTAATTATAAGGGAAAATAAGAAAACGTAGACATTTGAAGAAAGCAGTGAATAGAAACCAATAGTTCGGTAACCATGTTGTTGGGTTCTTGAAAATACAGCAACTCTGCTAAAGAGAGTCTCATGTCTCTTACAAGTTATGAGATAAAGTTAGTTTAATATATAGAACGAGGAAAGGGAATATATATATATATATATATATATATATATATATATATATTCGTAGAAAAATTATCGAATGTAATTATTTAACATACGGCAAACATGTTGAAATATGCATTTATGGGAAAATGTACAAAATATTTGTTAAAATTTTTTGGACTTCTTGGACCTACACCCAGAGAGTAAACTTTGTTTTAGGTATGTACATATTAAGCACAAAAATAATATTTATCTACATACAAAGCTGGGCCCTATTTATAACTTTATAATTGAACTCCTTTGGCCCTATTTTTAGTATTCATTTTATGCTGATTCATGTTATTAAATGTATTTATTTTTTATCTTGCTTTTTCTATTCACTGTTATGTTAATTCTATTATGACGTTTCTTCAATATACGATGGCAGTCCAGAAAGTCACAGACGTTTGGACCTATCGTGGCGATGAATGGGACTGGAGCCGGCATCTTGTTGCCAGAACGTTCCTACAATCAGTACGCATCCAGCTGTGGTAGCGTAAGGCGTATGCCTTCCTTACTATGCCCTCTGTGCGCTGCGATAGAAAATCCCGCCACATGTGAAGTATGGTCTGTGATTAGGTTTTTGTTGGCTAAAGAAAACAAATCAATTGAAATCTACCAACAACTTGGTGATGTTTAGGGGCAGAGAATAATGAATGAAAGCCGAGTCAGACAAGGGTGCATTGATTTTAAAATTAGCCGTACCAATGTTCACGACGAGAATCGCTACAATGCACGTCCACACACGGCCAATCGTGCTCGAACACTCTTGGATGGTTTTCGATGGGTTCCATACAGCCTAGAATTGGCACCAAGCGACTACCACCTCCTCCCAGCGATGAAGAAATGGTGGGGTACAGAACGCTTTGATACTGACGCTGAACTGCATGCCGGTGTAAACCAATACTTGAAATCTCAGGCAGCAGATTTCTTCAGAGAAGGCACTGAAAAACAAATGCCACTGTATGAAAAATGCCTTAATTTGAATGGCGATTATATAGAAAAATGGCTTAAGAATGTGCCTTTCAAATGTGGATAGTAAACGTTGATATTTTTCTTTTGTTAATTGTTTATTTCGAAACGTTTGGGACATTCTGGATTACCCTAGTAATTTTGCTTTATATCACTGTCTTAGATTTAACTATGCATGAACCTCAGAAATTCACTCTTTTCGGCTTAGAAACAGGCAAACGTGGGGTTCTAGTAAATGGAGTAAAGCATTAGTTTGCCACCTTTTGCTTCTACAGTGACTCCTGGGAGAAAGAACCGAGTGGCTCAGACGGTTTCGTCTGTGGCCCGCGTTCGGGAGGTGCGAGGTCCATTCCCGTGGGCTTTTTCGGGGTTTTCCACTGGTTTTCGCCAGGCGAAGCTGGGTACTTTAATTACGTCCCCCAAATTTCCTGTCCCTCCATTTCATCACATATCATATCACATCTGGTGGTCTCTTTCAGCGTAGAAGTGTCGGCGGTAGTCTCGGCGCTGCATAAAGATATCCTCCTGGTTAACACTTCCTCCTCAGGTAGGATGGTCTCCATTCTCCGGTCTCCGGGTGGGCCTAGTGGACCATTTCAGGACCATGGTGGGGTGGGATAACGGTTGTATTGGCCTGCCGGGAAGTTTCCAACTGGTCAGTTGTAGGAACCCTTCCCTCAGCACTCCTTGTATCGGCCGCCCTCTGACTCCTTTCGCCTCATCTTCCCTTTCGGGGATGCCCCACTTGGGGCTTAAGTATAATAGATCTAGTCTGGTCGCAGTGTCGAATTCACTCCTGGGAGAAAGGGTTACGGGAGACCGAAAATGGGATTTGCCCTAGGCTGCAACGTGTGATAGCAAAACCGGGCTCCCGAACTACAGGGTCATCGAGAAAGGTTGTAGCAATTCCAAAAAATAATAGGTTATGAGGTATTTGAGATATTAAAACGAGTATTCCTGTTTGTTAAATTCACCAACTCATTAAGTTTCTTCTCCCCCTAGAATATTTTTATATGCGCTCCGTTGGTTGCTCTGCAAACATTTAGCTGACAGTCGGTATCATTATGATGTTCTAATGCCGTATTACGGGCTTGAAAATCTGAAGCTCATGTACATGGATACTGACTCTTTCATCCATGGATGAATTACATTTTCTGGAACATCTGGATACTGCTGATGATCTTAGAGACCACATATGCCATTCTACAAAAAACAACAAAGTGTTGGGAAAATTTAAAGATGAAGCCAATGGAAAAATCATTCATCGTTTTATTGGACTGAGACCGAAGATGTATGCACTCGACATCGTTGGAGGCATAATCAAGAAGATATAAGGCATAAAACATAGTGCCGTTAAACAGTACATAACCTTTGAGAGCTATGTGGACTACCCTAAAAGCAGAGAAATCATAAGAACGCCAATGAACGTAATTATGTCCCGTCAACATAATGTTGCGTCAGTGGAAGTGAACAAAATATCCCTTTCTCCACATGATGACAAGAGAGTAATTGCAGATGATGGAGTATCCACATATTCCCATGGGCATTACGATATTTTGAACGGCTAATGAAAGAAGGAATCCTAGAGCAGAAAAAAAAACAATTTTCATTCCGAGAAACAAGAAGCACTGGAACGTAGCTGACATCTGAACATGAAAACAGCTGAATAATAAGAGCAGAGGAGAGCGTTAAGTCTACCGTTCAGAAAACAAATTTTGACGCTGGTCCCAAGTCCAGAGAAAAGACGAGGGGCGTCTACCTCACCACATAAGCTAACTGAACGCACTTTAGTTAATGTTAAAATAAGCAAATTGAAAGAGTAACTACTATCTCGTAATCTTAAAAAGCTTGAAAATAGCATTAGAACATTGGTTTAGCGTTACGACTTATTACTAGACGATGCAGAGGGGGTAGAGCTTGAAAAAGACACAAGAGTACGAAGACATCAATCTGCATGAAAAAACGTATGAAAACTGTACGCCTAGACCATTGCAAATATACTTTAAAAGTATGAAAGTTATCTCTACCTGGAAAACTTTTTGCTATGAAACCTATAGCTCTTAATCCTAGAGCTCCGAGATCATACCTCAATACCTAACCTCCGGATCCTACAGCTTTTAACCTCATCACCTGCATCCTTTAGCTATGAAGCTTAACCCTAGAGCCCTCAGATCATACTTCAGTACGTAACCTCCAGATCCTACAGTCTTAAACTCTAGACCGAGAGATCTAACCTTGAATACATATGACCTAACCACTAAACCTACAGCCTTTAACTTTCAGACCTGCGAGCTTAAGCTATGAGACCTACATCCTTTAAACCCCTGGCCCTAAGATCGTGCCTCAAGACCTAACCATGTGACCAAAAGAGATGAGGAAAATAACCAATACATAGCTTTTCAGATCAAAAGACTGAATTAAAAAGCCTAAGATATAAGCATAAGACCTCAACACATAACAAGGTGGAATAGAGTTCCTGAAAGCATAGAGAAGGTACGAAAAACAAGAAACCCCAGAACAAAAGAACCTCAATTTTTAGGAAAAGGGAAGTAGATACACAAAGGGTTAAATTTACTGTATAAAGATCTGTAATCAGCATATATACCTCTTGCAGTGACAAAGATAGCTCTAACATCGATATGTCCCACAAATTTGCATCATGCATAAAAATAGTTAGCATGAGACAAAATAGTTGAGCTTAAAAATATGGGTTAGACAGAGGAGAAAAGAAACATGCTTAGGATAGGTTAAGGAGGTAAGAACAGGGCAGCTTAAGAAAAGGGAACGGATGTAAATAGCAGAATCAACTACAATTAGGGTAACAGATGCAACAAAGGAAGCCACTAGCAAAACTCAGCTAGGTTACAATAAAGAATGATGAAAGAAGGTAGAAATGAAGGAGTATATTAGGTTAGGGTGACATAGTAAAGCATAAATGTTGGACTTGCCTCAAGATTAACCTCCTTTAATAGCTGGACTAGCAAACTGAACTTCAAAATCATAAGACCATACCTCAGCCCATAAAACATAGATAAAAGACCCTACGGCCTTGATCCTCTAGACCAACAAACATTTAGCTATGAACCCTAAAACTCTTAACCCTAGAGGTCCAGATCATACCTCAGGACCTACCCTCCAAATGCTACAGTTATTAACCTCCCAGACCAGCAAACTTCACCTGTGAAAACTCTTAACCCTAGAGCCCTCCCCAGATCATACATAGAGACGTAGCCTCTAAATCCTACAGCTCTCAACCATCCTGGACGGCAGACCTCACCTGTGAAAACTCTTAACCCTAGAGCCTCAGATCATACCACAAGAGCTAACCATTAAATCCTACAGCTAAAAACCTCCCATACCTGCAGCCCTACCTGTTAAAAACCTGCAACTCTTAAGCCTGGAGTCCCAGATCATACCTCAGGACCTACCCCCAAATCCTACAGTTATTAACCATCCAGACCAACAGATTTTATCTGTGAAAACTGTTAACCCTAGAGGCTCAGATCATACCACAAGAGCTAACCATTATATCCTACGGCTATTAACCTCCCATACCTGCAGCCCTACCTGTTTAAACCTGCAACTCTTAACCCCGAGTCCCATATCATACCTCAAGACTTAACCTCTCAATGCCACAGCTTTCAAGTTCCAGACCAACAGACTTTACCTAAGAAACCCTGCAATTTTTAACCCTAGAGTCCCAGAACGTACCTCCAGACCTCACCTCTAATCCTACAGCTATTAACCTCCCAAACCAACAGCCTCAACTGTGAAAACCCTGCAACTCTTAGGCAGATCATACCTCAAGACCTAACCTCTAGGTAAAATTTATGCGTAATACGTTCGTTTCTTATATGTACCATGAATTTTATGCCTAGCACAGGTCTTAGATATAGCATTTCTGCAGCTTCCAGGCGTTTTTTACCTCTTTGTGTTAGGGTCCATGTTTCTTCTCCAAAAAACACAGTGGAATTTTTAGATGTACACAACATTTGAATGTGTTTTTGAGGGGTTCTATTCCCTAAACATTTTCTTAAGCATAGTTCCACATGCACGTTGTTTTTATGAATGTTCCCTTCTGTATTCATTCATGTTGTACAGGATATTCTGCGTCCCAAATACGTAAAGCTGGCTAGTGTTCTATCACTTGAGTGCCGATTAGTATCTTTTATCGTAGGTGATTTCTATCTATGAATGCTATTACTCCTGTCTTTGAACAAAACCATTTAGGCAATTGTATAATTTAATTACATTATATGCCTTGTGAGCTGGTATAGGAAGACTGTCATCTATACTAGGCATAATCACTTAGTCATTTATAAAGTATAAACAGTTAAAGATATAGAAATCATTAATTTTAAAGTGCAAATTGCATAAAATGAAATTATAAAGCATCTTTATATATCTAGTATAACATTGAACTTGTAGTATACAGATGAAGTCGCGTGAGTGTTACACATGGGATGTTTAAATGATAGTTTGGGAATTCGTTCTTCGTTAGCCAACATAACATAGTTTAGCTGTGCAGGTGTAATCAAGGTCACTGAAGGGGCCTTGTTAGAGGATAGGTCCATAATAACAACGGGGAGCCGTGCAGGATGGAGAATATTAAAGCAAATTACTAATATCCCACACTACCATTCGTCTTGCCTTACAGAGTTCCCTCCCTATAAAATGGAGATCTCTTCCTATTCAAACGGGAAGCTCATTAGTTGGAAACAAGGGCGACATCTGTTTGCATGTCGTCGGACTTTCGGTGGTCCCAGTCCACAATGGTTCAGCACTCAAATATGGATGGGGAAATTCACAGCAGTTACACCAACCCTCATCTGCGGTAGAATATTCTTATAATCACGTTTGAATTGAACCCAGTGTTTAATAGATATTGTTTGTACTTTAAACAAATGCCGTTATTTGTGTTTTGATATGATGGTAATTAGTTAAATCAGCTAAAATATTAGCTAGTGCTTTTGCAAACTATTCAATTCGGTAGAAATCTATTGAGCAAAACTACTCCGTTGTTTCGTATGCAGTTCGAATTTGACTGGTTTCAGGTTCAATCCCCGGCAAGTGTTCACTCAGACCTATGGATTTCTCATGGTTTCTTTGGGTCGTTATGTGAATGCTGGGATAGCTTCCCTTGTAAGTCCACTGCTCTTAACTTAATTTCTTGTACGACCCGGCGACGATTTTCGGCGTGTTGCGGCTGCACGTTGTAACCGCAGTATCAGACAGCGATTAGGAGGTGGCGAATTAATTGAAATCACGAGAATTAAAAAAGAAGATAAATTAATGAAAATGCTTTGCTAAACTAATATAAAATATTGTTATATTAATATGAAATTAGAATGAAATTAGAGTAATGATTAAAATAGCGGTTTAATTAAGAATAAGATGGGAAGAATATAATTTAAAACAACTAACATGCTAGAATCCATGTAAGGGAGAGAAAATATTTCTGTAAAATCTGAACACAAGTCGGGGAGACAGGAAGAGGTGACCGTTAGCCTCTTTGTTTAAGGAAAGGTTCAATGTCTGAGAACTATAACCAAGAATGTGTAGGAACAATAAGGTTTTCAAGATGCGGTCAAGCGTAAGACCTAAAAGGATTTACTTTGCTGAGGT
This sequence comes from Mantis religiosa, assembly GCA_030765055.1. Classification (NCBI taxonomy): domain Eukaryota; kingdom Metazoa; phylum Arthropoda; class Insecta; order Mantodea; family Mantidae; genus Mantis; species Mantis religiosa. The sequence continues at coordinate 228,792,611 of CM060948.1, forward strand.
GATAACGATGTATACCGTTACAAAGAGCCCAGGGTAGGCGTGACCCAACTCACGGTGGGACGTAACGTCAATGAGTTCGATGAGTTTTGCTAACCAATAAAGAAAAATCGAAATAAAATGAGAAACCAATAATAATGTAAGATTTGAGAAATGGGAGAAGGATGAGTTATTTTGGTCATGTGATAAGAGTTAGGGTGGGGATCAGAATAAAGTACGAACTGAATCGCAGGGTAGACGAAACATCACTTCAACAGTCATACTACGAGGGGAAGGATGTGTTAGTGCGCGTGAAGAAGAAGTAGCAAAGATTTCTAAGTCCGAAATGTAGGGAAGTCAAGAATAACGCAACCAGCGTAAGAGAGGCAGCAGAAGAATTTTATAATAGCAAAGTATTCGCCGTATAAAGAGGTATGAGAATTCTGTTAGGAAGTTTAGTAACAGGTGGTCACCGCTACAAATCAATCTGAATCAACGAACTTAGTGAGAATTAAATTAAATCATTTTTGCAAAGAACCAGTGTATTATTGAGACAACTGAGCAGCCAACAAACAACAAATCCATTTCCTACAACCATTCACCTGAAGATAAGAGATCTCATAGCTCCAATTAGAACCCAAATCAAAAGTAAAGACCAACCAATTGAAATCTGACATGCGGGTATGCCGCATAATGGCGCCGACACGTTGGGGCTTCGAATTGTAGGAAATGGGTGAAATGTAACGACGACAACGACGAGGAGAAGTGAGAAGAACGACGACGAAGGACGACTACGAGGAGAAGTGAGAAGACCGACGACGACAACTACGATGAGGACAGCAGAGACTACGAAGAAGACGGCAAAAACAACTAACAAGTGAAATTTTCCCCCAACCAAGAGAGAAGTTCAAGTTCTTTCGACATCAACTGAGCCTACTAGACGACGAGCAGCACGACAAAAAAAAAAAAAAAAAATTGGTAAAGACATCACATAAACACCACAGCCGTACAACAGAAGTGTGAGTTACACATACTCAATTTATTTTTCTTGTAAATGTAATATCATTCATTGAGATCAATATCTATGTAATGTCTTAGTAATAAGTATTTTGGAAGGGAAATTAGAAAATTTAAAGGGGAAGTTCAATGCTTTTGAGAAATAAGAAGATCGTACAGAATAAATTTAAAATGGAAAATTCTGGGGAACAAATAGTTATGGAGACAGAGAAAGAGTTAGAAGTTGTTAATGAAGAGACAATGGAAAGCAGTGTTATAGGATCAGTAGATGAGGGTGTAAATGGTGTAAGTAGCTTAAATGTAAATAGGAGAAGTGACAATCCTGGGGTAATGGAAAATCTACAAGAGATGCTCCAGAAACTCATGGCGCAAATGACTATTCAGAGTCAATCACTAGAAGCTAAATTCGTAGAACAGAACCAATCACTAGAGGCTAAATTAGTAGAACAGAACCAATCACTAGAAGCTAAATTAATAGAACAGAACCAAACACTAGAAGCTAAATTAGTAGGACAGAACCAAACACTAGAAGCTAAATTAGTAGGACAGAACCAATTACTAGAAGCTAAATTAGTAGAACAGAACCAATCACTAGAAGTTAAATTAGTAGAACAGAACCAAACACTAGGAGCTAAATTAGTAGAACAGAGTCAATCACTAGAGGCTAAATTAGCAGAACAGAACCAAACACTAGGGGCTAAATTACTAGATCAGAGCAGGGCTATGGACAAAAAATTAAGTCAAATTACAAGCCAAGGGAAAGAAACAGAAACTAGAATCACTGTCAGAATTCAAGGAATAACAGGGGAAATCCAGTCTGTAAAAGAGGCCCTGCAGCGAGAAGTAGGTACTATAAGAAGTGACCTAGAAGCTACCAAATCTCTCGTTGCAGGAGTAGAAAATAGAATAGGGGAGGAAATTAATAAGGAGAGAATAAGATTAGATGAACTGACCACGACACAGGTAACTTTTGTACAAGAGATAAATGACCGGTTTGACACTGTAAACAATAGTATAGCAGCTGACATGGAGAAGTTAAAAGAAAAGGTAGCACGTGTAACAAATATTCAATCAGAAAATACACAAATGTTGAGGGAAACAGTAAGCGAGATATCTCAAATCAGAGATACTGTAACTGGCTTACAGCTGGGACAGCAAGGGCAGGTACCTGAGAGTTCCAATTGTTCTATACATACACACAATGGAGAGAGGCAGAACGAACAGGTTAGCGCCCCTTCTGTCTCTCCTCAAAACAGCAATAATAGCGAAGTAAATATGCAAAACGTAAATATGTATCCACCAGTGCACATGAATTTTCTAAGCGAATTGCCCCTCCCGAAATTTAATTGTCGCAATGACAACGCAGTACAATTTTTGGCCGACTTAGAAAAGTATTTTGCCATCAGAGGTGTACCCGAGCAATATAAGATGATAATAGTTCAAAGGGCGTTACAATCTGCCGAACTTAATTGGCTACGAGTAACTGTGGGAGAAGGATGCAGCTACGAGTTGTTCAAAACAGCTTTCCTAGAAAAGTATTGGAACGCCAATGTCCAATACCAAGTAAGGAATCAGCTAACAAATGGCCGATACCAAGGTAATAATGGAGAGTCTATTACTGATTATTTCCTGAAATATTCGCAAATGAGTAAATATCTACAACCTCCATTACAGGAAGCCGAACTGATTTCTCTTCTCACGCCCCACCTTCCTGAGAACATTAGAAATCACATGGTGGTAGCAAGACCTCAGACATTGAGAGAGGCAATTACATTATTAACAGCTTTACAAAGCGCTGGGACGCAAAATTCACAAAATAGACCTGAGAATCGAATGCCAGTGAGAAATCCACACAGACCGTGGAATAATAATAATCATGACGAGGAAAGGGCACACAATCCCCGAAATTTTAACACAAACCATATGGCTACTCGTCAAAGATACGATGCCCACGTCCCGAGGGAATTCCCTAACAACAATAGAGGGAGACAGGGACCACCAAATTCAAATTCATATAATTTCCCTATAAGATATGTACATGTAACTAGGAATGGAAATAGGGGTCACCCCCATTTCTTCGAAGAGGGAATGCAAGACCGATATTCCGACTACCAGAAGCTAATAGACAGTATCAACCACGTGACCCTGGTAGAGAGAACAATACAGACAGACCTGAAGTAAGACAGAGGAATCAACTTCTCTCAAGAGAATGGGTACGTTCTCCTCCACCCACACCGAGGGACGCGGAGCCCGAGGTGGATGAAAGGCCAGATACGACACAGCAGACGGGAAACGACTCCAGGGTGCGATAGAAGACGTCCCGCATCGGACCCGGATGAACACGCTAGTTCTTAATTTGAACAGGGACACAGCTCTGAGTAGGGTGGTACAGAATAAAACAGAAACAGAAATAGTAAACGGTACTCAAATAAACAATCACTTAACAGAATTGCAAGAAGTGAGAGATGCTCCACGTATTGCTGCAATAATAAACAAAGAAAAATGGCACATTACAATAGATTCAGGATCCTCAGTTTCAGCTATAAGTCAAGCATTCTTTTATCACTTAAAAAACAATGGAATGAAATTGCAAACATTGCCCGTGAAAAGTGCATATTGTACTCTGGCGGTAGGCCGCGCCAAACAAAAGATTAATACAGAAATGCTTTTGAAAGTCACCATTGGGGAGGATACAATAGAATTTGTATGTTTTGTTATTAATAGGCTATCTGTAGACATTATTATGGGTAATGACGTGTTGTATGCGCTTCAAGCTAAGTTGAATTATCAAATGGAAGCCTTGGAAATCAAAATTAAAGACGTCATAGTTAAAGTTCCGTTTAGCTCAAGTTAAGCAGAAAATGAGATAAGATTGACAGATGAAGAAAAAGAAATAGATGGAGAAACATTTTTTGTAGAATTTATACGAATAGGAGGGATGGAGCTAGTTAAGATGAATCCATTAGAAGCAGAAGAGATGAGAAACTATGATAAGGATGAGTATATAGCTGGAGAAGAAGGGCTTTTAGAGATGACGTCATACGGACTTGGGCAGGCAGAAGCAGGTGAACAGGAGATAATTACCCTACCAGATGATTTCCAGGTAGTCGAAAATAACGTAAACATGACCTATAGAATAAGAGAAACAGTAGCAAACTCAAACCTTCTCAACGACCACCAAAAAGAGATTTTTTATAACATTTTATGTAAACATAGAAATGTATTTTCGGAACACACTGGGACCTATAGTGATTTTGAGTATGAATTCGAGATACATGATGTTCCCCCATTCAAATATAAGTCCAAGCGAGCGAGTACTGAAAGACCTAGGTGTTCATCTCCGAGTCCTTTGTTCATTGAAACAGACTACCTAGCCAGACCACATCAACTATATTGAGTTTATATTCAATAATTCAGTCAATTTAACCACAGGATATGCTCCTATCCAATTGCATAGGAATTTAACACCGGAACCAATAATAGAGGGTGTTCCGGAAAGTATACAAGTGACGACCGAGACAGATCGAGAACGGATCCAGAATGCTGTTAAAAGAATAATGGAAAAAGTAGAGAAAAGAAACGCAAAGAAACTGCGGTATAAGAAGAATTGGGAACCAAAGGTCGGCGACTTAGTTCTAGTGAAATCGTTCGACAAGTCAGATTTGTTAGGAAAGAAGACTAAAAAGCTATATATGCTATGGAAAGGCCCATACCGGATTGAGAAAATATTTGGTGACAGAGCGTATGCTCTAATACACCCAAGAATGGTAAACCGATAGGCAGATATAACATCTCCCTAATAAGGCCATATCAAAAAAAAACAAAAAAAAAACAAAAAAAAAAAAAACGTTGTAAACAGTACAGAGCAGACCTAAGAATCACCTGTGTGAATGTGATTGAAATTATATATATGAAGATGTAAAGAATACCAAGTAAAAGTTATATAATTAGTACGGGTAACGTTTTCGTTTAAAATTCAAACACTGCGTGAGAGTTGCAAGTTCCAAAATTCCTGTGCACAAACAAAACGATAATGTAATAAGAATAACCACAGCTAATGAACATGTTAGAAAGATCTTTAAAAATAATTTGTGAAATGTAAATATAGTATAAGTACTGATGTATTCATGTGCCAAAAGGCTATATTGTTATTGTAAAGGTCACAGACTTAGGCGTGACAAAGTGAAAGAAAGTTTAGAGTGAAAAGTGAAGTGGAAAGACAGGACAATGAACTGCCAATGTTTACTGTCAGGTAAACGAAACACCTGATTACAGGTAGACAACTGAGTGCAGGTAGAGGTAACCATATTTGGACATCATTACGCAAACTATAATAATGTGAGGACGAATGTTCTTACGGTGAAGGACTGAAAGATAAAGAAACGTCCCAATAAGTTAATATAGTAATATTAAAAAAAAATCATTGAATTTAAAATGTAATATTGTAAACTGTAATATAGTAACATTAATGTAGTACTTAAGGAATGTAATAAGGTAAAATCAAGTTGATGTCAAGTGAGACAAGGATAATTCAGTGAAGTGTATATATAGTTGAGGTATCACGAATGTTATTTGTATATAGGGTAATAACCACATATACGACAGTGTACTTGTCTATGTACGTAATGTATCATATCTATAATTCTATGTATATGATGTACCATATTGACCATTCTATGTGTATAAAGTAACACACTGATAAAGATGAGGGAACGGTGACCACCGAAAAATGTTTCGAGTAGGGAATGAGAAATTATAAGATATATAAGGAGGAAATGTCATGACGGGGGTTTGACAAAATTTAAATAATGGGTATTTCATTTTTGTCAAACGGGCATTATGTAACCGCAGTATCAGACAGCGATTAGGAGGTGGCGAATTAATTGAAATCACGAGAATTAAAAAAGAAGATAAATTAATGAAAATGCTTTGCTAAACTAATATAAAATATTGTTATATTAATATGAAATTAGAATGAAATTAGAGTAATGATTAAAATAGCGGTTTAATTAAGAATAAGATGGGAAGAATATAATTTAAAACAACTAACATGCTAGAATCCATGTAAGGGAGAGAAAATATTTCTGTAAAATCTGAACACAAGTCGGGGAGACAGGAAGAGGTGACCGTTAGCCTCTTTGTTTAAGGAAAGGTTCAATGTCTGAGAACTATAACCAAGAATGTGTAGGAACAATAAGGTTTTCAAGATGCGGTCAAGCGTAAGACCTAAAAGGATTTACTTTGCTGAGGTGATAACGATGTATACCGTTACAAAGAGCCCAGGGTAGGCGTGACCCAACTCACGGTGGGACGTAACGTCAATGAGTTCGATGAGTTTTGCTAACCAATAAAGAAAAATCGAAATAAAATGAGAAACCAATAATAATGTAAGATTTGAGAAATGGGAGAAGGATGAGTTATTTTGGTCATGTGATAAGAGTTAGGGTGGGGATCAGAATAAAGTACGAACTGAATCGCAGGGTAGACGAAACATCACTTCAACAGTCATACTACGAGGGGAAGGATGTGTTAGTGCGCGTGAAGAAGAAGTAGCAAAGATTTCTAAGTCCGAAATGTAGGGAAGTCAAGAATAACGCAACCAGCGTAAGAGAGGCAGCAGAAGAATTTTATAATAGCAAAGTATTCGCCGTATAAAGAGGTATGAGAATTCTGTTAGGAAGTTTAGTAACAGGTGGTCACCGCTACAAATCAATCTGAATCAACGAACTTAGTGAGAATTAAATTAAATCATTTTTGCAAAGAACCAGTGTATTATTGAGACAACTGAGCAGCCAACAAACAACAAATCCATTTCCTACAACCATTCACCTGAAGATAAGAGATCTCATAGCTCCAATTAGAACCCAAATCAAAAGTAAAGACCAACCAATTGAAATCTGACATGCGGGTATGCCGCAACGTTGGAGATACGTCTTGTAGAGGTTTGTTCTTGATGTCAGTAGGGGCTGCTCAGTTATGGTTCGCCCCCGCGTACACCTCAGGTGGCGCCGAGAGGCTTATGGGTGAGCTTGAGTTTCATCGGATACGTTCTAACTGGAAACGTTGAGGATCCCGTCACTGCGTATGCCATCCAGAGTGATGGCTCTATGCGTATTTGATAGAGGAAAACGAGTAATTTGTCAAGTACTTTAAAGGTAGCCACTATTTTTGCCTTCAATTGCCATACGCATTCCATGATATCCAGAGATAACAAAATAGCGACAGCACTTTACAATAATGACTATGATTGAAGCATTATAATCAATAACAATGGATATTTCGGAAGGGATTGGCGTTGTAAAAATGCTTACTTAAGATAATTTGTTTGTTTTTAAGACATCTTCATTTTTGGTATTGAAAATACTTTTTTATAGTTTTACCTTATAGGTTATATAAAATTATACTCAATTCCTTTAGAAAAGAGAGGACTTCGTAACCTTCAGAAAAATTTATATATATATATATATATAATGTAAATATCCTAAATATACCTATTTTAATACACATTGATGGAGTCAATTGACAAACATCCTTCACGTAACGGGAAACTTCGACGAGTGAAATTTTATGGAAACTCAAATTGCAGCTTTAGAACTTGAATACGCAATTTTGATAATGTTTAAGCTTTTCGTTTTCCAATTCCGCTATTTAGAAACGCACACAATTCTATTTTCAATTCATTGAGTTTCCGAAGCATGTATTTGTGGTAAATTTTTTATTGGGAAATATGGGTTAATTGGTAGGAAATGTAATTAAATGACCGTCACTCTCCGCACTTGACAAATTGATCAGGCGATGAATATTATATTCCTGTGCTTATCTCTCATAGACAGTACCGCATGGCGCGCATTGACTTTCGGTGGCAAGCGATGTATTCGTGAAATACAGTAAACTCTCTAAAACGGAACACAATCGTGTTGGCATTTATTTTCCGTTTACACAGGTTTCTGTCTTACCGAGGGTTGTGTTTAAGTAGAAACAAATTACGAATAGTCGCACAGGTTTACAGTGAAGGAGTAGTACAGAATGAAGTGTAAATAATATTAGGCTGATATATACATATATGTATATATATTTAAGTTATATAAAATAATTGTAGTTTATCGCTTAGCATCTCTGCCTGATTTCAATAATTGAAAACTACTTTCCCTTTCCAATCTGCAACTGTCTGCATATCAACATCACTTGCTTCACCACACACGCATTCAAAACAATGTTATGGCGATGTTTGAAATCCTCGAGGCATCCATTGGAAGCTATGAAATTGTCTTTGCCTGAAGCAATGTTTCAGAAATTGGAATTCCTTTAGCGCGAGCACTAACAAACCACTCGAACACTGCATGATTTAACCCGTCGTACTCTGTAGACTTTCAGATGCGTTTCACATGCCCTGTTGTTCCCTTTAACCACTCGTTTTGTTCCCCTTCCTCACCAATGCCACCCTCAGAGCGAGGTAGCCGAAGCATTTGACCTGAGATACCAGGGTTGACGAGTCGGCTCAATGCCTGGGATGAGGAAGAGGTGAATCATGGAGCAATTGGTCGAAAGGTGGTGAGGGAAACCCAACCCATCGCCATGTTATACACCACAAATCCCATTTTACGGTCGCTTGGGATCATTAATTCTTTAGCTGGATGTTTGTTCTTTTCGTGTTCTTCAACAACTTTAATTTTTTTCCTCCAGTGATAATGTCTTATGTTTAGAAGTCATTTTACAGTATTTGTGTACACACAAACTATGCTTTTAAAAATCACCAACATGCAAGGTTTTCTTCCACTCGTACTTGATGAATTGTAACAATGATACTGAGAATGAACACACTGAAAATCAGTTCCCTTGCCACGTGTGTTTTAAGGGAGTTGAGAGAACTTTTGCTTTCTTTTCCCTTTTCCTCAAGGGATTACAGTCCATCACTTTATGGTTCATGGAACTTCGGTGCAAGAGCAGTTGCCCTCAAAATTATTGTACCTTTTAAAATACGTACGAGATAAGCTGTTATACACAAAGTAATCCGTTTTATTCAGATTATTTACGCAAACGAGTCCCGCAAAATATTTCCATTTCCGCTTTAGGCAGTTTTCAGCTTAGAGTGTAATTTTACATGGAAAATAGCTCCGTTCCGGAATTTATTTTCCGGTTACCAGGTTTTTGGCATATAAATGGTACGTCTTAGACAGGTTTTACTCTACTAGTAAGCCTGTGAGTAAGTGACGAAACACAAATAAAGCACTTGGAGCTGTGTGTATAATATGAACGCTTAGTCAATTAATTATTTTACGTAAATGCAAATTACCATTGCAGCTGCTCGATTTGTAGCTCTGGACAAAGGGATTTTGGTTCACTATTCCTTCTGCTTGTCACGAAATTCAATAATATTGTATATTATTTCTTGTGCCGCCGATGTATGTATTACCCGTTGCGATCCAGAAGACACGATTTTTTCTGAAGAGTGTTTATACGCTGACTCGTTGTGTATATGCGATAGGTTTGCACAAACAGCTCCGTTGTTCCATATTTATTCCGATACGCTTCAACGTTTTGCCAGGTATGTTCACTGACAGAAATAATAAGAATACCTTCTGACGATGTCAACTGAAATTCTTGAGAAGCTTTAACACGACTTAGTAAAAGATATCAACCATCCATGCTTAATCAATTATTGCTTCCAAACCCTTGGAGCATCCACTTCTCCTTTCTTTCTCCTTTCATCCCCTCGTTCCTTCTTTGCTTCCTTCCAAGTTTACAAATCTTAGTGCTGTTCAATTACAGCGTGCAAGTTAAAATAATTGTGGAGACACGTTAGATTTAGTTAATAAAGCAAATTAGCAAAAAATCGTAATAAACTAGTGTCGGTAGCAAATACAGGCTGGCTGATGTGAAGCAGGGATAAAATATGTTATGAGCATAAAAAAGTGGCAACATATCAACCACATAATCCATTTGTTATTACAGAAATGTTATTCCTACACTTAACACCAAAATGGTATGTACCTAGGTTACTGTAATAGCCTGTTCTTCATAGTTTGTAATTCCACATTCATAACAGGTGTCAAAACGTGTATATTGAACCCAAGTTTGGTAACTATTGTGCCAATATTATGTTGTGTCGTGTGGCTGCGAGCGGGATATAAATGTGTGTGTAGTGTTTAACGCCCACTTTTACTACATGCGACACCGCAGGCGGTGTCACTGATGATACATGAGATGAAGGTGGAACACCGGTGGAATGAGATGGCGGGAGAAACCGGAGATCCCAGAGAAAACCCGTCCCACCGCTGTTTTGTCCACCAGAAGTCTCACTTTGTGGTCACCTGGGGTCGAATCAGGGCCGCCTTGGTGACAGTCAAGCGATCTAACCACTGAAACACGGCGCGGCCGAGCAGAATATAAGCGGTGCTTGGTCTTTTGTTTAGTTTGTCAGACAAGGCATATAGTCATTTTTAGGGCAAGTAAGCATCTGCATTTTTCGTCATTCTGATTTATTCAGGTTTGGGTGTTCGTCTCTCCATATAGTTTGTGGCGATTATTTTATATTTTTTCAAGTGCGAGGCGTGTCCGTAAAATAAGGTCTCCAATTTTATTCAATATAGAAAGCACGTTTATTGACAATGAATGGTACATTGATGGAAATACGGAACTTACAGCTATTTTTCAACCTAATCACCATTCGGATCGATGCACTTTTGCATGCGCTGTGGCAATTTTTGTATACCCTTGTCATAGCATTCTCCCGCTAAGTTGCGCAGCTAGCGTTCAACCTCATTTTTGAAATCATCATCGGTCTGGAAATGTGTTCTACCCAGGTGTGACTTCAACTCAGGAAATAGATCATAATCAGTAGGTGCTAAGTCTGGACTGTAGGGCGGATGGGTGAGGATGTACCATCCGGGAAGCATTATGGGGACCCACTTCGCACACAAATAGCGATAATGCAAATGTTCGGTCAAAATCTTGTCAATCGTAGTCTTACTGACTTTAGAGATAAGTTCGCACAGCTGATCTTTAAGCATTTCTTACTCCACTTTTGCAATTGTTTCGGCTGAAACCGAAGGCTGACCAGAACGCTGTTCGTCTTGGACGTCTGTACGTCCGTCTTTGAACTCTCTGATCCACTTTCGCACGTATCTGGCGTCCATACAATGTGGCCCATAGACTTCGATGAATTTCGGTGGGTGTTGTGCGCTTGGAACTGAAAAAAATAAAGAAAACGGATCACTGCACGCAACTCGCACTTGGCGGCGGAAGTGATAGGAAGCTACATCGCAAGCCGCTGCCGAGCCAAGACGAATGGCTGAAACGGGTTCGTTGTGGCGGAGATTTGAAGGAGTGAAAACCAAGCTATACGTCAATGTTGCCGGATCTTGCATAATAGCGTTCCTCACGGCTTCAGCGCCTTGGAGACCTTATTTTACGGACACGCCTCGTATTTAAGAGTTTGTTCTGGATTGTTCTGGAGAAGGTGATTTGTATAAACTAGAATTGAAATAGGGTAGGCCACAGAATGATTAAACGTACGTAAGAGTGTTCCTATTGGTTATTACAATAATCTAATTACGTAATGTTGTGACGTGGTCCAATAGGATAGAAGTAATTTGATGTTCTAGAAACATCGTGCGCAGAGAATCTAGAATATTCATTTAGTTTGGCGTCATTCTGCACAAGTTCACCGTCGGAATAAGACTTTTTTGTTGTTGTCGCTCTGCAAGTGTGCAGAAACTTTAAGTGCAACCATGCAACAATAATCATTTTATGAAAGGACAAAATCTACGAAATTTAAAATTGTAGTAGATTATATTAATGGTTTTGCGGAATATATTCCAGGAATTTTAAAGGAGAGGAATTGTTGTTATTTCCAACTATTTTAGCACACCAATACTACGACCTGAGATAAGACTCTTTGCTTCAGAACGCCGAGGCATCTACAAGAATTCAACCAGATCGTCACCAAAGGAGAGAGTAGTTAATCATCTGTCCCGCGCGCATTTTGCACAAATTTCCCCGTTACAAGTTTTAATATTCCATGCTAGTAAATAACTACTTTCCTTTATTTTTTGTATTGTTATTTTACGGCACATTTTAAGGGGAATGTCTTGGTTTAGGCTATTTTACTTCTTGCTGGTGTAATGCTGTTGAAGTTCATCATATAGTAAGGTTGTGGGCTTTTGAATGACTATGAACACTATATTAGTGTAGTATACTCTCTTTGAGTTAGTGAACCAACAATGTCAAACAATGGAGACTATAAAACGCGCATTCTTTAAGCAGGGAAAGCTTGCAATACTAAATTTGCTTCCTACTTGATTAACAATTGTGTTATGTGAAACTGACGAAACTGACTGGGGCGCTTTAACGCGCGAAACATGCCAGTTGTTAGGGCAGTACTGCAGTATATATCGTAGAACCAGCGGTCACATTGATCATTAGTCCTACAAGATTCAGTAATGTATCCTGAAATAAATAAATCTCATCAGCACAGTGTTACGTTCACATGCATTTCTCTATAATTCACAAATCTTCATTGTTGCATCCGTGCTAATAACTCACAATAACTGCTGACTGCTACCTATGTAGCTGTCAAACTGCGTGACAATCTGAAAAATCTGATGTATGCACCCACATGACCTTCTCTAGCCACTGTTGCACAAACCAGAAATTTACTTAAAACACATGTTTGGAACACCCTGCATCGAAAAGGTGCATGTTTAAAAGCCAGTGTGTGTGTGTGTGTGTGTGTGTGTGTGTGTGTGTGTGTGTGTGTGTGTGTGTGTGTGTGTGTGTGTGTATGTGTATGTGCGGGCGGCATTCTGCAAACACCAAAAGTTGACCATATTAAGCTTGGTATTTTAATTCAGCATTTTAGGAGGATGAGAGACGAAGAAATTCAAGAAACTTCTCCAACTCAAAATCTTCTTTTACATGGAAAATAGAAAAAAAATCATTTTTCTAAGAATCAATCCTGCTACAGCTTTGGTTATCTATGGTAATCAAATGTTTAATATATTTTCCATTAATTCCAAGAACCAATTATATATACTACATATATCTGCTACCACTTATGACGGTAACCCCAGCGCTAACATTGATTTAATTTATCTAGAGAGAGAGAGAGAGAGAGAGAGAGAGAGAGAGAGAGAGAGAGAGAGAGAGAGAGAGAGAGAGAGAGAGAGAGAGAGAGAGAGAGAGTGTGTGTGTGTGTGTGTGTGTGTGGTGTTTTAGGGCCCGTCGACAACAAGGTCATTTGGGCCCGAAGTCAACATTAAAACCTAAAAGCTACACTAATCAAGCTAAAAAGGTAAAATAAAATAAAAACATTCAGCTATAAAATGTACATAAAAACTCATCCCGGTCCTAATAATTTAAAAGCTCTAAAATTAATAAATATCAAATACAAGTCAGACTTGTTTATTAAAACCGATTTTAAAAACAAACCGCAGTGCCTTATCCACGGCCACTGGGTCGTCACCTAAAACACCGTGCAAGTTAGTCCCCTAGCCCAAAGACTGGCGAACGCGGGCGTACTGCGGACAATCCAGCAATACATGCCGCCCAGTGAGGCGTACTGCACATGGAGCACACACAGGGGCCGGTTCCCCTCTTAACAAATGGCCATGAGTCGCTCGTGTGTGCCCAATTCTCAGCCGGGTGAGTATCACCTCGGCTCGCCGGTTATCCCTGCAGGAAGTTAGCCAGGGTTGTACGCTCTCCTTTATTACCCGGAGTTGTGTGTCTTCCAAAGCTGTCCAGGAGTGCTGCCAAGCAGATAGGAGTTGGCGACGGAAAAAACGTTGCACGTCCTGGAATGGCACCGTAGTTGTTAAACTCCGGGGCAAACGGCAAGCGGACTTAGCAGCCGCGTCCGCCTTCTCGTTCCCGGAAATCCCAACATGGCCTGGGGTCCAAGTAAAAACAAAATTGTATCCGCGACTGAGCATTTGCGAGATCTGGGCCTGTATTTTTAAAACAAGGTTGTGAGCGGCAGTGTGCTGTTGCAAGGCCTGAAGAGCACTTAGAGAGTCAGTGCAGACGATAAAAGAGCCAGGAGCTAACTTGCAAATAAAAAGGAGCAAATATAAGATGGCATACAGCTCTGCGGAGAAAACTGAAGTGGAGTCCAGAAGGCGAAATTTGTGAGCCTCACCGTTAATGAAGAACGCGCAACCCGTAGCGCTACCTAACTGAGAACCGTCTGTAAAGACCGGAACATAGTTAGGGCAACGGCCCAGTAGTTCGGCAAAGAGTTGGAACACCGAATGTGGAGTAGCGAGTCTAGAGTTGCTTGAAAGAGCGAGATCGAACCGCGCACGATTGAGCTGCCATGCAGGATAAGGGCAGATGGACGACCTCTCCACGCGAGGCATTCGGAGGCCATGCGAATGTAGGAGATCCCGAAATCGTATTCCCATGGGGCGTGTCCGAGAACCAGGGCGCATATAACGGTGGACTAAATCTGGACACAGAACTGGTTTAAAACAAGGATGATTGGGATAACTTGCCAACTTCGAGACGTATGAGCAGCATATGCCGTACAGGCCCTTTAATAATCTCATGTAATATCACACTTCTCCGAACAGAATAAATTCCCCAGAAGTATTGGCTTTTTTGTAATCAGACATCTTACTGACTTACAAGGAAAACAGAAGATTCACATGTAATGAAAATATTAAGTTTACATTGTATACAACAATGGATACGAGTTAAACACAGTATATTGCTGCAGTTCCTTAGTACTGATATTTTGAATATAAATAGCTTTAGTCACCAATTGCTTTTAACACTGTTCACTTTAAAACAATATAATAGTATTTGCAGGTCGCCCAAATTAGTTTTTCTAAGTTAATGTGTCATTCCAACATTCGCCTCATCACTTGTTAATACTTTACTACCACGATAAGGTTTAAGTTAGAATACTTACTACCGAAAAGGTTTTAATGATCATTTGGACAAGCGAAGGCCATAGTAGTCGCCCCTTACACGTTCCTTGCTAAACTTCTAGATGAGTCGAGCTGTAACTTTAGAAGAAAGTCACTTCCACGGCGGTCTTTCCCAAACCCAACCCCGGCAGCAGAGAAGACGGAATTTGAGTCATTGTAGGTGTTAGGGGGCTTGACGTTGATTCGGCCATCTGTTGGATAGCTGGTGAATTTTCCAATGCATAGAGTTGAGATTTTGATTAAATGGTTCTGTAAGCAGAGAAACCATTCTTGGTTTAATTTATACAGGATGTCTCTAAAGTCACTATCCATTTCAATGAATACGCAATATTTTGTTTCTTTTCTTTCAGATAGTGGTATCTTAGTGCAAGATGTTTAGCACAGAAGAACGGGTTGCCATTGTTTGTGCACGGGTACGCGGATTGCCATATGAAGACGCCAGAGCGGAATTTACCCGTAAATTCCACAAACCAGCCCCATCAAGGGCACACGTCCCTCGCGACACAGTGTGGAAAATTCTACGTTTCACTCTACGAAAACGTCGGTATCACATTCAAGTTCTGCATCATCTTGAGGACGCAGATTTCGCCTGTCGTCGGGCAATGTGTTATGGCCTCCTGGAATGTGTAGAAAATGAGAATTTAATGGACAACACTTTATTCTCCGATGAAGCCACTTTCCATGTTTGTGAGAAAGTGCACAGACACAATATGGGCAAATGAAGAACCACATAAGGTATCGGAGTGGGAACGTGATACACCGAAAGTCAATGTTTGGTTGGGTATGACGAGCGCAAAACTGTATGGCCCATTTTTCCTTGCCGGAAGGTCAATAACAGGTAACATATATCTCAACATGTTAGAACTGTTCCTTGAACCGCAGCTTCAAGAGGATGGCATACTGGATATAGTTGTGTTTCAGTAAGATGATGCGCCTCCACATTTTGCAAACATCGTCCTTCATTACCTGAACAGAACGTTTCCAGGGGAATGGATATGCAGAGGTTCGCCTAGGCTGTGGGCTTCCTGTTCACCGGACCTTACTCCATTAGACTTTTCTGCATGGGGGTACATTAAATCCAAAGTGTACACTAGCAAAGTGAATGGTCTGCCTGAGTTACGGAATCGTATCAGGGAAGCAGCAGGTCGAATTACGGTTGACATGTTAGAGTCTACATTTCGTTCCACCACTGAAAGATGGCGTATGTGTTTTTAGCTAGATGGAGGTCATGTAGAAGGGCACTAGAATATGTGTAACACTTCAAAATAATATTGATTCTTCAATTACTGTCTTCCTTCATTGAAATGGATACTGACTTTAGTGACACCCTGTACACTGGCTGTGTAGAACAATGTTTGGATAGGTATAGACTGAAAAATTCAATGTCATAGCCAGGATTTGAACCATAGATCTCCCGTTTCCGTACGGTTGCGCTTAACCATTAATCTATTATGGCAACATATCAGCATGACATAGGAGCCATAGATTTTAAAGTCCTTTTGGCATGTTGCCACGATAGTTATTAGCCAAGATCAACCAGACGGAGTTAGTAAGCCCAATACAGCTTTTTAAACCATTTTCAAACCACTCACTACGTTTACCTTTCCCAAATCATTGAGTCTACCAGGAATAGTGAAGTAATAGATGGAAATGCATTATGTTAACCTACTTCAAAAGAACTTCTGTACTCTACAATAGCTTTGCACAACGTTTTTATCCGCACCCAAAATGCATATGTATCACATAGATGCGGGTCATTGCATTTAAACTACGAGTAGCTAAGATGTCATTTATAACACCTTTTTTAACCTCATTTCTAGCCCGCCTCGGTAGCGTGGTGGTAGAGTGTTTGCCTCACGTTCAAGAGGTCCCGAGTTCGAATCTTGGTCAGGGTGGGTTATATGGATAAGGTTTTTCCGGGGTTTTCCGTTATCCTGAAAGACGAAAGTGGCGGGTCTCATTGAGCATACACTAAAACAAAAGTTTCCTGTCCGCTACCTTCTAGTTGAATCTTCCAGCGATATATTTTGTAACCTAAGCTCACAATATCCGGATCTTTTTATCAGTTCGTAATTTAACTCAAGTATATTTTGTAATAAATCTAGCTGTAATAGAAAAAACCAAACTACCTTAGAACCTCTAAATAAAAAGCAACTAGCTCTTTAGGACCTTATTGAACCAAGAGCATAAGGTATTCCTTCATTGTCCATTGTTCTAGACTAGTCCAATAGAACACCTGTTGTGTACTATACGGCAAAGTGTAGGAGCGTATTGGAAAATATGTAAGGAAACGGAGTGGTTACGCAAGCCTAGCGCACATACACGGTCAGTCAGTTTATGTACACTCTTTTCTGATGTAATTATGTCTTCTAGACAGCAACGTGTCATACATCGTCAAGCGTGAGAAATCATATATAGCGTGTTTGATTATTGTGACTCGAAGAAAGAAGAGGAAATCAAAATCCTTATGTCAAGAGGCATAACGGGCGGCTGCAATGGTGATATACACTTCTTGCATATACCAATTAATTGCCTAACCTCTCATATCAGACACAGAGCTCCCAAATGCTTTATTTGTGTTTTGCCACTTTCTGTACGCCAGGTTACAATTATTTCGCTCTTCTAGTAAACAAAAGAACATGCGAATGCAGTGCTATCAGTGAAGGCTGATGAGCCTGAATGGTTTGCCATGTAATACACTAACTTACCAAAACGTTACATCGACATTTCGTGTGTTTGTTTGGATTAAAAGACATATATAAATCAAAACCGCTCCTCTCCCTTCAGATGAAGGACAGGAAAGAGGTGTCCTTATTTTGTTTACACTCGTAAGCAGGTACAGAGAGTGACCTATCTCTTTCTGCTTGCAGAACTGCAGAGTACTAAAGTCATTGTGCTTAAAGGTGTTGGGAATATTCTTCTATGCGTTTAATTATTTCAAAACCCTGTGTATCACACAATTACCAATGGATGTCCGAAAGAGGTCACTCTATTTTGCAGTAACAAACTATTGTATTTATACATCCTTGTTGAACTAAACACCTAATTGGCAAAAACACTGTTGTTTATCGAAAATGGCTGATCCAAGAACAAAATGCTATTGTACATTTTATTCATAAAAGTGCATATTGGAATGACTGTAATAGGTTTATCAAAGCCAAGAAAAGTGTACAAGGTGATTACAACTAACGTCACAAGTATGTGATTGGCATACCTCTGGCGAGTTCAAAGAAATGACTGAAATTTGGACGTGTTTGATAAGTGTCATATACTGTGAGCATTTCACTGGGATTTGAAATGGGAATATGACGGATTTACATTTTAAGTGTATCGGAAGGCTCGTGTGTCACTGTCATTATTACTAGAGCCCGGAGTTTGATGAAAAGTCACCTTTTTTCTGAGTAGTCACAGACGATGGTGATTGGAAATTAAGTGCATTCTGGAACAAACATGTTATATATATATATATATATATATATATATATATATATATATATATATATATATATGGTTTTTATAGGTCATCAAAATACATTTTTCCCACATTTTTATAATAAAGTCATTTTATAACATTTTTATGCATTTTCTGGTCATTTTCATTCCTTTTTCACAAATTTATTGGGCATTTTCACCTATAGCCCGCATTCGTGTGACCCCGGTTCGATTCCCGTGGCCGACCTGACCCTGGCCCATGGGCTTTTTGGTTTATTTTTAAATAAAATGTGATTAAAAATGCATTTATATCATTGTTTATGAAATAGTAACTTTGTAAGTGTAGAAAGCATGTAATTAACACAGGTCAGCGTCTTAACAGTGCTGGTGAATTTATCAAGCATCAATTTTAGGAATCGCCGATTACATCATGCAATACGTGTGAATTGGTGAGGACTTCAATAGCTAGAAGTGTCGCAGTAAGGAGAGTAGTTTGTGAGGTCTGTAAAGCTGTGTTGTGGAATTGAAATGCCAAAACAAAAACAGTCAACTGCATCCTGTTTGAAACACTATATTTCAGAGTTTGGCGGAAATATATTCTCTACTAACGGAAATGTTTTGTTCTGTAAAGTGTGCGAAATTAAAGTCGTTGCAGACAAACGGTTAACCATATAGCATGTTGGGCGGGAAAATATATGCGAGCTCTTCAAAGTGTGAAAAGAGACAAGCATCTCAGTTACTGTTACAAGGAGTGGTTTCGACGTCAAGTAACAAGTCATCTTCCTTTTATACAGAATTATGTGAAGTGTTTGTTAGTGCAAATATTCCGCTAGGAAAATTAAGTAATTCCAAATTATGAGATTTTCTTGAACGTCACACTGGTCATACAATTCCAGATGAATCAACTTTGCGTAAAAGTTACCTACCGAAATGTTGTGAAGACACGTTAAACCAAATACATGAATGTGTAAATGGGAAAAAAATTTATGCATCAATTGATGAGACAACCGACTCAGAGGGGCGTTATGTAGTCAATGTAGTCAATGTAGTGATAGGTACTAGTGCCGGACAAATGTTTCTTTTGAACTCACAGGTTATAGAAGCTGTTAACCGCTGCCAGATATGCAAAATTTTAGAAAAATCCATGTGTTTATTTTGGCCTAGTGGAATACAGCATGACAACGTTCTTCTCTTCCTAACATGATAAAGGTGGCAAAATCGATCCCATCATTTTACAGTAAGATGGTGCAAGTTACATGTGTGTTTGGCCCATGCTTTTCATCGAATTGTGGAACTGGTTAGATCAATATCTCCAGAAGTAGATACACTAATTTCCACAGTAAAGAAAATATTTTTGAAAGCCCAACCTGAACTATGAATTTAAATGAAAAAGCCCCTTATATAGTTTTGCCCACGGCACCATTTTTACACGCTGGGGTATATGTTTAACTGCATGTATATACCACTGTGACAATTATCAAATCGTGAGAAGTGGTAAATACACCAATTGAGAGCGCACAGGATCTGTTTTCTGATACTCAAATTCAATGTAAATTATCTTTTATAAAATCAAATTTGAATTTTTGTTGGATACCATAACCCGCCTTGAAGAAAGTGACATGATATTGGATAAATGGATTGAGTTAGTGAGGACTGAGGAAGAGAGGATAGAAAATGTAAATGGTGAGATTGGGGACAAAATTAGACAGAAACTAAATGTGTTGGACATAAGTAAAGGATACCAAACAGTTTGCCAGATTGCCGATATCTTGTCAGGAGAAAACTTCAGAACTGATAATTTTGAACAGGATTTAACAGGCAGGGACATAGTGTTTTTCAAATATGCATCTATAACATCTGTGGAAGTGGAGAGAGTTTTCTCAAAGTATAAAAGAGTTTTAGCTGACAACAGCCGTTCCTTTACTTTTGATAACTTGAGGATGACCATGGTAGTGTACTGCAAAGCCAAGTAAGGTATGTTTTGGCTAATGAATGCAGTAACTTATTTTTACATATTTTATAAAATTGAATATGAACTGATGAATTTTGTATTTACTTAGTATTTAGTGGCAATACTTGCATTATTCACTAAGAAAGTTAATATTAAAATGTGGTTATTCATATTCATAATTTGTCTGTGACAGCCATTAATTTATTATAATGAAAGAAATTGTTAATTTTTCTTAGGTCATTTTCTTATATTTTGTGTGCATTTTATATATTTTAAGGGCATTTTATAGCTCACTTTTAGAAATATTTAGGTCAACAACTTCCGGACCGCATTTACTACTATTGCGGGTATAAGAAGAGCGATAAGAGTAAAAATGAGCAATGATATACAGTCCCTCTGATACGCCTGATCGGTTTGTCAAGTAGTACTGGCGATTCGGATAGATTCGGAGCTCTAGGTTGGGTGGTATACTTGTGCAAGAGCTTGTGTAGTGCATCTGTTTGAGATTCTAGAGGTCCCGGGTTCGAATTTCGGTCAGGGTAAGTTATCTGGATAAAGTTTCTTTCGGGCTTCCCTTAACCTGAAAGATGAATGCCAGTTTACTTTGAACTCTATGGATCCTGGGCTCATTTAATCATTTCACCCATTCCTTCATCGTGCGATATCAATTTTGTTGGAGGGCATTCACTTAAAAAATAACGTGATGTTTAATCAGAACATTTGGTGTCGTGGGTCTTTAAAATATCTTCTAGGCCTTTCACTAGCCCACTACAAGGCATTCTGGATGCAGTACTGGATGTATGAATTTTTCTGGGTGGTGACATAAGTTTTCCCTAAAGTTTTGAGGACTTATTATTGATATTCATCGGCTGTTAACTAAATAAGAACATCATCATGGTCAATAATGAATATATAAAGATAGATATTTAAATAGTTTTGTTATTTTAAAGATGTACTAGAAATATATTGACATTTTTAATAAATGGGTGTTTATCTAATGACTAAAAGCAAATTTGTTAAAGCTTAATAGGTGTATAGTAATTTGAAATACAAGTTTCTTAATCAGTTACAATTAAAGCTAAACTTAAATATCATCCAAATAGTGTTCCCGCCTCTCACTTCATTTGCCGTTGTCCTAATCTACTTCCAATTTGGATTAACAACATGCTGAAACAAGGAACATGCGCATACTTTATGGCTTATCGGAAGTGTAACATGAAGTTGTTTTCCTTGTTTGGTTAGGATTCCGCAATTGATAAATTATACAGTACATGGTCTAGTATAAGGAGTGATTATGACGGGTAGTTCCCTAAATGACACGGCTGTCGGAATCATTGTATAAAATATGATATTAAATTACGTATTTACCTGCACCAACTACTTATTCTTCGAATAAATGTGACAGACCTAAAGTTAACTACAACACCGACTATCGTGACTACAATAATATTATAACTTACATTTGATTATGAAGTGAGTAGGTACCTAATTTTGATGCGAACTTCTTTCTGTCTGTAACACATACATTGTTGCGGACCATGTTAACGTTGACTATTGCTTTTTACTTCCTTTACTACTTACTAAAGTAATCAAAAGAGATGGCACGACGGTAACGCGTGAGACCGGTATTCTGTGGTCCCGAGTTCAATTACCGGTGACCTCTATTCTGACAATAGGTTTTCGTGCTTTTCCCCTAGTAGGTAAGGTTAGATAGCAGGATTCGATTTCTGAGAATTACATTGTAGGAGAGTGAGTACAGAAAAAGTTGTGAATGCATCAGATTTGTCTTAATGCTTTGACAATCTGAATGGCTGCATGCCAGAGGTTGCGCAAAGCCATATAAAGTTGAATGTACACTTTAGTACTTTACTTAATATCTACTATTGTACTCTAGTACGTAGGCTGCAATTCAATTATTTGAGCTGGCATACTCTCGGACACGTTCTGTTTTAATGCCCAGAACGAATCTTGCCAATGGTTTGGTGCTTATTGTTGTCCCTATATTTTGCGATTAATCGTGCTGATTTTCCACCAAACCAGTGAAGCACCCCACTCCCTTCAGCCTCTGGGATTGACCAGGAACATATTTGGGAAATTTGTAGCGATGTTTAAATGAGAGGTTATGGCTTTGCTTCCACATACAATTAGTCGACAAATTTGTGCAGGGGACTCAAATTATCAGACTACATTTGAATGACGTGTCCTCCGGTTAACGATCCAACATACCGAATGAAATGTGCTGAGGTAGGTTTTGAGCAAATCTGTGTTACGGTTACACATGTTAAACGTCATATACCTGCTTTGTTTAAAGGAGATAATATTTTAGTTTTTCTACCTCGTACCTAGAAAATTATACCGAAATGAATTTTTGGGGCATTTCAACCTATGTAGTTTTCTACACAATAACTGTTCCCATATGCATGGCTTAATCTACGTAGTACAAATTATCTGGTCATTTTTTATGTGCTACCTGAGCATGCACGGCTTCCAGATCGTTGTATTAACTTTACGTCCTCCAACGTTAAGTCATATCGGACGATGAATGGAAATGGCGAAATGATGCCCAAATGAGCCCAGGGTCCACAGAGCTTAGAGTTACCCGACATTCGTCTTTCAGGATAAGGGAAAACCCCGGAAAAATATTATCCAGGTTACTCACCCTAACCGAGATTCGAACTCGGGACCTCTTGAACGGGAGGCAGACACTACCACCACGCTTCCAGATCGTTTAGTTCTGCTTAGCAACGCTTTGTCCCTCCCCCCTTAGTGTTTCCTCATCCCTCTTCACTTTGACATTCCCCTTTGCTCGTATCCCTTACGTTGTTAACTATTAGTCTTCTGCTTTCTTTAAAATTTCTCCAAAGTTTCCAATTCTAGGCTCCTCTTTCCTTGTTAACATTTTTATGGCTACAATTTTTTATCATCCAATTTGTTCCATTTTTTCTCCCACAATTTCCGCTCTCCATAGGGTTAATCCTTTACATTCTATCAGATAATATAGTGTGTTTTCCCTTCCACTACATAATTCAGATTCCTTTTTCACTGCGTTTTATCCCTTTTACCAACTTTAACCTATTTTCCTCCACGAGAATCCTTCTTTTCCGTGCTTATTACAATAGACAGCCTGGCCTTTTTTCCGTAACTTATTTCTATTGTTCCGTAGAAAAGTTAGCGGTTTCTTATTCTAAACCTTCCTTTATCCCTTGTCTTTATATATGTTTTGTTCTGCTACTTACTATGTTTTCAACATTATTGTTGCTTTTGTCTTTTATTTTCCGTACATCTCTTGCAACTATTCTTTCCATATTTTGCTCTATCCTTGCCCACCACTAATTTTGTACTCGCCAATCACTTTTACTGATTCATGTACATTTAAAAAATGTGTCCCTATACTATTATCAAATATATTAACCAAAATATTAACAATATCTCCAAACTGGTAATTGTTAATAGAACCTTGGTCCGCCCGCCTCAGTAGTGTAGATGGTAGCGTGTCTGCCTCACGTTCAATAGGTCCCGAGCTCCAAGAGCTCTCGTTCGAATCTCTGCCAGGGAGATAAGGGTTTTCCGGCCTATTCCCTTATCCTGTAGGTTAAATGTCGGGTAACTCAAATCTCTATGGCACTTGGACTCATTTGAACATCATTTCACCCATTTCAGTCATCGTCCGATATGACTTAACGTTGGAGGACGTAAATTAAAAAAAAAAACCTTGATCCACAACTTTGCAAAAAGAGTTAACTATAGATTCAACATTGGTCACATTTTGCGCTTGAAGGACTGTTCTCCAAACGTTATAAAGTCAAAGTCCAACATTTCATTTTCAGGTTTTTGCTAAAACGTTCCTAATCCAGGACAAAAAGAAAGTTTTCACGATGACTTTGCTATTTAGAGGGGCTTCCATCCAAAATAGCTTTACTCTCACTAGTTGTTTGAACTGATTTATGCCTTCTGTAATGATATTCAGATTTGTTAATACATTACACGCAAATTGCGCTACTTGAAATATATAGCTAATGCTTGAAAAGTAGAACGAAGTTTTTTTTCGTGGGAAGAGAAATAAATTACAGAAAGCCAAATTTAAAGACACTAAAGATGAGACGTACTACGGAAAATTGGTGTCTTGAAGAAAACTCGGGAGGAATGTAGGTATATTAGTTTAAAATATTTATTGAATAATGAAGCCAATGATGAAAATGAAAAATACAAAGTGCATATTTATATGTGGAAAAAGCTAATCGGTGTATATATTACGGTATACATTTTAATTGATACTTTTGTCAGATGTAGAGAGAGGGTTTCCAGATGGAAGTTGTGAAATTTCATTAGCAGTCGTTGCTCATGTTTTGTTAAAGGTTGCAAAATTTTGAAAGAACTCAATGTACTTCCGAAGCAGCTCGTCGCCTAACCAACAGTGCAGCTCAAGACACACTAGTTCCTCCAAATTTCATACATAGATACAAGGCAAAGTTTAATTATAGCAGTACCATCATATATCGGAAAGAAGGAAAGGAAAGAGTAGTAATGGTTGTATCTGTTGATACTTGAGCGAGCGAAAAGCTGACCCGTAGAAAGGGATAGTCAATAACCCCAAAAGAGGATGTAATTTACAGTTAGCTTTGGAAAGCCGGAGACACTTCAATAATCTTCGAGAAGAACCCTTGGTCAGGAAATCGACGGATGCAGTGTTGTTTAGTACGGTGGCGTTGTATGTAGGGTATGAGATGCGCGTAATGTAAAATGAATCGTAGCAACGGTGCGTAGGAAAATACGCGTGCATGGAAGGAAATAAGGTAAGCGAGAAACAAATCGGTGTTATGTACCACCCTTCAGATCAAATATCTATATAACTCTAAACTAGGAACGAACCTAGAACATTTTCTAAGAAGTTCCTTGCGATTACATCCCCTCATGTCCCCTCCCAACAACCGAGCGGGATAGCTCAGGCGGTTTAGTCTTTGGCCCGTATTCGGGAGGCCCGCGTTCGATTCCCGTGGCCAACTTACCTGAACCATGGGTTTTTCAGGGGGTTTCCCGGGTCGCTAGGCGAATACTGGGTAGGTTAATTACATCCCCCGAATTTCCTGACCCTCTATTTCATCTCCATTATCACTTTACATCATCTCTCGTTTGGTGGTCTCTTTCAGGGAAGAAGTGTCGGCGGGTGTCTCGGTGCATGAAAGGATGATATTCTCTGAGGAAAACTACTTCCTCCTCCAGTAGGATCGGTTACTGGCCTCAGCTTCTCTGCTGGGACCATTTCGGGATTGCCAGCCAGGGATCTTTGGGGCTTTGATCGCTTGCCTAGGAACATTAGGGCTCGGCTGCTGGGCTCGTTGCCATTCCGCTGCAGGGGAGTGTGTCCGTTGTCCTGGCCTGTCGGGGGAAGTCTCTAGCCAAGTAAACTGTATGGACTCTGCCCTCTGTACTGTCCTGGTTCCTTTGTTCGGCCGCCCTCTGTCTCCTCTCACCTCATCCTTCCTTCCGGAGGTGCCCCTTTTGGGGGTGGCCTATGAACCAAATCCCCTGCGTAATAAAACCCCAATCCCCAAATCCCCTCCCAACAACGCATACCCTCGCAAAGCATGCATGAATACCATCTTAAGTATTTTAAGAATAGATAAATGAAGCGTAAGAAATTAAGAAAATTGTCTTTTAAGAAAGTCTCCTAAACATAGTTGAAGAAAACATTTAAAGGAAGTGAATTCCTTAGGTAGGTGTTTTTGAATTCGCAATTTGTTCATCCTTTACTGTTCAAGAAAGCCGTTACAATTCTCAAGATTACCACTATTTGGATGCTACGGAGTGTAAAACTCTGGTATGCCCTCTACAAAGAGAAGTATTACGACTCAAATGCAAAGTACAAGTTTTACTTGAAATATTTTAACGGAAACTTTCAATTGTCTTTTGGGAGACCACAAAAGCATTCCCGCTGCGCTAGTGGAAGTTTGACGGTGAAAAGTTGCAGCTCTTCTCTTACTGATAATACTAAGAAAGTTGCAACTGCTGAAATGACTGTAAATAAGAGACTTGCCTCTAAGTTCTGTTCCGGAATGAAAGACCCTTAGAAAATACATAAAGAAAGGAATGATGACCTAGTACTATCTTTCGAGTATGAAACATGTTCTCTTTCCCAGCATCCCAGTTGTTTACCTGCGTTGTATTTGGCTGTCTGTATTTATAGTACCCATAAGTCTGTAGTTTATGTCTATGACGAAACAATGGCCAATAATTGAGGAAATTAGTTTTTTTTCTAAAATATTATACATAATAATATATACCAGAATCTATGAGGGAGCTGCAGTTGTATTGTAATTCCTTCACTGTACAGAACAAAAATTATTCGGTTCCTAGCAGCATTGGCAGGTAGAGGACTCTTTTATAAAGTTGTACACATATTTCATGCTCGAGGATATCCATATATGTTGTATAATACGGATTTTGATCCGAAAAAAGGGAAACTGCAAGAAATGACAATTCGACACACTATTGATTATTTGGAGTTTATTGCTAGCTACATTCAGCAAGGAAAATGTATGTTGCACGTAGTGAATAACAAGGAAGTAAAGTACTCAGCTTCTTTGGCTGGGAACGTTTGCAAAGATTACAAATGAGGGTTCTGGCGGTAGAATCTTGTTGTAGAAACACATCTCGTTGTGAGAAGCTGTCACTCCCTCTTACGAATTATTCTGAATTTGTCTAAAGCCACTTTAGACCGCATTTCAGACAGAAAATAATTTTGAAGTGTATATTTATGAATTGTTATAAGTGTAGCATTTTATGTGTTAATTTTAAGTAGATGGAGAAAGAGAGAGAGATGATGATGATGATGATGATGATGATGATGATGTAGATCGAAGTATTTTCCATTGAGTGGTACTTAAAAGTTGCAAATTGCAGATCAGAGTGTTGATAAATGTTAAATAAGTTATTGTTATGTAACCACGTGAACAATTATTATGTAAATGTGTATCTATGTCTCATGCAAATTTAATGTTGTGAAAGGAAATTGTAAAATCAATCAGAAGTTGCTGACAAAGGTCTTGTATTTTACGTTGTATACGGGCAAGACGTATATATTCTTTTATTATGGGATAATAAAATAATATCTACGGGGGCATTTGGTACCGAAATTAAGTATTTGCAATAAGTAAAAATCGTGATGGAGTCCAAAGAAATCTTGTATCTTTGTGAAACGCTTGTAGGTGCAGGTGGTTGAGTCGTGTAACAAAAGACACGGGGGCAACAGAATTCTGAATGGGTAACACTTGACTTTGTTTGAATGGGATTTCTTCGGACCCCTAATAATGGTATGACAAAATAGTCACAAAGAGAATATTTGTGTGAAAAGAGGGCTTCCAGAAGTGAAAGTTACACACCCACGCACAGCTGTGTGTCCTGTGAGGACACTCAGTACGTGGCTGGCAAGCCATTAAGAAGGTCATTACTTCTGTCGTGGTCGAAGGCAGGCCAGAAGTGATGAGAGAAAATATTTGTCGGTTCATTTGTACGTGAATAACGAATTAAGTTTTATCGAGTAATAAGCATTCCACATACAGTAAATCTAAACAGTGATATTGGTAACCCTTGGTCGGCAACTTCGAGTTTGATGTAATGATAAAAAGAAGCAGTCATTAAATCAGTTTGAAACGGGCGTTCCAGTGTCCTTAGAACCATCTTTCTCATACATATCTACGCATACCCTGAGAGAAATCTCATTGCTCAACGCTGAGCTACCCATATTATTGTATCAAACTGTAGCGTTAACGTGGAATCGTGCGCCACCCATTATATTGTTTCACACTTGCATATCGTAAACTCGCAATCACAGCATTTATGCTGATAGGCAAAGGCAAAGGATTTTGTTTTTAACGATTTTTTTCGCGAATTTTCGCGAAGTTTTCCTTTTTTCGAGAATAGTATATTTTTAGCAATAAATGAGAAAATATCTATTATTTTTATTCTGCATAGAAAAATTTACATTTATTTAAATTGCATAAATATAACTTTAATCTATAAAATTCATGTCTTCATAGCATGAAGCTAGAAGTCATGAAAAAAAGTTTACAAATTTAACGAAATCAAAATAAAATTTAACACTTAACAAAGCCAATACAATGACATCATGCGCACTGAAATAACAGCTAAGCAGTGCAACATTAAATTGACACCACAGCATCCGACTGGTCAGTGATACTGAGAACTGTTTGTCATATGCTAATTGCAAATTTTATTTGTTGGATACCCCATAGTGCACAGGAAAAGCTCCTACACATTCAGATACTTCTAGACGAAAAGAGCTGAGTAAGTTTGTTGAACATAATAATCGATTTTTATATGATTATTTATATATGGAGTTATATAATATCACCTCAAGACTCAGAAATTAATGTGATTATAACGAAGAATTTTTAAAAATGAATTATTGATTTCACCGTTGTTGAGAGGAGCTCCTGAATAAACAAATATAATTTGAATTCAGGCCACCCCAAAAATATTTGAAAAAAAAAATGTGTAAAATTGGGGTTCAAATGAAACATTTTAATTCCTTAGGTAGCTAGAAAAGAAGATAACAAATCAACACATTAAGTTTACATTAAGTTTTTTAAATTATTAAAAGTGGAGGAAATTTTAATAATATATACAGTCACCCAAGTTTCCAGTTAATAGGAAAATGACAAAACAAGAGAATGACCATGATTACGACATGCATAAAGAGTCTATTCATCTCAACTCTACCTGAGCAAGGTAAACTTATGCTAAGTTAAGTAATAATGGTGCTGCCTTCATTGGTAGAAAACTCATAGTAGTCACGTGAGACCAAGACATAAAACACAGGGTTACTTTTTCGCTAATATATTTTGCACTGTGGAGGTATAATAAACTTATGTCAAAACAGATGTGTTCAGGTATGCTCTTTTCATGCAAACCGGATTTAAAAGAGAAAATAAGTTGTAGCACCAACATTCCCTGCACTTTCACTTGTTAGCAAATAAGATTTTTGTCAATAGAAGCCGATTGATTCCCGATAAGGCAAAGTTGCAGTGGGAGAAAAGAAGCCGAGCAGCATCTGCTACGTCTCTACCGCATCTTACAACCTTATAGTGATTTAAAAATATACCGTTAAGTTGCTGAACATACACATTCCATTTATGATGAAGTAGTTTATGGCTGTTAATATCAGGCTGCATCTTACAGGCGGTATAACATTCTGAAAATTTCATGCTATGTCCTACTCTGCCAACTACATATTAAAAGTAGAGAGGATATTGTGTCCTACCACGCAAAAAGCGACATGGCGTCGTCACTGTGAATACACGCTTACTGTCAATACAATCTGATGTGTTGCATTTACATGCTTTTATCTGTGCACTCTTCGATAAACTATTACTACAAAGTCTATTCTTTTATTTCTTGATAATAGCCATATTCTCCGCTTAGGTATACATATATACCTTTTAATTTACGTCCTCCAACGTTAAGTCATATCGGACGATGAAATGCATGAACTGATGCACGAATGAGTCTGGGATCCATGGTGCTCAGAGTTACCCGACATTCGTCTATCAGGATAAGGAACACCCCGGAATAAACCTCATCCAGGTGGCTCATTCGAACTCGGGACCTCTTAACGTTAGGTATATACGCTACCATCTACGCTACCGAGGCAGGCTCTTAGGTATAAGATAGATACTGTGACTTTGTGGGTTCGTGGAATAAAAAGTCCAATTACACCACTCAACAATGTTCTTTATTTCCACCGACTTACAGTTTAACACTTGCCAATTACACAGAATTACGTGCTGCAACAATTACAATTTACCCGTTCGTCCGTTACAATTTCCTTGTACTCGCGATTACATAAACTCCGATACTCATACCCAGTTCGTACAGTCTTCTCGTTCCACAATCCTTTCGTTCATTAACACGTCACTGACTAACTCTTACACCAAGAACTGCGACTGTCTTCTCGCTCACACTCACTAACCAACTGATTGACCAACTCCACCAACAACAACAACTGACTGACTGACTCCGTCTGTCTGTAACCCTCTTTATAGGAATACCGCCGGTTTCTGGTGTTTGCACGATTGTTCTAGTAACAGAAAGTTCGAGAACCAGGTGGAAGGAAAACAGACGCACAATTATGTTTCTTTCCGACCACTGGCTGTCACCACTATAAGACAAACGAGGGAAGGGCGTGGCTAACCGAGCCTCCCCTGTCTTCCGTTGCCAGCTGCTCACAGGGTGTTTCAGAGCTCCCGTTACAATACTTTAGTCTAGTGAGATGCTTAGAATCTTGAACAGGGGATTCTATGAGATGGAACTGAAATGAGTTGGTGTTTGGGGTACCATGAGTGGAAGAAGTTTTATTGCTCCCAGAAAGTAGTGCAAGTGTTTTAAAATACAAACCAATAATAAAGAATTACCTGGGAAGCTTAAATTGACCAACTGATAAGAAGCCCGCCTCCCCCTATAGGTCAGTCTTGCATTCATCGGAATACATTTGCTCGTGTCTGTACCAGTGTAGGTATCCACAGCTGTAGAGGAGGAGATTCCGAACGTTGTGTACATGACTCCCATCAGCAGACGATTGTATCCTCTTGTGAGGACGTAGGCAGTACTTCAGCAGCTTGGAATCGTGTTCGCAGGTCAATGAGACATCGCCATGAGGTCTGTATTGAAGCTGTAGGTGGACATTTTGAACATCTTCAGTAATGACAACGACCTACGGAAAGGAGAACATTCCACTGAATTTCAGTGTTGTGAAGGTTACAACATGTAATAAATATATGAAATTGTCCCCCTATTTTTTAAGCATCCTCTATTATTCTCAAATGTGAAGTCAGTGCTGCATGTTATGTGTGCCCTAGCCATCCAAAGAAAATTAAATTTCAAAGCCAACATATAGTGACTATGTGATAAACCATTTGACTGCTGTATTCCCTGCTGCCATCGTATCTACAAGAAAATATACAAGTGTTAATATAACCAACCTGCCCTCCTGCTACCAATTACAGATCCAGAATAAATGGAATACAAACAGAAGAATAGAGACAACAACGCGGATTCTTTCATCGTTTATCTCGACTAATATCAAGTACATGATACCCTGTAATAAACGCTGTCACACGTAATATAACGTTTAGAAATACATGCCAATTCTTTCCGCCGATGCTACACTGCAATGCTTCTTATTTTTTCCAGAAGCGTCCGGTTGTGCCGTGTATATAATATTTTTCAGGGATAGCGCCATCAACGCTGTCCCTACACCCAAAAATTATGCGCCCGATTAACTCATAAGTGAGTAATCGCAGGTTTACGGCCTATCGCAAGTGCAATGGATAGGCCTTCCCCTGGGGGAACCGCCTTCCTGATCACGGTATCCCCTGCCCCAACAATATTGTTGCAATATCACACCTGCGAGTGGGCACTTAAAGTCCGGAAGCCAAACTGTCAGTCTCTAGCCAGATGAGGGCTGAGCCCTCTACTGGCAGTAGAATATTTTATAAGTTAGGGCAAATGACGGTAGAGGTTTGTTTTGCTGTTTTTTTTGGTTTATATATTGTGTACTGCTAGTGCAGTGTTTTCATGTGCCTTAAGCAAGTCTTGGTCTTTTGTATTTTTCGCCGGGGTCGATGTCGTACTCACCTGAACCCTGTATAAGGGAGTTGAAGTTATGGGAGAGGTTTTGATAGAATGGGAGTAAGAGGATGTGTATGTAGTCGGTTAGGGTAGGAACGTGTAGGTCACGACGGATTACCAGATTAGGGATGTACCATGGGGAATCCGTGGCAATACTTAGGAACCGAGACTGTAGAACTTCAAGGCGGTGTAGGTGAGTTTTAGCTGCTGGACCCCAAATGGCACAGGCATAAGTGGTGGCTGTTCAGAGCACTTTTTATAGAGGAGCAATTTATTGGTTATGGATATCACTGAGCGTCGAGAGTACAATGGTTATAACATACCCATACGTTTGCTGACCTTGTTGGATGTGTAGGTCATGTGGTCCTTCCACGTCAGTTTTACAAGCAAAACGCCTGTATATCGTACATATGATTGCCAATATACTTCCTCTCCAGCTAGACGAACAGGTGGTAGGTCCTCTAGCTGCCTTCTGGAGAAATTGATGGGTTGGCTCTTCTGGAGGTGGATGGTCAAGCGCCATCGTTTGAACCAGGTGGTGAGGAGGTCGGCGTATTGTTGGATTCTACGTGCAGCCATATAATGTTTAGTTGATATTGGGGTTACAGCTGTGTCGTCTGCAAAAACGTATAGTGAGCAACGGAGCAAACAAAGTAGGGTGTTGATATAGACAAGGAAGAGAGTAGGTCCCAGGACACTATCTTGGGGAACATAGCTCTAATAGGACGAGGTGAGGATAATATGTCATCATGGGAGACAGGGAAGGATCTGTTGAGGAGATAGGAGTCTATAAGATGGATCAAGTATGAAGGAATTTTGTAGTGGATGAGGCGGGAAAGTAAACCTTCATGCCAAACACTGTCAAAGGCTTTGTTGATGTCCAATAATAGAGCAGCAACATACTTCTTACGGTTGAAGACAGTGTATACTTCTTCGATAAAACGAAGTAGCTGATGCTGGGTGGAGTGTTGAGATCTGAAGCAAAATTGCTCCTCTCCAAGGATGTTATAACAGTCCATGGTTTTCCGAAGCTAGTTAAGATGAGCTTGTGCTGATTGCACCTTTCCTTTACGAGGCGTGTGCATCAGTTGTTTTATGTTTCCCTTTTTCTCCGTGTGAGCGCGCAAAGGTTGCTTTGGTTCCTCTCTCGGACAGCTCTCCGTGCTGACGAGACAAGGTAGTCGGATCTCTCCTTTCACAGCGCGCCCACGGTGATTTATAACTATCTTAGCCTCCGGGTACAGTTCAGTGGTAGCAGAGCGTAGTTATCCTATCATCAAGTGGAGGTGGTCAAATTGGGCATTGGCTATTATTTCGTATAACAATGTCGAGTGACTTTCAGCTTTTGCGCAAAAATGAAAGTCTATTTGAGTTGGGGATTTGTGGGTGCGGCAAATTGTCGTCAGCAGATGTTCCTGCCCTGTAGGTGCCCTTCGTAGTGCAAAAGACGACGATTTTGTGACATTGCCGGATACACATTTGTTGGTAATTGAATCATCGTCATTATGTGAAGCCACGCAATTGGAATTTGACGAATTGTTGTGTGATTCGAGTACGGTTTCGGGATTTTCCAAGGCCCAGGTTAGGCGTTTGACTGCTAGTATTTTGCATTATGTGCAACGGATTGTATACTTCCAAGAATATTGCCCTAAGGTTTAGTTCGGCATTGGTTTGGCCGAGCTGAGGGTATAGTTTATGAGATATTTAGAAATGCTTGCGCCCCAAGGTGAACGGGCCACTTCGGATGTGGTCATACAAACGGGACGGCTCTGGTATCGGCTTTTAAGCAGTTAAAATTACTTCATCCATTACAACAGTTGGTCGAGTCATACCAAAGCTTTAGGGTTTGTGATGTTTCTACTGCTCTTGAATTTCTCAAGCTCCTAGTAAGAGCCACGGATTGTGCTGAGATATTCCAGGTTACCGATCTACAACTGCTTGATGTGGTTTTGTCAAAAGGGGGAACCGCGGGGCGCGGTATCATTGGGCGTGTTAAGGGGAGTGTAGACCCAGTGACGGAGTTCCATGATAATGTGCTGGAATGTTTCATGCCTCGTCGGGTGTTAGATGTATTAACTCATGTTTTGAAACCCCAGGGGTTG
The DNA here is from genome assembly GCA_030765055.1 of Mantis religiosa. Lineage (NCBI taxonomy): Eukaryota > Metazoa > Arthropoda > Insecta > Mantodea > Mantidae > Mantis > Mantis religiosa. The sequence goes on from CM060948.1 coordinate 228,826,666, forward strand.
GGGGAGTCTTTTTGCTAATACATGAGAAGGGTTAAGCTATATGCACGTGTGCTGAGATTGCCGGATAGTGAGGGGCAGATCTGTGATACTATGATTACGGGGTTGAAGCCGGCAGTGCGGTCTGTTTTGTTATTTAGACCTCGTCCCACTACGTTTAAAGAAATGGAGGGGCTTTTACCGAGTTTGGCAGAGTATGAGGCGTCAGATGCTGCAGGAAGCTACGAGTCATTTCAAGTGCCTCTGCGTGTTCAATTTGAGCCGCGGCAGAATAACCGGGCAAATCCAGCTCGCTAGGACCATGTTTCAGGTGTGACTCGTGTGAGCATTTAGTTTGACAGTGTCCGGTAGTGAGGGGGCGTGGCGGGGCGTCACCACCTGCGCGCCTAAATGTGCAAAGGCGTCAGGATTGACAACTAGCCACCAGAGGGATTTCTGCCTGTTGTCAGAGATTACGTCGGATAGTCTCCAAGCACTTTAATTTGAAACCGGCAGTTCAGGTTACTGTAGAAAAGAGGCAGTTAACCGCTCTCTTGGACTCTGGAAGCTCCTGCTCATTGGTACACGAGGGGCCTTATTATCGCTACCTTACTAAATTCTCAGGTAAACCGCAGCATGTAGGGTCGGGTACGTGTCGGTAAATGACCATAAATTTCAGGTGAGTGTTAAGGTTCAGTTAACCGTGCGTTTTCCGCATTTTACGTGGAAATACAATTTTTATCTTCCGCCGTACTTGCCATTTTGACTGATCTTGGCCTCGGACTTTATGTCTAGAATCGGCCTAAGGATTGATTTTCGGGATGGGGAGATTACCTTCGCGTTTGCTCCTTCTGTGTTAATCCCATTTATTAGCGACAAATTAATTAATGTCGAACCTTTATTTGAAGGCGGAGGGTTCCACCCTCAGGTGTGCAACGTAAGCAAAGTTTTCTCGCATTTGACTGAAGGGCAGAGCCGTTTGCTAGACCAACTATGTGCAAACCACGGGTCGATATTCGCTGACCGTTTAGGATCACCGAATTTGGTGGAGTATGATATCCAATGAAGAGATGATACCCCTGTGAAGTTACCACCCTATCGTGTTACCCCTCATAAGATGGCGATTCTTCGTAGAAAGATCGGCGGGATGTTATGGAAGGGTGTGATCAGGCCGTCCACGTCTATTTATAGTAGTCCGGTATTCTTGGTCCCTAAGGGCGAGGACGATTTCAGGGTAGTGGTGGACTATCGGCATTTAAATAAAAAGATAAAAATTGAGGCACAACCCATGCCGCATCTAAGTTCCGCGGCGCATTATTTCGCGGGTGCCAAAGTATATACGAGTTTGGACTTAAATAGTGCCTACTATCAGATCCCTTTATCTGAATCGTCTAAGTCGTTAACAACATTTTCTGTTCGTGGAGACTATATGAATTTCAAAGCATTCACTTTGGAATTGCGACAGGAGCACAGGTGCAGTCGCGGTTACTAGACCAAATATTTTCGGAAATTAAATTTAAATAAGTGTATGATTATTTGGATGACGTAGTTGTCTACTCCCCCGACTTTGAGACTCATTGCCAACATTTGGCGGAGGTTTTTAACAGGCTCGAGAGTGCTGCTCTTACATTACGCAAAAAATGTAAGTTTGCTACCGGGCAGACTTCCTTTTTAGACCATATCGTTTCTCCTGCTGGCATAACGATCGATCCGGAGCGTACTAAAGTAATACGTAATTTTCCTCGCCCCAAAACCGTCTGGGCATTGGCTAGGTATGTAGGTATGGTAAACTTTTTCTTGAATGGCGCTGGCCTTGCTGCGAAATTTCGCCATCGGCGAAAAACCAATACCTCAGTTGCACTTGTCTCCGGCTGTTGCTCTACGTATCTTAATGCCATATCTGAAGCACTTAAACCTTCAGCGTGACGCATCTTCTAGTTTTGCTATTCAATTTCCCGTTCTGCTTCATCCTCATTGACATTACCATTCACGAAATCAACAATATCAGAGTCTGTGAGTTCAAACTGTTGATCTTCTGCACCCCAGCTACTCACATCTTGAGTCGTAGCGTTCTCACAGCCAGAAAGCGGTTCGGTAAGGGAACAATGTCTCCCATGTCTTCTTCTACTATCTCTTTATTTTCATCCTCACCTAACAGTATGTTCCAAGACTTTGCTAATGTCGTTTCTATTTCTTCGCACGCCTGAGCCAACGAATGCAACGTCTTTCATGTTGATGGATCTTAACTTTTCCATTCTGTCCTTACCATTGTCCGTTTCCTCTATCAGGGACAAAAGGAATTGTCGCCGATGTTTTCATTTGCAATGTTCCCAGCAAGCCTTGGCCCATTGACTGGCACAATAATGTCAACTTAGGTGGAAAAACAGGACCTTGTTATCACCATTTCTAAGGTATTTTACATTTAGGTGTGATGAGATATTGCCTAATAGAAGGAGAGCTTTTCTTGGGATCTTGTTGGAAGATAGAAATCTCTCTATAAATGTCACAAACTTTCTAAAGAGCCAGTCTTTAAAGATGGCAGGAGACTTCTAGGCAGAATTCTGGTTAGTGTAATGCACTGGCAGAGCATTAACAGAAACATTTTAAATGCTCAAGGCCTTTTAGATTGACCAGTCATTAGGAATTTAGCTTTGAAGTTCCCCATAACATTACTGCAGGCAACAATAGTAACCCTTTCGTTACTTCGCTTGTAGCCAGGGGCAGACGACTCTGCTTGGGCTACAAGAGTTTTGGATGACATCATCTTGAAATTTAGTCCAGTTTCGTCACAATTAAAAATCTGATCGCCAGTTAATCCTTTAGCAAGAATTAATTCTTGGAATTCCTTTTTAAATTTCAAAACGTCGTCAGGTGTAGCGGACAGTTTTTCACCACAGATATTAAGCTGCCTAATACCGTACCGTTTCTTCCAACTATCAAACAACCCAACGTTGGCAGTAAAATTAAGATCTCTTTCATTGAACGCGTTCCGGAGCATCTTCTCTTGCAGGATGGCGCCTGTTATTGGTGGACCCTTTTCTCATTTCTGAGGGAGCCAAACAGCGTTTCGCTAAATGCTTCATGTTCACATTGTTTCATTGTTTGCCTGTGTTTTACTGCATTACTTGTTGCTCTGGTAGCGCATCACTTTTCAATTTCTTCTCTCTTTTTTTTTCCAGTCCCCCACTGTGGAAAGGTAAAATTGCACTCAGTAATGGAATAAAGTGACAGCCAGTGAGATTGAGATGCTTTAAATGAAGAAAGCAGATATTTAAAACCGGTCATAGGAACAGGTAAATATGCACCAAGCAGAATGGTCTTCATCGTGTCTTACGGTAACTGTCTCTCTGGAAGATGTAGGTCATGCAGTTATGCGTATAAAGAAGCAAAAACTCAAATGAAGGAGAAGTAAAGAAGGTTTATAGAAGGAATACCATGGGGATCAGAGAGTGATTCAGCAACAAGCAACCAATCGTGACTTGCAGTATGAGGAGTACTTCAAAGTGCAATAATGTATAATTGTATCGTTCAAATCAACAATGCATATGTAAAATATATGACAAAAATGTGCACTATATTATTACAATCTGGTCACAGAAAGAATTACATGAAACCATCTTGAATTCTTCTTTTTCTTTACCCTTTCCTTAGTAGTACCACTTGTCGCGGTGTTAGGGGTTTTTTGTTCATCTATCCTTTATGGTCGCGTCTGAGGAACTAAAGATTTCGATCCGATAGAGAACCAGGATAGGTGATCAGCCTAATACTGTGTGAAGGTGAGAGAAGTAGATGACAGTATGAGGGCGAAATGAATGATAGGAAAGATGATGATTGCAATTGTGGAATGCTGGCGGGCGAAACCGGATGCAGAAAACCCACCCCAGCACCTTAATTTCGCCCACAAATCTCAATTTATGGTCTCCTGGGGTTGAACCTGGGCCGCATTGGTGAGAGCCAAGCGGTCCAAACACTCAGCCACGACGCAGCCTATCCTTGAATTCAATCCTCCTATAATCTTAGCTCTCTCTTCCGGGCACACCCTAATAACTCAGGTGACAAAGTCCCCATTTGTAATACTTAACTTTCCTCAACTTAACTTACCACTTGTTCTAGTATTCTCTGCCGTTATTTATCCATGAACATGACCACGTGGTACACATATCACTACCAAAAGCGAAGGGCTAAGCCATACAGGTGCGCACCGAGTGAGGTGGTGTTTCGATGTGTGCAATTTGCGTTCGGGATCTCACGGGTTCGATTCTTCTACAACTTGGCCTTTTCGTGGTTTCCTTATACTTATACAACTGTTGGGATGCTCCATTTCAGACCGCGATTTCCTTCCTATAATTTTCCTCCATTCTATATCCTTATCATCTTTCAGGTTTAGTATCAGGATCGTGTTGTATGGGTTTACGGATAAACGCCGTGGATGCTTGCACATTGTAGATGCTGTTCTCGGTGCTAGGTGGCGTTGGGCTTTCGATGTGCATATGTATGGACGGTTGTCCATACCGGGCTCATAATTTTGCTGCGCTCCGAGTCCTGGGGCCGGAATGAAGGACCTTCAGTATTGTTTAGGCCTGTCTGCTGGCGATTTTGTGCCCCTCTGTTGTTCACTCACTTCATCGCTTCCTCCTAGCGGTTGTTAGTCCAGTAGATCTGTGTGGAGATAGCAGAGAGCTAGACTCCCTCTGCGTAGTTGTGTCCCTTCACCTTTTACCTCTAACGAGTATACAGTGTCAAGACTACTCTAAACATATCATTTTGGTAATTGCTGTCTAAATTTTACAGAGTCTGGCCCTTAGTTCGTCCCAGAAATTTGACAGGTATATTTAAAAATGAGAGAAATAATGAAATAGCTTCTGATGCACGCGAATAAGCATATCATTTTTTCATTTAATAAAGTATTGGCCACATTTCTAATTTTTACTATCTAAATACCTTATTATTTACTTATAATACACGGTTTTTCCATATCCTTATCCAAAGTATCTTAATCCAAACAAGTTGAAGTTATAGAGCTCAGTTGTGTACGGTGCGCCGGTAATGTTGACTCTAAGTTGCAACAATGGTAGGCATTTTAATGAGTTACGAGTTGCGGCTCAGTAAATGTAGTATGTGCAAAGCATTCTTTATCTTGCGGATATGAAATCCTTTAGACTGCAGCGGATTTCAACTTGGGAACCTCTTCAGTAGAAACCCATAACTCTGCCTATTTGTACGCAATCGATGCTTTGGACATGTAACAATGGGCACTAAATATTAATATTCCAAACACATCTGTCTTGAATGCGGTGACAGTTTTATCATTACCAGAACTCTTTTAACTGGTGACGTGGAGTGTGATAAATACATATTAAGCAGGCCTGGGGAACAGTACTGTGAACAGTAAACAGAATATTCTCTCTCCTTCTTAACTGCAGCTGCTACCAACACACATACATTCATACACATGCATTAGGTGTAACCGATAATCCGTACCGGTTTTTCTCATTTGGTGGTCACGAAAGGAGGAAAATACGGAAATGGCTTGACACCTTGAGAATACTGTTCCTCACTGCTTTAAATCAAGATGTACATCCTTGAGTAGATGTTTCTTCTCTGAGACCTTATATTAACAGCACTTGCTATCTCAGTCTGAACAACACTCCATCCACAAGTACTCTCCCTCACTCTTGCAGTTATTTTCTGAGAGTGAACTTCATTTTTCTAGTGGTTCCACAGACAACACATCAGCACTTAAATAACTTCTTTTGTGGTTGTCGAAAAAGATATACAGTAAGAAAATAGTGAATATTTTATTTTATATTAAATTTCCATCATAGTAGATATTACTCCCATAGTCTTCATATTCTGCTAATAATAAATAGTAACAACTGAAGGGAAGGTACTGAAGGAAACAAGTTTCCTGTCCTATTTGAGAGAAAAAATTAATTTGAAAATATATCCAGCTTTTTGTAACTGTTTTAAGCCTAAACGTAAATGTTTATTTGAAGCATACTGACTAGAAGATTTATGAGCAACAGAATTTTGCAAAAAATTCCAAGGTTTCCATTTCTTCCGTCTTGAGTGAACAAGGGTATCATTGTTTGTCTTAAACATTGATGTCTAGGCAAATCAATAGAAGTGTTCTCCAGTTCAGTTACAAAATAAATGTATTGGATGGTTCAGAAATTTGCCGAAGAGTGATCATTTTTTATGCATTGGCATACACGCAATATGCTATATATAAAATTTTAGTCGTCCTGTGAGTACCTATACTGTAGTATATTAGAGTATTCCTGGAAATAGACTTGTTAATATATATATATATATATATATATATATATATATATATATATATATATATATATATATATATATAACAATAAAGCATTCTGACAGTCATTTTCCATTATAAGAGATAGCACAGTTGGTATCTGTCAGACAGTACGTCACTAATAAAGCTATAATTTTAGCAAATAAAGTTCTTCTTTTCTTGGTATAGGGCATACTCCTATTAATTTATGATTCTCTACCTCTTATGCCAGTTTAGGAGGCGGGTGAGGGTGCCACAACTATAGATCTGATAGAAATATACAAGAATGGTCGATCTGTCTGAGCCCGGAATGAGAATTAGGGAAGCAGATGAACGGAATGAGGGCGAAGTAAATGAAAGAAGTGATGATGATTGAGGAATTTGTGGAATGATGGCGGGAAAAACCGGATGTTCCGGAGAAAATCCGCCCCAGCGCCATGTTGTCCACTGCAAATCTCAGCTTACGGTCGCGTGGGATCGAACCCGGGCCGCTTTGTTGAGAGTCAGGTGGTATAACCTTTCAGCCACGGCTCGGTCTCATAAAATGAACTAAAGCAGAGATATTTTAGCAACCCCAATGTCATTTGTGCCACCTATTGGAAAGAAGTGGAGTGACATCCTGTGTATATTTTCATTTAATCATCAACCAGTGCTGACTTCGTGAAAAAGCAGTGCAACATCCTCTTCTGCTATCAACGGGCGTCATGATTGGGGCAGTAGCGGAGGCTGGGTTGCGGTTAGTGCCTCGGGACTCTCTCGGCCTGAGAATGCTGTCTTCGCAACCTGAAAGCTGAAAGCGGAGTGGTGATTGGCGAAGCAGGAAATTACGTGGGGGAGAAACGGCCGGAAGTCCGGTTTGAGAATACAGAAAAAGATGATATAAAATGAAGGCGAAAGTGATGAAAGGAAATATAATGGAGTACTTAGAGGATTAATAGCGGAGAAAACCTAGGAATCCGGAGAAAACCCATCCATATGCCATTTCGTCCAACTCAAACACCTCATGCTGTTGTCTAGAATTGAATCTGACTTTTATAAGCAGTCCAACTCAGTCAGGGATCATCGAGCCAGTTTTGACAATACCCGAATAATCACCTTGAATTCAAAGGACATCTCGGAAAATCAGGAGAAGCAGGCACAAAATAAAATGAGAGCAAGTGCCCTATCTTGCACCATTTCTCAAGTGTCAAATGCGGCAATCTTTTCTCCGTAGTTTTCAGCTCAGACTGCAACTCCCACATGTCCTCGTCAAACATCCCACACTATCACACTGCTCATTCTTCACTTCAAGCACCCGCCACACATTTCACTTCAACGCCAGACACTGATCGTACAGAAAGTTTTGAAGAGTAACGTCTGCTTACGTTACTCCATAGTTATAAATAAATGCGTGCTGTAATATTCATTAAGTAATGAAGATTCATTAATAATGAAATTACTTATGATTACTTTTCGGGAAGGCAAAAAGATTTATGCGGATTTACCTAAGCCAATTTGATAATCCAAGCCTCGTTAAACCGTGTAGTGTACAGAGTTCCTACGGTATCGTGCTGCTCAAAAGGTTACCCTGGCTTTATCCTTGTTAATACAAACGTCTCAGCTAACGCACTCATTACTATTGTAAGAGTGAGAGGGTTACTGGTGCGCTCCTCAGACGTGTGCTAAGCACCAATAAACACGTCACTTCAGCCAATGGAATTCGCAGGAATCACAAATGACAGATGTTATGCCCCCATGGAGTAATCAGTGCATTGTTTGAAAGGTTTCTATTAACAAGGACAAAGCCAGGGTAACGTTTTGAGTAGCAGGATAATACGTTACTTGAAGACAATGTTCATCTAAGTAGATTAGCCTAGAAGTTGTAATATATATTAATTAACTTATAATTTGGATTTTCTCTCACGTGTGCATTTATGAAATCGTTAAATGTTTTCCTGCCAATAACTTTGAATTCTTGTATTAAAGTAGCAAAACTCTTTTGACTTCCCGATGTTTTTTGCTTTATTTGTGTTGACGTATAGAGGCTTGCCAACCCATAACACAATATGGCTAGGGCATATAAAGTAAAGTGACTTTGATATCTTGCAGATATCATTCATAACTCTGAGATTACATTTTCCTCTATTTTCATAGTTAACTCAATTACTTTGTGAACTAATTCAGCTACTCACTTTGAAACAACCTACGTCTGAAAATGTGATTCATTCTGGATTTACTAGTTGCAGAATCGCGCTCTTGTCGTGTCATCGAGCGACTGTATTTCGTCAAGTACCTTACGCTTACAACGTTTTAATTTAAAGAATTTAGTAGCATTTCAAGCTTAATATTTATAAAGATTTGTTTCTTGACCAAGCATGCGAAAGTATATTTGAATTACAGTTCACGATGGATACGAATCATTTAGATTAATTGAGAAAAAATTTGAAAGTATAATTATAAATTTATCAGTAATGAATTAAACATACAGCGTTACTGAGAATAGAATGTTACACACTGGAGCTTCTATCTGAATCATTGCTACCCAAGCATGCAGCACCACCATTTATTTAACCTGAGCACACCCCATCCAATTCCGCAGGTGAGGCACAGCGCCTAACTGTCAAACTATGCCCCACCAACCGTTTAGTTCCGGGAGTGATGTAGAAGCTGTGTCCACTTCGACATGTAGCAAATGACTCGCAGTTCTGCGCCTGAATGTTTTGACGTTACAAGGAGGCCACAGCCACAAAGGGTACATTAGCATGCCAGATTGCTATGAAAAGGTCTTGACAGCGACTTCTGAGCGCGCCTAGGCATGTTGGCACTTCCCTCTTCGTTGCCTTCTCCTCATCAAGTAGTATTGTGTGTATGTGTGTGTTTATTTGGCGGGTGGAGGAGGGAGGGTCCCGGTTCACATGCCGGCACATTGGAGTTTGTAGATAACCACAGAACTGACATCTTAAGGATCTGCTAAACGCACCTGAATACTGGTATTCAGTTCATCAGCCACTTTACGTCAACCCTCGGTCAGTTCGGTTCGGCCGAAAGGACAGAGGAATATCTTTTTTTTTTTAAATTCACGTTCCCCTAAGGTTAGGTCATATTGGACAATGAATAAAATGGTCGAAACAATGCTCTAATAAGCCCACAGTCTAGAGAGTTTACAGTTACCTGACATTCATCATTGGATAGGGGAAACTCTCGTAAAAACCTATGGTGGCACAAAAATTTTCATTAAAAATCACAACACTCCCACTCCTATAAGCATTCCGCCACTACAGAACTTGGAGCCGACCGCCATAAGGTATTTGTTCGGCGGCATGGACCAAGTACCCGGACCCGCGGTACAACCATTTCTATGAGGCGGATGCGTGGCAGTCCTCAACTTACGTCAGAGTATTGCCGGCGAATTCAATGCGGAATACCCAAGCTGGAATAGCCACACCAAAAAGAGGAAGATCCGAGGACTTCACCGCTTCATCAGCGGCACCTACCCTCTTCACATAAGGTACGAGAGGTCCAACGCACTTCCCACCAAATAATGATTGTCGAATATCATATATTTCATGATCACTAGGAATATAATATTTAATCTAGATCTCTCTTTGTGGTAAACGTCTGATCTCCAACCACAGTCCCATTATGGTCGATTCCGTGTTAACCATTGCAGTACTGGTAGCGCCTCTCTGGGTTCAATATGTCGACCTGAATGTTGCCGTCTTTACTACACAAAACTTAGTTGATGCACGTGTTTAAATGGACTTGATAGAGACTCAAACTTCTTCTCTGTCGTCCAAAATTCGACCCATACTAAAGCACACCTTATTCATCTCGAACCACGGAAACCCATAGCTATTATTACTCTATTGAAACAGTTCATTAAAGCTAAATTTCACCGTGAAAGCTTTGGCAGAGATTTTGCCATCCCAGTATAGAAATATATCAGAGTTTCAATTCTCTGATGAGACATCTCCTAAAAGCATATCGCCATGCTGCTTGGGAAAATAATTGAAATATATTGTCACCCGAACGTTGGAGCAACCTATAGAACCGGCCGGCAATAGGGCCAGAGGGAAAGCATTTAGCATACGCCTACCCATTTGTCTCGTGTCACTAACTGCAGGGATAACTAGGGGAGCGGCGCTAGCACTGTGCCGTTTCTTCCCTCTCCCACTACCGTCTCGAACCTTTGTGACGATTCACTGAACCGCGAGACTTCGAGAAAACAGCGATATTCCTATAAAAGGGGCTGCAGTGGCGCGTGAGTTCAGTTCAGTTCTTGGTGAGCAGCGTGAGGACTACCCAGTGAGCGAACGGACTGTGTACGTGCATCGGTGGAGTGTACGTAACTGCGTGCAGTGGACCTGTGACACACGAACTGGTGAATTGTAATTGTGTGCATTACGTAATTCTGTGTAATCGGCAAGTGTCCGACTGTAATTTGGTGCAAATAAAGAACATTGTTGAGTTGTGCAATTGGACTTTTAATTTCACGAACCCACAAAGTCACAATATTATCCTCCAGGAGAGAAAAACTTGATGAATAATCGCAGCCTGCGAAAACACAAATCAATACACCAGCACCCACTGCACAGTTCTCGAAGACGCAGGCCCATCTTAAAGCTAGAAAAAGTGGATGTGCTAGCAGACTATTTAGAAAGCCACAGGATGAGGACTGCCCTGTGCGCTTGGAGCAAAAATGAGGGACTTCTTGCAATATTCCGTGGACCACGGGGTGTTCTATATTTCAATTATTACCACCAGATAGATGCTTTTGTCCTTCAATCTTTGAACATCTGGAAACCCGTGTAACGGCGAACGTCTGTGAAGCTTATGTAAGGGCGGAAATGGTCCATCAACTACCCGATAGAGCCATAATACACATAACCGAGATTAAAACGAATGACAGCACTTGTGTATGCAATATTTTTCTGCTGCCTGGATGAAGGCGTGTGTAGTCTGCGTTTTGAAAACGGGGAAAGTCCCGGTTTTGCCATTCCGTTATAGTTCCATCATCCTCCTATCAATTATCTTGAAAGTCTTCAAACAACTGTCACTCATGCACCTCGGACCTCAGCGGCCCCCTTTTGGAATATCCCTCCAGTTTCCATACTGGAAATCCCAAGCTGTAACAGTTACTTCCAAGAACCGAATAGATGACCCAGGTTTTCTAGTAAAGTTCTAAGACGGTGGCAGTAGTTTTCGGCGTGTAACAGTAGACACGTGGAAAAGCTCCAACATCTGGCACGTAGGGCTCATTTACAAACATCTTGCGGGCGAAATATTATTTCTATATATTTCCTAGCAGCCCGCTTTTTACAAAATCTCAACTTCCAAGGAAGAGTGGAGAGAACACTGTCAACAAAATGATCCAATAGCGCGCAATAGTTCGTGAATGCTGAGATATTTAAATGAAAGCTTTGGTGGGTATTTCTTACCTGTTTTCCTTGGCCTTCAATGTGTGTGATATCTCATTGCGATGGCTTCACCCTCTTAGGTATCTCTGGATAGTTTGTTTCACGCGTCGCTATTCAGGGAAGTCAAACAGTCTCCAACAAATTCAATACAATATTTCCAGGAAGGTTTTTCAATTACATATAGTAACTTAGCATGAAGTTAAAAATGTTGTCTTTACAGGAAGCATTACCCCAACACTAATATATACGTATGGCAGCTCATACTTTACAGTCTAGCGTACTCGGGGGGTAGATGATTCACTCGACATGTTGCATCAGATAACAAGTTCGCTGAATACAGGATTAGAAAGGAGAGAGAAGAGAAAGAGTGTTAGACCTGGGCTCGCGAATGTTCTATGAGTGAGGGTCACTTGTTCGAGAACCATTGCGTGAGTTACACTGTTGCCGGTGTTCTTTGCTGCTTATACGGTCGACTTCTCTATCCACCTCAAACCAACACCTACCGGTTTGCGGACGATCGTATCATCTCTTCGGAATCAAAAGGAACGCCCGTTATAGGTTGCACGTTTGTTCTTGATGAATGACCTTCAGCGTAAATCCAGTGAGCTGGCCTACCCTTAGTAAACAGGTCAGCAAATAATTTACGTTACTATAACAAATAGCTCTGCTTTCCTCTGTTGCGTTTTTGTATACAGTAGAATGCAAAAATTTCCTGCGGTACGGTTATATGCATGCAAGTGTTTTAACGAGTGCTAGTTAGTTACGTGGTTGCGTATTAGTTACAAATGTGGCAGTGCCTCCTACAGTGCCAAAAATAAAAGGAAAAGCTCTACATAGTCAAAGTCGCGAGATTATTGCTAATATTTATGAGTATATAAAGGAAGAAGCCAAACAGCTCAGAAGCATATATGTAAACACACAGTACGCTTCTCTCGATATCAGCGCTCCCGCAAAAGGTGAGGATGACTCGCACTCAACCTTTCATCGATTAACTTGGAGAAAATCTCAACGATTCTCTTGGTGGAAACCAGATCTAACCCGCTCCACACTCATTTTAGTTCGATTTATTTTTCGTTTAAGTAAATAATTTATACGTTTGACTAATTTATCATTAATAAGAACATATCTTTTACCCCTTAAATGATATGGGTATTTAAATATCCAAATAAATATACTTCTATCTTATTTGACAGATTTATACCACAAGTATGTATTCGTAGGAAGGATACCTTCATTGTGAAACATTTTATTGGCATGTTTTTTTATAATATGTTTGCAGGTTACATAATTAGCATAGCAGTGCAAGAAAATAGATTTTCTAATAGTTTCAAAAATAAATCTCTTGAGGTTTTCAATTAAAGGATGTCCTTATTGCTAGGAGATTGCACTCGATGATATGATGGGGGCAAAGTGACTACTTAATTTGCAATACATGTGCTTTGTTATTTTCAACTGTACTGTTTCACTTCAATAAATCCTTGATGACACGCAATTTGGCATACCCACGATTGTTAGGTAGAACTGTACGGGTTAAGAGCCACCCCCATGTGGTATATAGTACACGCTACACGTACTCTAGAACACAGTTAACCGGAAGCAATATGTCTATCTCTCACCGGAGTGGAAGTTTAGCTGCCTGTAATTACAAACTTAATTGCGTTTTGATGTGTTTAATGAAACTTATTTTTGTGTTGTTTTTCAGACCATGCTATCTTTGTAAGTGTTTACTCAGTGCCGTACAATTTGACTGATTGCCACTATATTTGTGGTTTAGCGTAATGTAAACATTGCTGTTTGTGATCTCGCTATAAGCCTTAACCTGTGCATACAGTATGACAATACAAACGGATCGCTTAGTCCTGTTTGAGGTTTACTTTCCTGCAACGCTTCATAGAAACTAATGAGAAAACTATAGGCACAGATTTTCTTGAATCCAATTACTCGATATACTGAATGAATCAATTTACACCATATTTTCATAATCGATTATAATCTTATTTGAAAGCATCGCTTCTTTCCTTGCACAAACAATATCGATGCACATCCTTCTATATTTCCTAAGGAAAGAGAAATATTGTTGGAAAACATTACATTTGCAATTGCAACGCTAGAATAGGACGCTAAAATTCCACGAGAGAATCTAGATTTAAAATCCAGATCCACCGCTTTCGTCAGTTCAAATCACGGTGGTTAAATGCTTACATTTTCTAAATCAAAAAGACATTGCATTCCTGCATAAAAATTGGTCACACAAATTTCACTAGAAATATACGTTATGGCACTCTCTGTAAAAATAATATGTTCGGAAAAGATCAGTATGTTGGTGTTTGTGTGTCTGGGTGTGTATGCATTTATGTATATGATGCGACACGAAGTTATCGAAGAAAATCCCTCGATCCCAAACTTGTATAGCATGAAAAATGTTTCGAAAATTTTTATATTCTCAAATAGTGCTCCAGAAATTTGACTTTAATACTACATATTCTATATATTTTAATTAGATATTGCAGAGACTTTTGCCTAACTGGTAAACTGTAAGAAATGATCTTTTTGTAAGAGATAGACAAAACCGTAGTACACAATGCATATATTACAGACAATTTATCTAAAATACATTTTTGGAGGGGTTAACTTTTTAGCTATTTTTTCTTATTGGTTTGAATTTTTAATCGTCTGAATTCTAATTTTAATTTTTTTACTGACCATCTCCCTTTTAGTCAATCGCAGGGAAGGGCTTTATAAAACCGTCACATAGTGACAGGCACTAGACAGATATTAAAATCGCTAAAGTCTAATGTATTACTCAGTTTCTATTGTATTTACAAGGAAATGTGTAACATTAGGTGGACAGAAGAATAATTGTTTAAGAATATTTTGTTGAAAAATCTAGGGAAGGCACGTGAAAGTCACATTAAGATTTGACTTTTCAACTTTTAATTTATACATATTATTGTGTGATAGAGCAATTAATTTAAGCCAACATCTTCCAAAGAAGCAGCACCAATATTTTAAAGAAAATCACAAACATTTCCAAGTATTGCACTTTTTGTTATTTTATTTATTGAAAAGAACGCTCTAGCAAATGTAAATATAGTACTCTGTTTAAAATAATTTCATGGATAATATCACGCGTATCTTGAATTTTCTAAATTGGGTTAGGAAGTCCTCTTCATTCTGAATGTTATATACCTACTAATCTGTAATCTGTAAACTATAAGAAATAGACGAGATCTTACTGCACAAAAATATAGAAGTTGTTAGCCCTAGAGATGCGCCGTGGGCCATTTTATGACGCCGGCCAGTTTTATTTACAAATTGTATGATTTTGCATACCTGCAATGTGTTTTTCTTACTTTTCGCTGCATTACTTGGTCTTTGTTACAAGTTAGTAGTATAGGAATATGGCCCCAAATACATAGAAAGTAGGCTATTTTTGTACTTCGGCTGAAAGAGAGATAGGAAGGTTGGCTGTAGTGTGTCTACTCAGAAATATTGTTTCTGTAGGTGTACTTAGTGTGTTTTCAGCTGATCATTTGAGAAGCTGTTAAAATGCATCATTTGTTTAGTCTTTCACTTAGTACTGGTATCATATCTCGTGTGTTAAGAGGAACATACAACAAGAGAGGTGGAAGATGAGCAGAAATGCATTAGGGGGCTAAGAAACGAAATAATGAATTTGAATATCAGCAAAATAAAAACGTAAGTTGTTACCTAGGCAGTACTTGAGGAAATTTGTACTCAGTCGTATACATGAAGATATGCAGCATATCGTAAATATCACCATAGGTAGCGTCGTAGTAGAATGTCTGCCTCACGTTCAAGAAGTCCCGAGTTCTAATATCGGTAAGGGTGAGTTACCTGGATAAGTTTTTTCCGGGGGTTCTCCTTATCCTTCAAGGCGAATGTCGGGTAACTCTAAGCTCCATGGACCCTGGACTCATTTGAGCATCATTTCACCCAATTCATTCACCGTCCGATATGACTTAACGTTGGAGGACGTAAATTACAAAAAACAAAACAAAAAGAAATCACCATATGCCCAAAATTATTGACTGATTGAAAACATTTCATAAACACCAGAATACAAAGCTTAAGGTCTCCCAGTGAAGAAATAAACGAAAAGTGGCATATATCTGTTAACTAAAACCAGAAAAACGAAAATTGTTTGCATAAAATGCAATCACCAGGATACAGGAACCACAGTGCAGGCCTGTGTAAATGTGGTGTTAAAATTCTAATATGACTAAAAACCTTTCGGCCTTCAATTGAGATGAAAAGTAAATAACTATGCTTTAATTTATTATGGAGTGAAGTAAACATTTAAATATATTCTAGTGCAGTACCCCAGTTCCAGTTAGCGGGCATTTTACAGGGTAATATTTATTTTAGGAGTTTGCTTTATTGTTTAAGTTAGTGTCTGTACAGACAAAAGTTAAATTAATACATTATGTATTGCTTACAAAACATAAGCAATAGTTTAAAAATTATCATTCAGCATACTTAAGCATTATAATCACAACAAAAAGGAGTATAGGGTAATTTGAGATTGCATTTACTTAGGAGCTAAAATAGACAGCAGAGATAACTGGGCAAAACAAAAGAAATTTGCCTTAGCAAAAGGAAAAGGAGCTTTATCAACCATCAGAGACTGCAAGAACAAAGTACCAGATATAACTATCAAATGGCTAGAAAAATTTTATAGTATGGTGGTAGAGGCGAAAATGTTATATGGGATAGAAGTATGGGAACTAGAAGGAGGATGGGAAGTTATGGATGAGGTGCATAGGAGATGCTGTAAAGAAATGCCAAATGTAACTATTAGGCAGGTAACACAGAGATGGGTAGAGTTGCCAGTAAAGGGAAGATTATGGAAATCGCATTGAAACTCTGGTATAGAATATTGAATCAAGAAGAGAGGAATTTATTAAAAGAATGTTTAATTTATCAAGAAAACTGTTTAAAGAGCAAAGGGTGGGTATAATATCCTATAAATAACCTGGAGAGCAATGGCTTATGGCAAATGTGGAGAAAAAGAGAAAGTAATGTAAAAGGTTTCTGGAAATCTGAAAAAAATCGAAGACATATAAGTGCAGAATATATTTAATGAAATAGCTGAGAAGAGGTCTTTAGATTTTTATATACCAATAAATGGGGCTTGGGGAATGGAAAAGTACATAGACGTGAGGAATAAAGAGGAGAGAGAAGGTATTGCATGGGTGAGAGCAGACGTATGGCGACTAAAAGGTATAAGGAAGGGTATTCCACAAAATTGCTGTCCCATATGTGAGGAAAAATACATTATTTGAGTGTAAAGGGACAAAAATTTGGAGAAAATGATTTATTAATAAGAAATGGTTTAAGTTGGACAGGAATATAGTTATAGCAGAAATGTTTATAAAGATAGTAAGAAGCTCGGGCAATTCTTGGATAAAGTAAAAAAGTGGATTTGGACAGTGAACAGAACTAATAACGAACCTGCATTGGTATAATTAATTGATTGAAAATAAGGATCTACTGTACAAATGGGTATGAATGGTACAGAGCCAGGGCTGAATACCGGTCACACTAAAATGTACATGGTTTGGCAAAATAAAAATAAATACTTAAAAATAAATTCTTAATCCATTATAATCATTGGATCCCAAGCAACTCGACGGTACCACTAATGTAAGATATACATGTACAAGTGTTCTAGGATTAATAGAATTCACTTCAAATGCATCACGAAAGTGTTCGTTACATTTTGGTTTTAGGTTTCCAGTATTTTATCATACATTGGTGCCAAATAGACATTTATTTATTTGTCGAGATGAGCAAAGCTAACACGGAAATCAAAGTGACTTCTTCAGCTGACTGCAAGCTACTTTCGAAACCATTTCTGAAAGGCTTACATTGATGACTATTAAATATAAAAATAAGATTTCGTGAATGTATTTTCTAGAGGGGATAAAATTGGACAAATATGACAGAGAAACTCGGATGAACGCAACGCACCGGTACGTTATTCTGCCTCTCTGACCTTACGATACATATATATTTAGTTAGTGTACCTAAGACTTATATTACACTATCACATTTCTGCTGCAGAATGTCATAAAATCTTTGATCACATGATACGGTAACTTTTAATCGTGTTGGGTATATTACACTGTCATAACTTTTATCGTATATTTTTTCACAGTTTTAAGATAGATGTCCAACAGTTACCAGCATGTGTTGGAACAATTTTTTTTAATTTTGCGTCCCTTAACGTTAACTCATATCGGACGATGAACGGAGTGGCTGAAATGATGCTCAAATGAGCCCAGGGTCCATGGAGCTTAGAGTTACCCGACATTCGTCTTTTAGGATAAGGGAAATCCTCGGAAAGAAACCAGATCCAGGTAACTCAGCCTGACCGAGATTCGAACTCGGGACCTCTTGAACGTAAGGCAGACACTCTACCATCTACGCTACCGAGGCGGGCAACATAGAGATATATTAAAGTATAAAATAATCCGCTGCACTACGCTATTCTCTGCAAAAGCTAAAACATAAAATTGCAAAGTTTTCTTGTATATTCTTGCTGTCTGGTGGAGTGCTGAGATGTCCTTTCGTTAGAGCAGAATGAACTGTCTCTAAATATAACCCCTACTTTCCGACCTCCTATGAAATCTTGAAAATTGGAAGACCACTCAAAAGTCCTACCTCAAAAGGATGGACCTCGAGTGCTGAATATTAGTCAATAATTACCAATTCTCTCTAGGTTACCTCATGTTTCGGCCAGGTGTGTAATTGGTAACACCACCGTTTCGGAAATGCAAATGGTTCTAGTCATCCTCATTCACTGAATATATAAACATTTTTAATAAAATTCGAATTTTTATCTAAGTAACGGATGTTATAGAAAATGCATCTGGTTATATTACTGTCTGCTACGTAGTTCTGTGCTTCTGGCGCTGATATTGGTGCAGTTTATGACCGAATTTAAAGCAGATCTGAACTGAAGTGCAGTATCCCGGATTAGGATTTTGGTTTTAAAGATAGTCAAAGTTTCCTTTACCCTCCGTTTCCAATAACCTTCGCGTTTTGGTGTGACTGATTCTGCCTGCATCAAACGTAGGCTTTTATGATGTTGCGTGATTCTGTTAGTTATTGTTTTTAATCTTTGCCTTATTGTCACGAGCCATTGTTGCCATTGGCGCGGCCAGCGCGCACAAGGGACAAATAGTGCAGTGTGGATATGAAAAGCTTGCCGAAACAGATAAAGATACATGACTGGAACGTTCGCTTTCTAGATTGTTACAGAAATTTCCACTAATCTCTAGATCACTGAATGGATGTATAAAAAAGAAGCCGCGACTCGCCAGTGGGAACAGTCGTAATTGGACTGGATAGTTGTGCGCGTGCAGCTGTGATTTGAAAGGGCACTCTTTTGGTTATTTACGTGTGCAGAAGTGACGAGGGATTTTGTTGGTTTATGTTACGCCAGCTTGCTGCAAAGGGGTGTACAAACAGTGCCTTTCTACGGAAATAAAAAGTATTTTGTATTTCTGAAAACTGGACTTTTAATTTTACGAACCCACAAAGTCACATTATGTAGGTAGCACCGCATTCAAAAGAGATACGGTGAACCCCTGTCACTTTCACTTCAGTGTCTCTTTAGTTTTCTAAATTTCATGGATGTATTTGGACAGTCTTGATGTTGTATTTAGCTAACACTACTAATGTTACCAGACATCTTGCCGGTGAAAGGTATTCAGGGTGCGGTCAGTTTGGCTATGGTATATTGTGTGCTAGTAGAATGCTGGTTACGTGTGCTCGGTTTAATGGGAGCTTTAATGCCGTCCACTTTGTAGCCGTTCTGTCGGAAAGTGTAGCTGTGGCATTTAAGCTGTTGTGCGTGATGCTGGTCGGATTAATGTATTAAGAACCTCCATTTATTGAGACCTGCTAGCAAGTGTAAATCTGTTTAAGTGGAAATCTGTATGCGTTGGAACAATATGACTGAGTGTTCCATTTCTGTTTTAGGAAATACTGATTTCCAGAAACAGCAGGTAGCTCTCCACTTCCACTGTGAACTAACTTTCCGGAGTCCCCAATTACACATGTGGCGCGAAGCCCGAGAAATACTAAATTCATGTTGCCAGAAGTTATTTTAATTTGCGCTTGTTTGTGTGACTGAACTTATGTTTTATTTATGTAAATAAAAATTGCTGAACCCATCTTCAGCGTGAAGAAGACTCTCGGTTTAAAGCCGTGTGATAATAATTTATCAACTTACCATAAAGAGTGATACTATAACCGATCTCTTTGAAAAACCGTCTCAAAGCCGTTCGTTCACCGAGGCACAAGGACTCGTGAAAGCAGGTAAACCTCGTCTTCCCTACAGAGCTACAGAACAACAAAATACTGTGTTAGGTCATTTCATAGAAACTTGTACGTTATGCCCGTTGCTTTCATGGGTCTGAGACATTATGTAAGTTATTTTGTTGGCCATGTTTACTGTTTACGAACAAAAATTCTTCGTTGAATAATAAAAAGGTATATGGAAACACAAAGAGACTACAAAACACCATTGTTAGGTGTGAGAAATCAGAATCTAACATCTTCGCCTGAATATCATCAAAACTGTTAGTGAAAACAGAACTGAATTGCAGTTAGGTAGACAGAAACTCGAGAAAATTGTAAGGTATAACGACTCTATCAAACATAACCGATAAAATCTAAAACGTCTATCTGCCCTGACCTCTATAATGAAGAAGCAAGAATTGCCGTTTCGCGGTCCAGTAAGCACCCCAGTATTGGAATAAGTGACAATTAAAGCCCACAAAAAACCTAAATAAGAGTGCAATTTACGGGAATCAAACCCAAGTCACCTCTCGAATGCGAGATGCAAATTGTCCAGGCGCCACTTCACTTGGATGAGCTCAGAAGTACGTCAGTGGTTGCGTTCGTGGCTCTCATACTGAGGGTCCGTAGTGCGATTCCTGGCTCTGGGTTGGTGATTATAACTTATCCCTACTCTACCTTTCACCTCTGACTGGCTCATTTGAAGTAACCTTACATGAGGTTAAGAGTCCATAGTAATAGGTGCTCTCATTTCATCGCCATTTTCATTACCATCGGACGTAATAATCAAGCAGCTTTATAATTCATCATAGTGGGTGATATCTGAAATGTTTGTAAGTTTTCAGAGATCTATGACTCTTAACATAGAGGATGTAATAAAAAGGTATGTCAAAATTTGGAGAAAACATTTCTTGCGGATAGAGGATGAAAATGCCATATAAACATAGGTCCAGAATTTGTTTATTTACTTTTTAGAGTGCCCATTTACAGCTGAACCCCATACAACAACACTCAGATATAAAACGGTGGGGAAGCAGGAAATCACAGCATATGTTTAAAATGGCCTCCATTAGCTCCAATGCATCCGTCAACCTACCGTCGAGCACAAGCACGAACAGCCTCTACATCTACAACTAGAGCTGCATAAACACAAGATTTCAAATGTCCTCACAAATAAAAATATACCGGGTTTCAGTTAGGTAAGCGTGGAGGCCACGAATTTGATCCAGCCTTTTCTATCCATCTAGCAGGAAACCTGCTATTCAAAAATCCACAGACAGAACACCTGAAATAAGGAGGAACTTCATCGTGCCCGAACTGAGTACCGGTGCCTAACAAGCGGATCACGTACTGTATATGGCACAATGGCAACGGTGAAATGCATCACCTCCATCCAATTTAACCAGATGTACGAGGCCTTAACAACAAAGATTGAGACTGATATTTTTTCACAGATGTTTATTACTGCAATTCAATGTTCACATGATCTACTTCAAGTTAGTGTCCTCCTACTTCAATGCACTTTTTATAGCGTCTCTACCAGTCCTTGAACAAGTGTTGCAGACCATTCTTTGTCAGGTCCTTGAGAATCGTCTCATTTTCTTGAGCACTGCTTCAGAGTTCTTAGATTGAATACCCTCAAGCTTTGCCTTCAATGATTGGGATAAAAAAGTTCACAGGGAGACGTGTCTATAACAAGATCGGGGCTATACGGTGGATGTGGTACACAGGTAATGTTGAATCGAGCCAGAAACTACATGACTTGATTTGCGACGTGAGGCCATGCATTGTCATGATGAAGTCGCCACCAAGTCCGAGAAAGCTCTAATCGTTTTGTTGCCATGTGCTTCCTCAGTGTAGCCAATACTGTTGTGTAGTATGCTGCTGTAACAGTACTGTGAGGGAGAACTGCATGTTAGTAAATCATTTCATTACATTCAAAAAAATTGATCACCATCACTTTCCCTGCAGATGGAACAACTTTTGCCTTTTCTGGTGTTGGAGAACCTGACGATTTCCACACTGTGCTGGCTTTTTCCCTTCAATGTCATAATGATGCAACATGACTCATCACCGGTGATAATCGAAGCTAGGGGTATTCGATCTGAGAACACTGAAGCAGTGCCCAAAAAAGTGAGGTGATTCTCAAGGACCTGACCAAAAATGGTCTGCAGCACGTATTCAAGTACTGACAGAGACTCTATAAAAAGTGAATTAAAGTAGGCGGGGACTAGTTTCAAAATGATCATATAAATATTGAATTGCAGTAATAAACACCTGAGAAAAAACCAGTCTCAGTCTTTGTTGATCAGCCCTCGTAAAAGCGAATGTTTACTATTGAGCAATTAAACCCTTGTTCTGTTGTGGTCTGACCGTGTAACTAAAGTTGTAGAAAAGGATCTCTACCATGGAAATAAACAATTTCTATAACACATTTTATCCTC
Source organism: Mantis religiosa (assembly GCA_030765055.1). Taxonomy (NCBI): domain Eukaryota; kingdom Metazoa; phylum Arthropoda; class Insecta; order Mantodea; family Mantidae; genus Mantis; species Mantis religiosa. The sequence continues at coordinate 228,849,111 of CM060948.1, forward strand.
TATGTCAGAGGAACACAGCTGCGAGAGTTGTAACATATTTCAGCCGGGAGCGAGGCCTGCAGTTAGTGTGACGTCAGGCAAGAGCCGTGTAGTACCAAGTTGCCTATATAAATGGCGCTGTAAATAGAGAATCTGAGGGTTCAGACAGGTGTAGCAAACACGATGTCAACAGTGTAGCTGCCACGTACCAAACGGAACTGTTTTTGACGATATATTGAATTATAAATATACACAAAAGAAAGAGTTGGCTGATTTTTGCAGGAATGTCCAGCAAACCAGATTTCCGAGGTTGTATTCACTTGCCGCAAGGACGTTGTGTATGTTTGGCTCGACATATGTGTGCGAACAATTGTTTTTCTCTTATGAAATTAGCTAAGTCCAAACCACGAAGTAAGAACCTTGTCGGATCACAATCTAACATGCAGCCTTCGGTTACAAATTTCCCAGATATTACGTTTTGATATTAATAAACTAGTTAAAGAAAAAAGAAACAGAAGCTGTCGGAAAATTACCAAATAATTTTGTTCTGAATGAGTCTCCTTTAATTTGCAGAGAAAACTACTTTATATTGTATTTACTTTATAACATGCCTGACCTTAAGCTAAACTAGGAGTTGAAGTTTTATATATCTTCTCATAGCACAGATGCAAATGTTGTAACCCCAACACAAATATTTCCTTCCTCTTGGGCAGCAGAAATGAGCACGGTGACATCACACGCTAACCTGCCTTTTGTTCGGGGGCATATTTGGTGACTAGAGCTGACGGAGCTGAAGTCACACCACCACAACTATCTTCCCCTGCTCCATATGCAAGAAACTTTTTTCTGCAGTTTTGACATACCCTTTTGCTACACCCCGTATAAGCTACACACTTCTCATATAGCGCTCAAATCTTTAACACACACAATTACATAAATATAGTGAGAATGGCGAACGTAAAGATTCCGCTATCCCAGATTACCAAGTGAACATCTTTGGAATGGGCATAAAGCCTGTTACCATCGAGAAATAGTTATACATGCTATGAGGGAGGTAGATATAATTTACCTTCAGGGGACTCGTTTGCGCCCGAACAAGGTGAGAGCTGGCAATATTGAATCCGAGGATGGTTCATTCTACCTAACTACAGAATTTCATATAAGAGTTTTTCCACTTATGCTTATCATGTACTTATAATTAGTTATTTGTGGTATATAATTGAAACTTAATATTATGCCTATTCATTTATATTACTTAATGAGTCGCATTGTTCATTGACATCTCTTATTTGTCATTCTATTGGTTGTTGCTATGAGAGAGTATTTGTTGATTTTTATATAAAGGTGTGGCGACATATTGACCTTTTGTGTAATTATTGTGACTTTGTGGGTTCGTAGAATGAAAAGTCCAATTTGCCCAAATTCTACAAGATCTTTATTTCCGTAGCAATACACTGTTCAGTTCTCACGTAACAACATTCCGTCACATATACAACACAAGGTCGATGACAATAACAAACATCATTCAGTTTACAACATCAGCTCTCGTTACAACACTCTCAGCAGTTCTCTGCTTACCTCTCCCGCGACAGTTTTACAACTGTCACATCCTTAAATACCTCATTCATAATTCGAGACTGTTCTGTACAATCATTAGATGTTTCTAGAATGAACATCGAATGACGATATCCGAACTATCCAGAAGCGTAACTTAATCTGGGTCAGCAAGTCCTTTATCTCGCGCTATGTTTATCTGGTTTTTTGCAGGCTCTTTATTTCCACACTGTCCGCCTATCAATTCCTTTGTGTGCGCAAGCCGCGTTATAGCGATCGGGTTCGTGAGATTGCTCCCTCCTCAATGCTGGTCGTCTCGAACAGCACCATCGTATCGGGCCAGACGATCCAGGTGTACCACCAACATATTCCCTCGGGGCACCTTCTGGATGCGGTAGACCACGTCGTTAATCCCCTTCACCATCCGGTACGGCCCTTGCCACAGCTGCTGAAGATTTGGTCCGAGTAGGGTGGTAAAACCAAACTAGGTCACCCTGCTGGAACTCTTGGCTGTTGGCTTGCCTGACGTTTCGTGTCTCCTTGCGGACGCTCGCCTTCTGGATGTTCTGACGAGCCATCTCATGCATGTCGTGGAGATGGTCCACCAGGTTCTCCACATACTCTTTTGCTGGCTGTTTTGCGTCCGGGGTGCTTCGTAAAGCCGGATCACAAAGAAGGCGTAACCCTCGACCGAACATTAAGCTGGCTGGCGTCATCCCAGTGTTGTCGTGCTTTAATGAGCGGTAGGCCAGCAAGAATAGTGGCATCTTGACGTCCAGTCTCGCTGATGGCTGGCCACGACCTTCCTCAAGTTCTCTTCTAAGGTCCTGATGTATCTCCCGACCATGCCATCTGACTGGGGATGTAAGGGTGCTGTGCGGGTCTTGTTCACCCCAAGTCTTTCCAGTGCCTCGTTCATCAGGTTGGACTGAAAATTACCGCCCTGGTCGCTGTGGAGCTCTAACGGCACCCCAAATCGGCAGAACACTTGCTCCACAATGTAGCCGTGATTGTCTTCGCCTCCTGGTTCGGAATGGCATATACCTCCGGCCACTTGGAAAAGTAGTCCATGACCACCATCGGGTACTTGTTGCCTCAGTCGGACAGTGGGAATGGTCCAGCTATGTCGACGGCGATCCTTTCGAATGACGCTCCGAAGTTGTACTGCTGCATGAGACCCCGGGTGCTAGCCTGGGGTCACGACTTGCCATGCACACTTGACATTGACGACAGCATCTCTCAGCGTCTGCTTGGAGCTTCAGCCAGTGGTAGCGCTGTCGGAGTTTGTTGATTGTTCGGTTTGCTCCCAGTTGTCCTCCTGACGTAGCGGCGTGCACTTCATCCAAGACTTCCGGGACCTTGCTTCGGAGAAGTACCAACTGTTCTCTCAGCGTCTTCCCACTAGGCGATTCCCATACTCGGAACAGCACGCACTCTCTTATCTTCAGTGAGTCCCATTGGGCCCAGTACGACTTGTAGTTGGCTCTCATCGGTGCGATGCCCTCCCAGGTTGGTCTTGTCCCAGCTTCCACTTCCCTCAAGAGTGGTCCCAAGTCTGCGTCCGCTACCTGCTCCCTCCTCAGGCCTGCGCTATCCCAGCTGTCTGCAGGCACGACCATAACCACTTTTACAGCTGCGGCTCACTCCTTCTCTTCCACTCTAGAGCACTGGCCGCACTCTCCTGCACACGGTCTTTGGGACATAGCGTCTGCGTTGACGTGGCTCTTCCCTCTACTATGTTCAGAGGTGAAGTCGTACTCCTGCAGCTTCTGGACCCAAAGTGCTGTTGACTTTCCAGGTTCTTAAAGCTCAATAGACAGGTTAGGATGGATTGGTCAGTCCTCAGGTGAAATGGCTGACTGTATAGGTACTTGTGGAAGAGCTCCAAGGTCTTTACCACCGCCAATAATTCTCGACGGGTGACGCAGCAGTTCTTTTCTGCTTTGGATAGCATCTTGCTCTAGTAGGCTATCACCTGCTCGTAGCCATCCTGAACTTGCAATAGGACGCCTACAATGCAATGGTCGCTGGCGTCGGTGTCCACAAGGAAGTTGCCGCGTGGTTGTGGATATCCCATAATTGGAACACTGCACAGGGTCTTATTCAGCTGCTGGAAAGCGTCTTTTGCGTCAGCCGTCCACACATAAGGTCAGTGTTCCTCTGTCAGGCGAGTGAGGGGTTTGGCGATGTTGGAGAACCCCTTTATGAAGCGGCGGTAATAACTGCACAGCCCCAGGAAACTGTGCAACTCTCGCTTATGCTTTGGGCGAGGCCAATTGCTCACAGCCTGGGTCTTCTCCGGGTCTGTGACCATTCCGGCTGGTGAGATTATGTGGCCTAAGTAGTTGACTTCGTTGCGGAAGAGCTGGCACTTCTTCACGTTTAGCTTCAAGTTTGTTGCCTGCAGCCCATCTAATACTTTGCTCAGGTTGTCGAGATGGTCTTCGAATGTCTTACCGACGATGATGATATCGTCTAAGTATAGCAGGCGTGCGTCACATGTCAATCCTCTCATTACTGATTCCATGAGGCGTTGAAATATGGCTGATGCGTTGCAGAGGCCAAAGGGCACAACTCTGAACTGCCAAAGCCCTTGGCCTGTCGATAATGCAGTCTTCTCCTTGTCTCTAGGGTCTGGAGCCATCTGCCAGTAACCCGACTTCAGGTCCCTGGTCCAGAACCGCTGCGCAACAGCAAGCGTGTCCATCGTGTCGTCAATCCGGGGTAAGGGGAATAAGTCCTTCCGGGTGACAGCGTTTAGCTTCCTGTAGTCCACGCAGAAACGTAACTCACCGTTCTTCTTTGTCATCAGAACTAAAGGAAAACACCGAGTGCTGCCAGACTCTTAAATCACTCCCCTGGATTTCATGTGATCTAGCATATCCCGTACCGCCGCTTGTTTCCCCAGCGGAACGCGTCTAGCTGGTTGCGAATAGGCCGGTGGTCTCTGGTGTCAATGAGTAAAGCACCTGTCCGTGCGGCCGTAGTCACTGTTACCTTGGCTGAAGACGCGCTGGTACCACCTCAGCAGCTGTCAAACCTTCTCCAGCTGTTCTGCGGACCGGTGTCCGGCCGCCCTCTCCAGCAAGCCTTCCAGCCGGGGCCCCAGGTGTTGCGTCGGCAACGGCTCTTGTGTCTTGTCGATTGCGGTTACGCTGACCACGGGCTCGCATGTTCCCAGCTCTGTTCTGGCCTGGACGCCGTGATCGGTATCTGGCACACCCTCTCGGCACGGCGATAAAGTCCTGGCTACACAAGGTCCGTACACAGGCGTCATCTGCTCCAGCATCATATTCTTCGTCAAATGTACTTCCAGTCGCACTATCACCACCACCTCGCTTCTCGTGGAGACCACCACGTTTTCCTCCAAAACGACCCTGCAAATTCCAAGGCGCTCGTCCGGTTGCCGGAGTAACACCTCTTCTCTATTGAGCCACAGGACCTTCCTGCCGACGTCGGCCATCGATTCGTGGCTCCTGAGGACATCCAATCCCAGTATCACCTCCTCAGCCACCTTCGCGACGAACACCCACAGACGTACGGGACCCCCTCCTAAGGCAACTTCAGTAGGGCCTCCTCCACAGGCAAGGTGTCGCCGAATGCCATCACAAGCTGGTATGGTCGGCTCAGCTTCCTCGTCAACAAACCCTTGGCCACGTCAGGGCTGATGATGGTAACGGCTGCCGTGGTGTCTACGAGCACGCGGCACTGCTTTCCACTTACCCAACCGTCCGTGATGAGGCTGTCATCCACACGCCGATTGACAGCGCGCAGTGTCATTCGAGGAGATGGTGGTGGTGGCGCAGACTTGCCCCTCTCCACGACGGGCCTTACTCGTTTTCCGGCTGCTCTTCTTGTTGTGGGCATTCTCTCTCCAGGTATCCCGGCTGGCCACACCCCCAACACCGTCCACTAGGTCTTCGCCGGCGTCCCTCGGGTGGTCTTCGGTCTCCATTACAGCGGATACTCCTGGTTCGCGACGTCGGGGTAGCTGTCACCTCAGCCGCCTCCATCCATAATGCTGGCGTTAGCGCCTGATGTATGGTTTTGTAGTCGCCGAGCACTAGGCGCTGGCGAATTTTTGTCTCGTACCCAGTCAACAAATGTGTAGGCAGCCTCTCGAGATACGAACTCTGGTGGGGGAGCGACTAGGGCTTTGCTAGCCAGCTGCTCAATTGCCAGGGTGAACTCCTGTAGCGTCTCCCCTGACTGCTGTGACCTTGATTTCAGCTGGCTGCGGTACCCTGCGAATGAGCTGTGGTTTCCAAAGCGATTCTCCAGGACCTCCCAGATGTCCTTGGGCGCCACCGCTGTCTGGGCCGCGTTCAAAACTTCCGCAACCCGTCCCTGGAGGCTGGCTATTAATTTATTTTTCGCAAAATCTTCGACATCTTCCACTATGGCTTTCAGGGACTTGGCGTTAGTGTCGGCCTTTTCCTCTAGGTCATTGAAGCTGTTCGCCAGGTCGTCGACGCGCTCGTCCACTTGGCTCATCCGGAGTCCCAGCTCCATGACGTCATTCCTCACGCCGGTCAGCTGTTCGTCAAATTTGGCGGCGGTAGCCTCGTTCGCCACCATCATTTCCGTGGCCAGACTGACGTTGGCTGCTCTCATTTTTGTGGTTAATTCGGCCTTCATTTCTTCCATCTTCTCGGAGATGTCGTTCGCCGTCTTTATTTCTTCCATTTTCTGTGAAATCTGTTTTAATGCCGCCTCCAAGGTGTTAATGTCTCAATCCTGACACCTGTTGTGACTTTGTGGGTTCGTAGAACTTAAAGTCCAATTTGCCGACATTCTAAATGTTCTTTATTTCTGTAGTAATATACTGTTCAATTCTCACGTAACAACATTACATCACATATACAACACAATATTCCAAGTTCGATGACAATAACAAACATCGTTCAGTTTACAATATCAGCTCTCGTTACAACAACACCCTCAGCAGTTCTCTGCTTACCTCTCCCACGACTGTTTTACAGCTGTCACATCCCTAAATACCACATTCATATTTCGAGACTGTTATGTACAATCACTAGATGCTTCTGAAATAAACATCGAACGACGAAATCCGAATCTTCCAGAAGCGTAACTTAATCTGGGCCAGCAAGTCCTTTATCTCGCGCTGTGTTTGTCTGATTTTTTGCAGACTCTCTATTTCCACACTGTCCGCCTTTCAGTTCCTTTGTGTGCGCAAGCCGCGTTATAGCGATCGGGTTCGCGAGATTATGAATGACAACATAGAAGTGGCTGCAAATGCAGCTTGTCAATTTCAACTTCCACAGAAGTCTAAATCAAGATATGAGAATGCATATAAATGAATATCGAATTTAATAATTATATTGTATTTCTATTAATAGTATATTTCAATTAGCTATTTATGCAATTCAGGAAGTAATCTCTCACATCTATTATTATTTTCTAAGCTACATTTGTTTCATTCGTATTTAATTTTGTTTCTATTATTGAATATTGTTTCTTTGGGTAGCAATGAATAAATATGAGTATTTTCTGAACTGCATAGAAATATTGTAAATGATTTCAGCTCCTACAACGAATTCAGTCCTCATAGCAGCGAGGTAAGTAGGGAAGTCAGTAAAGAGGCAAGTTGACTTACTTCCCTTGTGAGGTAATTTCTAATTACTCGTGAAGATAAAATACACGTAATACTATGCTTACCACAGCATGAGGGGAAAAACAATTTTAGTAGTTGTTATTAGACAATATAGGTTCATTTATTCGTAATAAAGCTATTTTACCCCTTAATGCAACTATTTAAAATTCCTTAATAACGAATATCATTACAGCAGATATGAGAAAACTAATGGACTGAGAGCCCGCTTCGGTAGTATGTTGGTAGCGTGTCTGCCTCACGTTCAAGAGCTCCCGAGTTCGAATCTCAGTCAGGGTGAGTTACCTGGATAAGGGAAAGGATTTTCCCTTATCCTAAAAGACGAATGTCGGGTAACTCTAAGCTCCATGGACCCCTGACTCATTTGAGCATCATTTCACCCATTTCATTCATCGTCCGATATGACTTAACGTTAGAGGACGTAAGTTACCAAAAAAAAAAAAAAAAAAATGAACTGACCATGACAAAACTAATGGACTGGCCTCAGAGCATTTGACCTCTAGAAACTGCAATGTATGCAATATTTGATAAATGTAAACTAAAGAGATAACACACAATTCATACAGTTATAAACAGGATCGATTGCACGTATTTAAGCTCCTATGGCAGTAACATAAGTCCACCTCATGGCTATATATGTATGTACATAACTGGTCTGAAAAGCTTCATACCTAATAAAGATGCAACACGTTTTTAAAGATTGTTTTTTTCTTAAACATAGTCTCCTTTTAATTCTACACTTCTCCCAGCGATGCTCCCATCCCTGTAATCCGTCCAAATAGTACTCAGCGTTTTTTTTCTGAAAAATAATTGTTCGCGAAGGTGATTGCCTCTTCATTTGACGAAAATCTTTATCCTCCGAGCGCAATTTTCAGATGAGGGAAAAAAATGAAGCTACTTGGGACTTGATCTGGTGAGTAAGGCGGATAGTCAAGCAGTTCAAACCCTAATGCGTGAATTTTTGCCATTGCTACCGCTGCATTGTCTTGATGAAACAGGATTTTGTTTTTCTGCAAATGTGGCCGTTTTCCGTAAGTTCCACCTTCAGCTTGTCAAGTAATTATATGTAGTATGGTCCTGTAATTGTTTTTTTTATTTCTGACGATAGTCGATTAAAATAACTCCGTGACTATCCTAAAAAGAGTCACCATCATTTTCCCAGTCGAAAAAACAGTTTCTACTTCCTTTGGAGCCGGTTCTCCCTTTGCAGTCGACTGTTTGGACTGTAGTTTTGTTTCGGGCGTAAAATGACGTATCCAAGTTTCACTTACAGTAATTAATCGGCGCTAAAACTCGGACTTATTGTGCCTAAACTACGCCAACAGAGTGGGAGGCAGTCGAAGTATTTGTCCTGAAATACTGGGGTTGAAGGGTCGGCCCAACGCCTGGGATGATGAAGAGATAAATCATAGAGCAATTTTTGGAATGATGGTGGGGGAAACAAGAGAACCCGGAGAAACACACCCCAGTGTGATGTTGTCCACCACAATTCCCACTTTACTGTCGCCTGGGATCGAACTCATGTCGCCTAGGTGAGAACCAAGCGGTCTAACCACTCAACCATGGCGTGGCCAACATTTCTACATACTAATACTTTAGCTATATATTGTAGGAGCAATTAGTATCGCCGGTTATGTAGGAATTTCGCCTCGCAGGAGCTCCTTTATCTGAAAGCAAAGCTACAGATATATGGTTGTCGCTTTAAGCACAATTTAAAACCAGCGATCTGTTTTGGATTTGAACCCACACCATATACGAGTATATACACTAACGCATATATCTATATACATATATGCGTATTGAAATGAGTGGTGTAAGATAATTCTTATCATTTAATATTTGCGATTGTTTCTCTTTCCTTTCTCTCCAATGGGGGAGGGGGAGGCGTTTGAAACCAGGAATAAAAATTGCAATGTTATTTATCTATTTGTGACTATATTCTCCCCAGCTACCCACATCGGTAGCATAGATAGTAGCATGTCTGCCTCATGTTCAAGAGGTCCCGAGTTCAAACCTTGGTTAGGGTGAGTTACCTGGATAAGGTTTTTTCAGGGGTTTTCCCTTATCCTGAAAGACGAATGTTGGGTAGCTCTAAGCTCCATGTACCCTGGACTTATTTGAACATCATTTTGCCAAATTCATTCATCGTCCGATATGACTTAACGTTGGAGGACGTAAATAAAAAAAATCTTCCCTGCTGATTTGGAATCACTCCTAAACAAACAGATATCTTGAATATCATAATGGTTAGTAGAAGAATCACTTGTTACACTAAACAATATTAGGTACAATATATGTATGTTAATTTGTCAGTCATAGAGAAAGTCATGTAAATGTATCACAGAGAGCTTTCATCACAAATTTAAGCAAGGAAAGCGGATTTCTAAAACGCTTATTAACGTGGAAAACATGAGAGGAAATAAATTTAAACAGAATAAACACAGTTGAATTTAAAACACAAATACACAGCATTTCTCTACCAGAATAACAGCGATTTCGTTATCTGCTTTTAATTGCCACACAAGTTGCCTATATTAGGTATTCAACATTTTTTCCGCCAACTGGTAGTTGACTAAACAGTTGGGTTAACACGCCAGCTTCAGATAACCAGCACACAATCACAGCCCTACAATGGAACTAATGATAATAGCCTCATTCTTTCTCCCATCTCTGTTTTGTTGGTTCAAACCGTTTCATTACGTTCCCTACACTCATGTTGCGGCACCAACAGCATGCATACAGTCTGATACAATTGCTCCATTTATTCCAAAATTGACTGAAACCTTCCTTGTTGTTCAGTGCAACTGTGGATGTACAGGTTTGTAACACGGAGCTTTCTCTGTCCGTTACCGTTACAATGCGGTTCTACAGAATTCTGGCTTTCCTCTATTGTCAAACCTGATAAGCGTAAAATAGTAAATGAATAAATAAATCAATCAATAAATGAGTGAATGAATGAATGAGTAAATAAAAGTAAAATAAGTAAAATAAATTCAATAAATAAATAAATTATGAAATAAATAAATATGTAAACGAATAAATAAGGAAAAAGAGAGAAAGAAGAGCGTTAAGGATGACTTGGTGCTAACGAATGAGGTTGGCCTTCGTTTTAAGGGCCCGCCGTCGTGACTGTATTTTTTCTTTTCTGGTCATTCCAGGACAGCAGGCGAATAGGCGAATGCTGGAGTGGCTCACCTTCTTCTTCTTCAGTGAATTACCCTTGATGTATTTCATGTTTGTAGGATCAGGTAATTGTGGTTGGTGTCTTGCGCAGAAATGTAGGATCCCGTTTCTGGGAGCTGTCTGGACTTCAAGGGATCCCCGGTTTGCGAGTGGTTTAGACAAACCTAGCCGGCATCAGAATTGGTACCATATTTAAATACTTAGGGACCTCGTTCTTGTCTGACCTTGCTTGGGGTCAGACTTTTCCTCCCAACGATCATGCTGGGAACCAAAGAATGGACCTCTGTGGTTTACTGGACTCTAGTTAATGAAGGCCCCTGAATCTCTCTAACACTTACTTAGAGAATATTATACTTAACATTTATTGTTATATACCTGCGGTAAGTGCATCTATGCAGAAGGAAGAAGAAGAGGTTTGAAAACCCAGATGAAATAAAATATTTTTACTAACGACTTGCTGCAAAGGGTTTGCATATTGCAACATGTGTATACCATAGCAACGTCTCGAGGATGATGAATAGCAGGATAACTAACAAGAAAATGAAATTAAACAATGTCAACTGCTGAAAATTAGTAGCGAGTCTACCACATTAACCTCACGGAACTGATGATATATTGGTCCGTTTAGTAGTGTAGAGCGAACCAGTCCACAACTGAAGCGTAGATGGTTGCTTTAGCCGTTTAGTCTAAACGCCGCATGAATGTATTCCCTAAGTAAATATTAACAAATAGAGGATAATAAAACACAGGTACGATTTAAATGGTAAAATGTAAGTGCTATCAAATATTAAATTTCGTTTGCAATAATGTAGATATATCTAACATTTACGGTTAGAAAAACTTACGTAGTTAAAGAATTTCACTTTCCCACGCATGGTAGATATGGGAAAATGTATAAAATATGTCGTCGATATATGTGCAATATGCGTATGTTTTATAGTAGTTTATGTATAAAGGTCTTGTAGTTGGTTAGAACTTTTGTATGTTTCCAGTACTTTGTCAATTTTTGATGTGCTGTTGCAAATATGTCATTTCCTGTGAGGCGATGAAGAATGTGGGATTTGAAAACTAATAGCCGCCCACTTCTTAATGATAGAGCTGACGTTTCAGACTTATCTGGCCCTCTTGTACAGTGAAGTGTAAAGAATATTGCCGATATAATGAGCAAAGTTTTATATTTTCAAGAAAATAAGAAGCCGCCTCTGCCTCACCTATCACCCACCCCATACCTGGCTCTAGATCTTCACTTAATGTTTTCGCCCACCTTGGTAGTGTAGATGGTAGCACGTCTGCCTCACTTTCAAGAGGTCCCGAGGTCGAATCTCTTTCAGGGTGAGTTACCTGGATAAGGCTTTTACAGGGCTTTCCTTTATCCTGATAGACGAATGTCGGGTAGCTCTAAGCTCTATGGACCCTGGACACACTTGAGCATCATTTCACCTCTTTCATTCGTCGTCCGATATGACGTAACGTTCGAGGACGTAAATTAACACCAAAAACCGTAACGTTTCTCTTGCTCCACATTATCCTGCGCTTCTCGGTCTGAAATCGACTTGAGTTCTTAGGTTAATGTTTAGCTGCTGCACTTATGACCTCAAAGCAAAACATGATGTGTACATCCAGGGACTGATGTGGACCACAGTTGAAAGGCATGCGAGCGAGTCACTCATGTGAAATGCTTTCTCCTTTTTCACTGCACAGCCTGTATGGAACTTTATACGTATGTACAAGTATAATAATACGAAAAGTTTCAAGAATACTACTTCTACTAATTTTAACAGTCAAGTGTTTCTTTTCCGGCTCAAATCCAACAATAAAAGGTCAGGCCATTCAGTACTATTGTGGAGCATTGTTGTCAAGGAATATATGGTAAAATGAAAGATAAACACTATGGGAAATCAGAAAAATAGACGCGTTTCCGTGCCTTCCATATACCTATACGTAAATGAGCAATGAAAGTATTTTCGCAAACGATGATCTCGATTGCCCAGAGTTTGTAGGATGCTGTTTAAAAATTCATGATATTCGAAAAAAAGTTACATGAACGTAACTAATATTTTCAGTTTATCAGTTGTCTGAAACCTGTTTATATAAAATTATGAGAATATTATCGACTATAAGAAATTTCATGTAGCCCATGATTTAAAATTCAGTACATTCCTGGCGGCCTGTCTCTGTCAAATTCGCCAAAGAGGCATTTTGCATTATTCCACTTCGTTGTAACTTGCAAACTTTTAAGGTAATTCTTCACCAATGGCAAACATTTGAAGCATTCCGGGTGTGCTAATATGATTTTTGCAAAAGCTAAATTTAAGGATCATACTTTTTAATTAAGCTTCTCTAGGTATTCGGCCAATCAACTTTAACAGAACTGTGAATTCAACTGCTTATGTGGCTATAATAAATAATATGCTGCAAAATTGTGATAAAGTTGTTGGATATTAAAGTAAATAATTGTTTTCCATTAAAAGACATCATTAAATTCATTGGTACATAAAGCCATAAGCATACCTTTTGCTCAAAATATAACAAAATGCCTCATGCAGTTTTTATTAGAATCTTTTAAAATATTATATGAAGTTTAAAGTCATGAGTTAAGTAGTATCGGAAAAACAGTACACTAACTGTAGAATAATGTAATTTTTTAAAAGGGCTGTAGAAGACTTACTTTTGTAAAGTTTGGAAATGTATATAAAGTCATATGAAGAAGTGTTTACTAATAGAAGATAAAAAGATCATATGAAACAATAAGTGACAAAATAAGACCATTCAGTTTATTTTTATTCTGTAACACTCACAGCTATTTTGCCTACATCTTCCCTCAAATTATTTTCGGTGTTCATTTGACATGTTTTTCGGAGAGCTTATAAAGTACAAAGTTTCCTGACCAACAGCTCCTAAATGCCACAAGCGGTTACAAGGCCGTGAACCCGCATCATTGCTGGAAGCAGTTTCGTTAATTTCCAGGATATTCCATCAGGAGAAGCTCGCCCACATCGCTCCTTCCTGTAATTTGTATCTGGTATCGGTTTCCCATCCACTGTACGTATAAATCCTCGAAGGGAATTTATGGGTTTGCTAACTCAGGAGAAAGAATGGTTTGCCCTATTGGCCCAGAGGGAGTTCTTCAGCGGCTCACGTTTCAGGCTCGTGGTTGCGTGTTTTACCGCCCATTTACTTCACATGCTTTTCGCATATCTTCTTCTCTATTTAGTGTCGAACAGATAATGTAAACTGAAGGTACAAAAAATATCTAATGTGTAACACTTAACGACTTTCTTTATTTATGTATTTTCTCAGCCATACTGCATTAGAGTTAAAAATTTTTTACTGCTATTATTCTTACATCAATAACACAGAGTCAGAATGGAAAATGTTAACATTTTAAATTACAAATGAAAAATGTAATTTTTACATTTGATATTTTGTAGCGTTTATACATTAGCTATCTGTACCTTTTGAAGAAACGCATATAACTGATAGACAGGTTATATAATCTTCATGGCATTAATGTAATATTAGAATAATTTTGTAAAGGCTTAGTACTAAAATTAAAATGAATATGATAAATTGTACAGTTTATAAAATTAATGTTGGTTAGACCCACAAAGAAAAAACGAAACAGAACTTAAGAACGTTAAAGCAGAGAGAAAGAGAAATTATGTTGCAAAATCAGAATAAAAAGAAAATGCATAAAATTAAGATAAATGTAGCAAGTTAATTAATAACCAATATTATTGAACGAATTCGTAGAATATGCCTCATATTTTGAGTTCCCATTTGTATCTATCATTGCAGGTAGTAACTAGTTACAAAAGTAGTAACAAAATATCGTTTCAGCAAGTCTGAGATTAACACCATTTACAGAAAGTCTACATATTTAATTTTCTGCATAGTTTGTATTATCGATTCAGACTTTTTATGCATCTCTCGACAAAAAAGAAAGAAGAGAAGAAAGAACGAAAACTCAAGATTAAGAACACAAAAGAGCATGTTGCTTTTAATTTCGCTGAAATACTTCAAATTTATGGCCAATACTCCATAACAGTAAATGGATTGAACATTTTATCGACCTCAGAGAGCCAGAGAAAGAGAGAGAGAGAAAGAGAGAGAGAGAAAGAGAGAGAGAGAGATGAGAGAGAGAGAGAGAGAGAGAGAGAGAGAGAGAGGAGAGAG
>CM060948.1:228864634-228964634 GCA_030765055.1 Mantis religiosa
AGAGAGAGAGAGAGAGAGAGAGAGAGAGAGAGAGAGAGAGAGAGAGAGAGAGAGATATTTTCTCACTTCATGCGAGTGTAGAAACTTTTCTTGGAGTTGAGCAACGTTTCCATAAACATGTTTTCATTTTGGTTTTTACGTTTTAATATGAAAAAGAGCCAATTAATTATAACAACTTCGCATTTATAAAGCAGTATGATAGACATTTCGCATTTTGAATCAATTTTGCATTTTCAGAAGACACTGAGTTGGTTTAGAATTGGTGAAGGCACATACACGAATAAATTACTTTATCATAATTGGGAAAAGCTGCTCTTTCACTAATCTCAAAGAAAAGGCTGACAACTTCAATGCTGTCAAAAAAAACTCTTAAAGATACCTTTTTGTTAAGAAATTCTACTTCGTGAAACAGTACTTCAATTACTAATTTTTCCGAGAAAAATACTTATACTGGACTGTAAAACAATAGGTTTTAAATTAATAAATAATTTACATATTGGAGCCTATCTTAGAACTAATATAATTGGTAAAGTACGGGCACGCGCGCGCGTGTGCACAGACTATAAAATCATAGTAATAATGCAAAATGAAGAGTATTTCATGTATAGTTCCATATGTAGTATCAGGAAATATCTGTACATCTTGGTTTTCCGATAATAGTAAACAACACTATGCTTCTTTCTTTCTCTCTTTCTTTCTCTCTTTCTTTCCTTCCTTCTTCCTTCCTTCTTTCTTTCTTTCCTTCCTTCTTCTTTCCTTCCTTCTTTCTTTCCTTCTTTCTTTCCTTCCTTCTTTCCTTACTTCCTTCTTTCCTTCCTTCCTTCTTTCCTTCTTTCCTTCTTTCTTTCTTTCCTTCTTTCCTTCTTTCCTTCTTTCCTTCTCTCCCTCTTTCCTTCTCTCCTTCTTTCCTTCTCTCCTTCTTTCCTTCTCTCCTTCTTTCCTTCTCTCCTTCTTTCCTTCTCTCCTTCTTTCCTTCTCTCCTTCTTTCCTTTTCTCCTTCTTTCCTTCTCTCCTTCTTTCCTTCTCTCCTTCTTTCCTTCTCTCCTTCTTTCCTTCTCTCCTTCTTTCCTTCTCTCCTTCTTTCCTTCTCTCCTTCTTTCCTTCTTTCCTTCTTTCCTTCTTTCCTTCTTTCCTTCTTTCTTTCTTTCTTTCTTTATTCCTTTGTCTTCCGTTCCCTACTTCTGTTACACCCAAAATCTGGATATCCGTATTTTACCGAAATTTATATTTTGAGACTCTCTGTATCTAAAGAGTAGTTCGCGCATATGTTTCTGCACGTGTGTGCACTTGCGTCTATGAACACTATAATTAAAAATAAATGAATCTTAGATTAAATGCCAAACTAAGTAATGATGGAAATTAATTGTTCTTTCACACCAGCCGTGTGCCGAACAAAGCATGGAAAGTCAGACTGGGTACTTCAGTGTCATAGCCGGATTTTGTACCTGATCCTCTAGTCTCCGTCCGGCTGCTGTTAACCACTGAGCTATCATGACCTACGTGCCAGGATGACATTAATGATAAAAGCTCAGTAGTCGGTTTGGAGAATAAAAATTTGTGACTAAAGAAAACACGAAACTCTTTGTCACTAGAGTCGTTAGCTCAATACCCACTTTCCATAAATTTTGCTTTTTACAAATATCCAGAGGAAGCAAGTACGTCTAATGTTTGTTTATGTCTATAGAACCCAACTTCCGCTGTTGACAGCTTTTAACAACCCTGTCCACCGACTAATGCACAGTTTTACTTGGCTCTGCTTGCCGACTCTGATAGCTTCCAACAAACTTTGCCGTGCTCTGCTATGGCTAACTGATTCATCTACAAGTACTCCGGTACTTACTGGTTAACTCGTAGCTAGCAACGCTCGCCTCGGTAGCGTAGGTGGTAGCATGTCTGCCTCACGTTCAAGAGGTTCTGAGTTGGAATCTCCCTCAGGGTGATTTATATGGATAAGGTTTTTTCAGGGGATTTCCCTTATCCTTAAAGACGAATATCGGGTGACGCCAAGCATCATGAACCCAGCGCTCATTTGAGCACGTTTCACCTATTTAATTCACCGTTCAAAGAGACTTAACGTAATACGACGTAAATTAAAAGAAGAAGAAAAAGCTCTAGCAGCTCAGCTCTAGACAGAGTTTAGCGCTTCATTGTTATAACTTTCCGGCTACAGAAGAAACGCTCGGGAAAATGAAATCTATCGAATTGAAGACATGGAAAGTTGTTGAAGTCGAAATTTTCCGGATGTGCCGAAATCGAATGGTCTGGATCACCTGGGTGGTACAACAAAGGGACGGCTTCCAACTCATGACGCCAGCGTCATGACGTCCTTGAATGTTCAGCCTTTTTCTTCTCTCAGTGGCAACCAACAAAAACGGGGCTTGCAACTCAGTCGGTAGAACACTTGTCTACTATACGAGGGGCCCGGGTTCGATTCCCGATTGGGCGTGGGGGTTTTTCTCCAACAAATATGATTTCCTATCTTCATCCGAGTCTGGAAGTATGAATGAGAGTGCAAATATGTGCATAATCTCATGAATGAAACACCATCGCCATATGTTCCAAAGGAAAACGTCCGCCGATAGGGCCATCGCAGTCAATGGCGGGGTAAAAATGGTGCAATAAGAAATAAACGGTGGATTGGGGTGGCACACTCTTTAACAGTGGACATTCGTGCCACTGTGACAGTATTTTGAAATATGGAATCAAGCTCTTGGCTTAGTTTATCCAGTGTTTGTGCGTACAACTTATTGACTTAAGAAGGAAGAATATGGGATTTTTTTAATTATGGGAAAAGAGGCAATACTAAGAAAGAAGTGAAAAATTATTTATTACAAGAATGACAGAAGAGTGGGATAATGGACACGTAGGAAGAAGAGTAGATGATTTATTTTCGGATATTAAAGAGAGGCTAAAATTGGAACATATAAAACCAAGAAAAGGATTTTTCCAATTTGTTACAGGACATGGCCCATATAATGTATATTTAAAAGAATAGGGAAGAAGAACTCAGATTTATGTGAGCAACGTAACTGTTTAGATTCGCCTGAACATGATATGTTTCAGTGCAATAAATATAGTGAACTAGTAGAAGACGGTTGAAGGAAACTTCAAGGAAAATGTTTATGGAACATATTAAGAGAGGCAGAAAATTAGGTACATTTAGAAAATATATCTCAGATAATATCCGTTAAGGCGTTAGAGGAATATATGACCCGAGAAAAAATATTTCAAGAAAGAAATGTAAGAACATTTCAATCTACGATAAATGAATATTACTTAAGTGATCGTCGGAGGGAAATAGAACCAAGAGAAACTGAAGATACAGATTACCAGACTTGAAGACCTAATTTAAGACGCACAGCCGATAAATAGAAGACGCCAATTATGGACATCAGAAAGAAGACAGAAAGACAGAAAGACTATAGACAGAAAGAGAATACCAGGAGAGACAAGATATATATGGACAGTATCACAGCGGACAGATGCAACTGATTATGCAGAAGGGGAGATATGACTACCCGTATGTCTGGAACTGACGAACCAGCTCCATCTATTGATGTCAGTCCCTTTAGGAGATGGATAACAGCAGGAGGAAGCTTCGGATACCAGTTGCAGAAGAGGACATTTTAAAATTGTAGGAAACAGTCTTTCCTGACTTGTTATAAGAATTAAAGGTGTAGTAGAAATGTAGATTTGATTTATATTATTGGAGTAGAAGTAAAGTAGGACATAGACTGTTTTAGGTAGATTATATGAATATATTTGTAAGGTTACTGGAATCCAGTAATCTGTAGGTTTAGTTAGTTCGTTAACGTAGAAAGTAGATTATATCTGCAAAATTTGTAAATTGTGTTTTGAAATCTGATTTAGAAGTTAATAAAGTTAAAAATGAAGTTTTCATAATAAGGCCTCATATAGATTCCAGAAACCGGGCTATTAGCTATGCAGATTTTATTTTATTTTATTTTTTAGTGTTTGTGCGTAATGAATCAGATTGGTAACTGGGTGGCGTACTCTTACATTTTAGGAATATGACAGAGATTGTGGTCTTTCACTACTATATTCCTGTGGTTCCACCATGATAAATACAGTCACACCCAGCTTTACTATTGCATTGTGCTTTGCTATTACGTCCGCCACTATGTGTGTTCGTGTTTGCAGTGATGCGTCTTTATTTCTCGCGTGTGCTGCCCTTTGTTCGGAAATGGCTCTCATGCAGCGCCTGCTGTAAAGAAGAGACCATTACTGCAATAATGTCAAGGTTTACACGTACTTTTGGGCAGAAGTGCACACAACTAGTCAACACATAGAACGATGTAAGACACGAATACAATGACTATTATTAGTGCTCAGGTTTCTGTTTATCTGGAGATAAACTGCGTCCACGGTTAAAACTTTATTTACAGTACGTATACCACATGAAACATTTTCTTTCAGAATTGCTTTTCTCTAGGAGAATGATACGTAGTGGATACACACGTGTGATGTATGAAGAAATCAGCGTGTCAGTCATATATAGCTATTTAGTGCATAAATTCAACATGAAAAATTCAATGCCACGGCCGAGATTTGAACCTCGGATCTCCTGATTTCCGTCCAGTCTCTCTAACCCATTGAGCTACCATGGCCAAATTGCCATCATAACAATAACTTCTCCAATTGACTCATATATTTTCCCGGTAAACCACTAAGGGCTCTCGTATCCGAGAGAGATACACCGTTTGTGGCGACTTAGTATCGTAAGTACTTGAATCCCAGGCTTCACTATTAAAATTTTATTATTTAAGTTAATTGATAGAAAATAATGATTTGTTCACACTAGTCGTACATAGGCTAAGGTTTTGTATAGATTGAGCCAATATGAAAAGTTCAATGCCATGACCGGGATTTGCATCTCGGATCTCCTGGTTTCCGTCCAGTCATTCTAAGAGTTTAATGGTGAAGCCTGAGAAGAGTGTCCTAGGCTTTCCCCGTAGCTTAGACGGTAGAGCTCCTGACTGCCGTGCTGTGGGGCCCGGCTTTGATTTCCGGCTGGGGGAGGGAGATTTTTCTCCAACCAAGATGATTTCCCATCTTCCCCAGAGTCTGGAAGTATGAATGAGAGTGCGAATGTGTGCGTGATCTAACGATTAAAATCTAACGAATACGAGTTAACACCTTCGATAAGTTACAGAGGAGAATGGCCGCCGATATGACCACTGCAGTTAAAGGTGGGGAATAAATGTAACAAACAAAAAAGAGTGTCCTATTTTTAACATGTGACAGCTTCTGTTGTTATTAAGTTACAGCAGTTATTTTTGCATGTGGTTACAGTTGTCACTGACAACTACCTACGGAGTGAGCAATGCGTAGAAATTGGGGCCGACTACAGCTAGGCGAATTCTACGTCTGGGCTTGAAGTTGCACACTTACAAAATGGTGTTAAGAACTACAGCCCAACGACCATAGGTTGGGCTGTGTATTCGTTGACTGGGCTATGGAGCAATTGGAAGCTGAGGGTTTTCGTCCAAAAACCATCTTCAATGTCGAAGTCCACTTTTGGATGGATGGTTTTGTTAATTGGAGCAATCACAATCGAATGCAGGTTCAAGAAAGACCACTTCATCCTCAAAAGGCTACTGTGTGGTATGGATTTTGGTTAGATGGAGCTATTCGTCCATGTGTTTTACAAGGCATAGAAGGAGAAGTTCTATCAATGAATAAAGATACCGGGCTCTTATAATGGACTATCTTTAGCCTCAGTTGGATGGCATGGGTATCAAAAACATACGGTTCCAACAACATGGTGCCACATGCCATAATGCCCTCGAAACAATTGATATTTTGAAGGAGAAGTTCAGAGGGTTCATCACTTCCCGTGGTGGTGGTGATGTTAACTGGTCCCCGAGACGCCACTGGGGTTATGTTAAATCTGAAGTTTATGCCAACAATCCAGAAAGAGTAAATGATCTTATGAATAATATCACGCTTGTTATTCGTGAAGTTGGACATAATTTACGTTGTTCTGTAATTGAACATTGGGTCAACCGTGTAAGTGCAACCCAACGAAGTCGCAGCTATCACCTAACCGATGTTCTCTTCCACTCGTAATGGCATTAATTATGTTTCAAAATAAAAAAATAAAGAAATCTCTATAATTTGTAAAGATGTTTTAATTAAGTTCAAAGATAGAGCCTCTGCTTGAAAGCCCTTTATGAGACCAATGACTGCACTTCCCTAGACCACCAGGAGATGTGAACACGCATCAGCACAGCGGGTAGTCTAAACTCAAAGGCGTTGTTCATTTCGCTGAGCAGTTCCGTTCATGCCAAAACATATGAGGTAGTAAAATGTGTTGTCAGTTTGTGCGAAAACTGTTAAACGAATAGAAAATGCTTCCAGTAATTATAACGATAACAGTAACAAAGACTAGAGCTGACAAAAAGTGTAACAAACAATGGAGGGAAATGGCCTACCACCAACGAGAAGATTACGAATAATCACATGAAGTGGGTCGTAAATATTGTAATTTCTATAAAAATCACGGACATGGACTGACGTTTTTGGAGTTTAATAATGACAACTTACTCTGGTTTCATGATAATTTTACAATTAAATCAAACTATAAAGCATCATTTCTACAACTATCACAAATATTTACAGTGAAATACGGAAACTGTTCAATAAAGAAGGATCACAATTCTTTTTTTTGACAACGTATCTTTACTCATCCTCAATATTTTGATGGCCCTTCTCAAAATGGTCTCCCCTGAATGCGATGCACTTGTCCCAGCGGTTCTGCCAGTCTTCAAAAACATGCTGGAAACCATTGCTTAAGAGATCCTTCAAAATGGCATCCACAGCCTTAACCACTGCTTCTGATCATGGATAATGCCTCCCACGAAGGCGTTTCTTCAAATTAGGGAATAGAAAAGAGTCACATGGGGCTAAAACCGGACTATAGGAAGGGTAAGAGATGCACTTCACGTTGATTTTTGCAATATATTCAGCAATAACTTTGGCAATATGCGGCCGCGCATTATCGTGATGCAGCAACCAGCCTGCTTCAGGGAAATGTGGTCTTTTGTGGCTGATAAGGACTTGTAATGTTTTCTGGACATGCCTGTAGTATTCTCCAGTTACTGAGGTGTGTACAGGTACAACATTCTGATAAACCATTTCATGAATATCAAAGAATGAGATGACCATAACTTCCCAGTAAAAGCAACCACTTTTAGTTTTTGGGTTAGTGATGAAGGAGATTTCAACACTGAGGTTTCCTGTTTGCTTTCAGGATCAAAATGATGTAGCCAAGTTTCGTCAGCAGTGATTACGTTTGAAATAAACTCCGGATCTCCCTCTAAAATCAACTTTAACTGCATGTTGTCTCCATTGCAGCAGTAGGCGATACTGAACATGTCTGAACTTGCCTGCTTTTCACAGGCGGGAACCAGTAGTACCAACAATGAAACTACTACGGCGAGTTTTTTTAACATTAAGCCAACATAATATAATAAAATTGCATTTTAGTGCGAAAAATTATGGCCGTAAAAACTAATGACCATTCTTTATTGAACAGCCCTCGCAAATAGAGATTGTGAACCCTAGAAAATCAGCTAAAAGAATGGACTCAATTTAGTGTATAGAGTGTGTAGAAAAGAAAATACTTCAATGTAAAATGGTTATAATGTTTTCAATTAGTTCTTCAAAAGTGAACATGTAACTATAAAGCATGTAAATTAATTATTCTTTCACACTGGCCGTGTGTAGGCTAAATTGTGGAAACGTAGAGCCAGACTGAAAAATTCAATGCCATAGCCGGGATTTGAACCACGGATCTTCTGGTTTCCGTCCAGCCGCACTACCATCGGCCAACGTGCCGATATGACATTAAATTCTCCAACTGACTCGTATTTTCCGGTAAACCACTTAGGAGTTCTCATAAAACATGAGACAACTACCTTAATGGCGACTTACTACATGTAAGTACTTTAAGGCCCGGGCTTTATAGTTAACCACTATTAGGTTAATTAATGGAAATTAATTATTCTTTCACACTGGCCGTGTGTAGGCTAAATTGTGGAAACGTAGAGTCAGACTGAAAAATTCAATGCCATAGCCGGGATTTGAACCACGGATCTTCTGGTTTCCGTCCAGCCGCACTACCATTGTGCTACTATGGTCAACGTGCCTATATGACATTAAATTCTCCAACTGACTCGTATTTTCCCGGTAAACCACTTAGGAGTTCTCATAAACACATGAGACAACTACCTTTATGGCGACTTACTACATGTAAGTACTTTAAGGCCCGGGCTTTATAGTTAACCACTATTAGGTTAATTAATGGAACTTAATTATTCTTTCACACTGGCCGTGTGTAGGCTAAATTGTGGAAACGTAGAGTCAGACTGAAAAATTCAATGCCATAGCCGGGATTTGAACCACGGATCTTCTGGTTTCCGTCCAGCCGCACTAACATTGTGCTACCTACTATGGCCAACGTGCCGATATGACATTAAATTTTCCAACTGACTCGTATTTTTCAGGTAAACCACTTAGGAGTTCTCATAAACACATGAGACAACTACCTTAATGGCGACTTACTACATGTAAGTACTTTAAGGCCCGGGCTTTATAGTTAACAACTATTAGGTTAATTAATGGAAATTACTACTTACATGTAGTAAGTCGCCATTAAGGTAGTTGTCTCATGTGTTTATGAGAACTCCTAAGTGGTTTACCGGGAAAATACGAGTCAGTTGGAGAATTTAATGTCATATCGGCACGTTGGCCGATGGTAGTGCGGCTGGACGGAAACCAGAAGATCCGTGGTTCAAATCCCGGCTATGGCATTGAATTTTTCAGTCTGACTCTACGTTTCCACAATTTAGCCTACACACGGCCAGTGTGAAAGAATAATTAATTTCCATTAATTAACCTAATAGTGGTTAACTATAAAGCCCGGGCCTTAAAGTACTTACATGTAGTAAGTCGCCATTAAGGTAGTTGTCTCATGTGTTTATGAGAACTCCTAAGTGGTTTACCGGGAAAATACGAGTCAGTTGGAGAATTTAATGTCATATCGGCACGTTGGCCGATGGTAGTGCGGCTGGACGGAAACCAGAAGATCCGTGGTTCAAATCCCGGCTATGGCATTGAATTTTTCAGTCTGACTCTACGTTTCCACAGTTTAGCCTACACACGGCCAGTGTGAAAGAATAATTAATTTCCATTAATTAACCTAATAGTGGTTAACTATAAAGCCCGGGCCTTAAAGTACTTACATGTTATAAGTCGCCATTAAGGTTGTTGTCTCATGTGTTTATGAGAACTCCTAAGTGGTTTACCGGGAAAATACGAGTCAGTTGGAGAATTTAATGTCATATCGGCACGTTGGCCATAGTAGCACAATAGTAGTGCGGCTGGACGGAAACCAGAAGATCCGTGGTTCAAATCCCGGCTATGGCATTGACTTTTTCAGTCTGACTCTACGTTTCTATAAAGCAAGTAGTATTTCTATGTAATGGGGCATGCTGTTGATATCAACAAAGCAAAACAACAAAAACAAATAGTAATAATAATAATAATAATAATAATAATAATAATAATAATAATAATAATAATAATAATAATAATAATAATAATAATAATAATAATAATAATAATAATAATAATAATAATAATAATAATAATAATAATAATAATAATAATAATAATAATAATAATAATAATAATAATAATAATAATAATAATAATAATAATAATAATAATAATAATAATACAGTACATGTGAAAGGCATTGTCCATTTGTCCACTCCCGCATATGTCCTTCCTTCTGACTGATGCACCTGTCTCATCGTTGTTCTTCAGCGCCTCATACAGTCTAAATACTTCCACCAAGCTTGATTTTATTTCCTACCCCACTTGCATCATTGTAGCTACGTGAGCAGAGCAGAGGGCAGAGTCCCTAATTTTTACTTAAATGGAATGTCCTCCCGGCAGGCCAGCACAACGGACATTCCAACTTACTGTGGTTCGTGGAATGTCCTACCACGAGATCTGTGTTGGGAGACGGCAACCATCCTACCGGAGGACGAAGTGGTTCACTCAGAGCATGTCATCCTGCCATACACCACCGAGAACAGCCGCCGACACTCTGAGCCTAAAGGGACCAACTGAAGAAAGAGGATATAAAATTATAATGGAGATGAAATGGAGTTAGAGGCAATACGGCGGATGTAATTAACCTACCCAGCATTCACCTGGCGACCTGGAAAGCTCCTAAAAAATCCAAGGGTGAGGTAGGCCAGCTACGGGAGTGGAACCCAGACCTCCTGAATGCGGGCCACAGACGAAAGAGCCTGAGCCATCCCGCTCGGTTTGCCACGGTTAATATAGTTTCAATTAGGCCGCCGGGGTAGCGCGGTGGTTTCGTTCGCGGCTCCCGTTCTAAGGGTCCCGAGTTCGATTCCCGGCTCTGGGGTTGGCGATTTTAAGTCGGCCCTATCCACGCCTTCACCTCTGTCTAGCACACGTGAAGTATCCCCTATGCCCAACGTGGTTCGGAGTCCACGGTAAAAACTGTAGGTCCTCTCACCTCACCGCCATCTTCACTATCACCCTATCATCGGAGGTAATGGACACCGCCCTCTGGGTGCCTCCACCTGAGAAATGGGTCCGGTCATCACTTGGTGGGGTGAGGTTACCCCGAAGGCCAAGGTTGCCATGTGGGGAGTGTTAGTAACTAACTATATAGTTTCAATTTGCCATTATCTATTGTTTAATATCTTTATATTATTTCTTTCTTCTTTAAACTATATAAAAACACATACAAATACGAAATAATGATGTACTCTTGTTGCTGGAATAAGAGTTATTCAGATTTGATCAGAGATAGTACATCATATTATCATATGGTTTTTAGTATGGAGGTTGTAATAACGGAGTTCTATCTGTAGCGCAAAGAAAAGTATTGCAATTAATTACCACCACATGTTGCCCTGTTATTGTGATCTTGAAAAGAACCTTTTGTAACGAAATTCTGTTTGTTTGACACTAATGGTGATTAGCATTGCTTGTATACGACTATCTTAAAGAAGTAAGTGCTCGAATCGATATTACTTTGCATAATGTACTCCTGAACACGTTGTTGCATGGAAATTCTGACTCGGTGTAATATGGTCGTTTTATGTGCCTACATGGTACCGTAATACGTTGGCGATGGCTCTCTGGATCTTCTAGATATATTTATTGCTTAAAAATCCCATAAGAATAAGCCAAGGGTGGTTAGATCAAGAGATCTGGCTGGCCAGGGAGCTGGTCCTGGTCTCCTATCCAATGACCAGAATGTGCCGTGTTTAAATGATCATCGATCTGTGCAGTGAGCACCATCGTGTTGAAACTACATAATTAATGGTCCTTACAACAAGGGGAGCTCACCGGGAAGTTCCAGGCAGCTGGTTCTCTTAGACGCTCCTTAAAGAAAACTGGTTCCACAACAGCATTCAGCATCAAGTGTTCAATTTCTACGCTGTAAGGAAGTTGCTTTCCTTAATGTTTTAGATTTTTCAACAATCCAATGTTGCTGGTGGTGTGGAATTATGTTCCCATGCTTGTGAAATCTTAATCCGAAAATATGTTCCTGAAGGCGAACCCTATATCATTTGCCACGGTTCACTCAAGTTTTGAAATTGAGTGGATTGATAGGCTAAGTTCAAATGATATGGATGAAGCCTATTGCCTTGCAGTTTTCATACCACAGAAGATCGGTAGATCTCTACCTATTGCCCCTGTACCAGAATGTAGTATAAGTGGTACTCATGATTCTGCGGACAACACCGTATGTGACTGGTGCATCTCTCACTGGATCTAAGTCTGTAAGTGACGATACAGTAGTCAAATTTGTTTAAACATTTTAAAAGGTTTTTGGTTTTGTTTGCCGTCTATTGAGATGTCTATCCTGGTATAAATGCTGAGCTTTTGGTGCATGAGCTCTTGCCTCTGCATAGTTGAGAAGCATATCAAGGTACCGGTCTGTCCAATAGACAGCGAAGAACTAGTAAGAATTTTAGGTGAGGGGTAAAACAGTCACATGAGGGCTGAAAGCAGTCGACATTCAAAACACCACTTTGTGGTGTAATATTGCTCAAATGGGACAGAAAGGCACAAAACCAGAGTTTGGGTTTGTTAGTGTAACATTGCATTACTCAATTTATACGATTAACAGCTTTTTCGATTATAATCCCGTTAAAAACGTAGGGATTGAAATTCTACACTTTTATGTAATCTATTTCCAAGCATCCATGAAAGGAAAGAAAAATAACGTTACACAATGCAAAGATTCGAAACCACGTTACTTGGCGAACTATCGCTCTTCAGCATAATTCTACTCGCCCACTACATAGCTTGTCTCAGTAAATCTTCTCCGTCAAAGCCTATAAGAGGCTTCATAATTATCTGTTGGACGTCTACCATAATTATAGAAATTGCAAAGATATATATGTAAGTATATTACTTCAGACATTAGTGCTCTAATTTACGCCGAAATTAAAATTAACTTTTATTTAATAAAATGTGTGTTTAGATATACCAGGCCAATACTTTACCCTACTGTTTCTATATCAAATTACAATATTCGGTCATTTTGTTCTAATGGTCCTGACGAGCGGTACATTTTTTTTCAGAGCGGTTTGTTTAACTTGGCAGTTATGTGCACAGTAACGTAAGCATTTATAGTCTGTTGGAGACGGGGAATCTGTGTCTAAATGAGTAGTATGTTTTTAACTGTGCTTTAGTCGCTTTTGCAGCTTTTCTGCTTAATGCTGAGCTTTTGACTATTTAAAATGTTCAGATAGTAAATTCGTAAGGAAAGAAAATAGACCTAAAACGCGTTTGCAGCTTAAAGGTTGGCCAATCTTTCAAAATCGGCAGAGATATCTAAATGTGAGACACCTGGTATATCCAGGAACGGGGATCGGGGCTAACAGTGAGTCAGTGCGTTTGGAAAGTGTGGCACAGCTGTTTCCAGAATCCTCCCTGGAGCGCATACGTAAACTCCATGCGGGAACTCTTGCTACACGTGTTATGGTTGTATGTGAGATTTCGCAAGCAGTTAAATCGTAACAGTAATTTTACTACACACACACACACACACACACACACACACACACACACACACACACACACACACACACACACACACACACACACACACACAGTCATAACATACCGAAATATTTTTCCAAAAATGCTTTGGGAGGCCACATATAAATGTTCCCAGTTAAACGTTTACTATACCTGTGTAACAGAGAAGGTACATAGTACTAGACATCAGAGAAAAATGAAACTGAGGCTACGTTATTTAAACTGTAATATTATTTACTCGTACTTCTCTGTATTCAAAATGAGAATGTTCTCCCCATTAATTTGAAAGGCATAATTTCTTACATTGCAGCCGTTTTGTTTTGTGAAATAACTGTAAACGAAATTTAACCTCATTTCGATTTGACCATAGACTGTTTTTAGAGAGCTTGTTTTTTATAATACATTATTTTAAGATATTACATTAACTGTTTAAAATGTAACGAATCACATATCAATTATCCGTGGTTTCATTTTAGTAGAAACATAGCCAATATAAACTCTAGATATATTCAAGAAATCGCTTAAATTGTAGTATTTACATTTGAAATTTCCTTACAGGAATCACATCTGGAAAGTGTAATTAATTCTCTGTGACTGGTAAGGAAATCCAGTTCATTTGATCATTAGAATTAGATGATGAATAGTATTAAAAGTAGGGCTATATAGCAGTGCCAGCCACGAAATAGACCAGTTACGTCTCCTATATGTGAGCTTAACACTCGTTGGAAGGAAACTTAATCCTGGTGCAGGAAGAGCTGTAAACGGCTGAATACATTTAATTAAAACCTCCCTGAAAACACTAAACAATCTGTGGCGCTTTAGTGTCTTTATTGAGGGCGTGCTGTATAGTATACGATCAAAAGTAAAACCAAGATCAGCAGTGATGCAAAAAAAAAAAAAAGCAAAAAGGATAACGGAGTAAAACAACGCAGTAAAAATAAATGAAATTCACTGGATTTTTGGCAAGACTGGTTTCCATTTGGTGCTTTATGCAAAAGCATGTTAATTGCTAATTAAAATGTGAATCTTCAAAGATATGCCATCTTGAGAATTTGCACATGCATTTAGTACTAAGATTCTCTTGCCCTCGGAAGCTTATGTCTTTTTAAATATTTCTGGCAAAGGGTTGTATTAAAGCGGACAACCTATCACAGCTGCGGGCGAGCTGCGTGTGATTTTCGGTAGGGAGGGCCACAGAGGTACTTACTTGACTTAACGCGTCTAGCTCTCTATAGCAACCGTGGCGTTATAACCTTACTAGATTGTTAAAAATACTATTTCATTAGCATTCAGAGTGTGGAATAAAATACACAAGTTAAACTAATGGTTTATTTATTATTATACGTACAGAAACGTTTGAAACCCACAATCTCACACTATTTTTGAAATTGAACTAATAAATATAAAGAAGTTGGCAGAATTTGAAAAAAAAAAATACCCAACATGAACAGCTGTTATACTAAATAAACCTAATCTTGGTTCAGTCGATTTCGTTAGTTTACTAACGGGGGTTACTTAACTAATTAGTTAACTTATTTAGTTAATTATTTAATTAACTAATGGGGCCTCAGTTCGCAGGATTCGAAATTTGTAGGAAATTTGCATCAACTTGCAGGAACCATAAATGAATAAGTACGGTACTAAAGTAATAGCCCTCAGGTTATTAAAGGGTTTCTAGCTACACGAAAAAAAAACCATTCATTTTTATGATAAGCAAACTAAATTTGCATGACATGCAATTACGATTTTTTTAAATGGGGACAATTACCTTGTATATTTATAGACCTTAATTACTTCCAGATGGTGTTCCATATATTTGCAGCTTTGTTAAACACATACTTGTGTCTCTTATAATTTAACCAATGTATTTATATTATTTTGTTGAGTAGTTTGCTTATGCAACCTTCAGTTTTGGAAAGTTGAGCTTGATGATGAATTGTGTGCACGTACATAGGCAGATTCTTTGTATCCTACAAAATATATGATTCTACCCTTTAAAAGGTTCGACCAAATGTGAAAAGTGTCTCATAGTCGTACACAGCATGGTTTCACCAGTGGATTGAAAGAATGTGCGTTCCTAACAGAGAAAGGGGAAGGGGAGGGTGGAGTTTGCTTGATAGAGGTAACACACCGAAAGCTTGCCAACGAGAGATACGCAGAACTTCGACACTATTCGGATAAAATCGGCTTGCCTCACTCTGCTGGAGACCACATGCTTGATGCTATATGCCTGCGAGATCTGGGGCATGGCAGCAGACAGCTGGATGGCATGGCTTCAACGTGCACAGAATAGAGGACTGCGGTCTATCTATTCTGTGGGACGTTATTTCCCTACCAGGTTGCTCCAGGAAGCATCGGGTCTTTCATACGTGGAGGATGAAATTAGGCGCCGGGCTTCAAAATTATACGCAACTTTACCATCACACAGAAGCGCCCTTGTCAGATCATTGGGAAATTATGACCCCACTAGACGCCGATCTAGACTGCATCGGGTCCCCCGTATGGCATGCGGGCACCCTAGATAACCCAGGAGCTAACCATATCAGCAGCTAAAGCTGAGCTCCTCATAATTCTTCCAGGCTGTTTAGCATCTAAATTTCTCCCCAACTAAAATTAAAATTAAACAAAAACAAAAATCGGGTGCTAGTACTGCATTCTCCCCATCAACCTGAAGGTACTTCGGTAACCTTTAAATTTACTCCCAATCAAAAACCTACATCACCTTCATCCAAAAAAAAAACTCAATTCTAATCCTACCTGCGGTAAAACCCTTAACGGGTGGGCACGCAGCAAAAACCTTCTGGCTTTATACAGCCAGCCAGCACGAGCGAGCGAGCGAGCGAACCACATGCCACCTCCCCTCGACGATTTCTACTTATCTCTCCTACTACGCATGTCTCACACGGTGACTAGGAAATGTAGAGCAAAACTAAGACAATGGTAGTTAGTTAATTTAAGAAAGAGGAACGATACTATCAGAAAATAGCAATTTATTTATCTACATGAAAAAAGAAAAAGAAACAAAAAGTACTGTTAATATAGGGGAAACACCTGAATAAAATAGTAAAATAAAAATGCAACACACTGAAAGACGTAATTAGCTTCCATAGTTTGGGTATGCAGTGATTTATCACTCACAATTAGGATTTTAAAACAGGCATTGTTCTATATAATATATTCTACACCAGTAAATAAAGTTTAACTTAACAAACTACAAAACGCGACGGAAAACGCAATAATAATATCCATGCAATAAAGTATACTCATTCACTGCGATGTACACATCTCCTGACGCTGTTGGTTCCTTCAGCATATACATTGCATTTATAATGAAAATACCTTAAACTTACGTCATGTTAGTGAAAATCGTTAGAGCCTATCGTTAGAAAACACGTTTTTTTTCTTCAAAAAATTGCTATAAAAGGTGTAATTTATAATAAATGTATTGCTTTTTTGAAAATCATTGTGTCGTACCCTTATAAGATCATGAATTTTAATACTGTGACTTTGTGGGTTCGTGAAATGAAAAATCCAATTTCACCACTCAAAACTGTTCTTTATTTCCACCGACTTACAGTTTAACACTAGCCAATTACACAGAATTGCGTACTACACACAATTACAGTTCACCAGTTCGTCCGTTACAATTTCACTTGTACTCGCGATTACATCAACTCCGATACTCATACACAGTTACGTACAGTCTTCCGTTGCACAATCTTTTCGTTCATTAACACGTCACTGACTAACACTGCCTTCTTGCACCAAGAACTGTCCTCACTCACACACTGACTAACTGACTAACTAACTAACTGTCTCTCTGAAACCCCTTTTATGGGAATGTCACTGCTTTCTCGACTTCTCCAGTTTCCAAAGGAAGGTTCCAGATGATGAAAAGATCCCGTAATTTCCAGAACACAGTTGGAACAGAAACAGACCGCACAATCATGTTTTTTTCCCAGCCGTCCCTGTCACCACTATAAGACGGACGAGGGGGAGGCGTGGCTAACACGGACCTCCCTTGCTTTTCGCTCTCAGCTGCTCCTATAGGGTGTTCCAACGCTCGCGTGACAATACAAAACTTGATTATTAATCTGTTTTTCAATTTTTTAATTATGCGCAGATAAACACACACACACAGACACACACGCACACACATGAGCCATTTTCCCACATTTCCACTTAATTTAACGTATCCAAATTTTTGAGTGCAACGCAATACTTCTCCCAGTTACTGTCAGTTCGTAGAAGAGACAGTAAAAATAGCAAAAATAAAAAATTATATAACTAATGAAATAAAATATTAAATAAAGTTGTTGTACAAGACTATATTAGCTAATTAAAGTGCATGCAGCTGTAATGTGTAAAATTATTGCTTGATATTTGGAATAGTGATGGTGTATAGAGTAAAAAACAGGCTTCAGAATTTCAGTTCATTTAAGCCAAAATGAAAGAAAATAAGCTGTACTGTTACTGTCCTCTGATGTCCTAAATAACAAATCACCTACATCAATCGCATAATCTGCTGGCGTGTGCTGACCACTTATGTGATCATGCTTTACGTTACATCAGTTGGATATGCTCTAATTACTATTTGAGAATTCCTGTTAGGGTCATAACATATTTAAAACTGACAACATACGGCTTTCAATATACCCTTAACTTAAACTGCATAAGAGACGAACTGCATGGGGAACTTTGTATTGCTGTCTCCTAAATCTAGTGTCATATGTTTTACCTTAACTGAAGCTTTGTAGTGAAAGTGTGTGAATATAATTTCATTTCTAAGAACCCACGCAATAGTAAGCTTCTTAAGTGTAAATAGAGTGCTTTTATCTCAGACCATATTTTTGTGTTAACTTATTCATTTTTATGTAAACGGAACAAATGCAAGGAGATTCGAAGAGAAAAACAAAGGGGAAAACAGAAACTTCTCCAAAAGTTGTTGGCACACCACAAGTTTCCTTTACAGTATTGCCAAAGTTGTGGAATACATTTCTGCTGGAGAAGAATTCGCTAGGAGTTTATAATATCCGTTTTAATATTAATGAATATGCTTACTCGAGCATGAGTGCAAAAAGGTTTAAAAATGCAACAAAGAAACATAGAAGGGAGTGGAATAAATGCAACACAAAACTGAGTTACTTAGCATTTAATAACAAAAGCTTCGGAATTGGAGCATGAGGACAGCTGCATTTATTTGGTGTATACCGCAGATAATAAGAAATTTTAAAATTAGCAGAGGATAGTAATGGTAAATGTAACTTTTAATAGAACAACTGACGACTGGCTTTCATGTCGCTACTCGCTCTGCAAAAACTTTTTATAGGTTCTTCTTCGGTATAATCCATGTCAATCGAGATAAGAAGGGTATTTAGACTAAAGGATATTCAGATATTCAAAACAGTTAGCTTGGTAATGGATTTAAAACTTCCTTATTTTTGCACGACTAGAAGAAAAAAATGCGTAATATCTTACCATTTGAAGAAGGTATAAATATTTTAAAATGCAAAATAATAACAAGGGACTTATCCCAAATGGTTAAAGAGGTCCATATAAAAGGTCCATGGGACTTAAGTTGTGTGCCAGAATGAGATCTATACCTCTTGTTTAGCAAGGTTTGTCTGTCTCTTCTACGGTTTATCAGTTATACATAGGTCATTCACATTTATGGAAAATTCAAGTTGCAAAGTTTGTCACATACCTATCTTAAACACGTGAGATTTTAATAAAAAATGACAGATGTTTTAAAGAAAAAGAAAACATAAGGAAAAATATCCCTAACTGCGCACATCTGTGGAAAATTTTCGTATAATATCCTCGGAATAGTGTGAATTAGACACTACGTTTGGTTATTTTAGTTAATTGATGGAAATTAATCATTTCTCCACACTAGCCGTATATAGGCTAAGATGTTTGATGGATAGAGTCAACATGAAAAATTCAATGCCATGGCACGTTGGCCATGGTAGCTCAAAGGTTAAGAGCGACTGGACGGAAATCAGGAGATCCGTGGTTCAAATCCCGGCCATGGCATTGAATTTTTCATGTTGACTCTATCCATCAACTACGTTTGGTATTTAGCCTGATTTTTTTTGAAGTTATGGTGTTTAGAAACACAAATACACATGCACCACGAACACCCATAAGGTATTCAGCTATAAAGGTTCATATTTGGATTTAGAGAGCCCAAAAATTATTATTCGTAAAACTTGGACATCAATTTTATAGTGAAATAAGGGTAAAACCGATTAAACACTACATATTCTTTTGTGCCAGCCCTTTCAGAAAAAAGGCTGTACGATGCGGTAAGCTTCACTTGGTGGACGTATGTACAGTGTTGTGGCAGAAGACGAAAGTTTGCCTCAATTTTGTTTATATCCCTCCAATATTGTTAGTGCAATATGAGATTACCGTCACCCACTCTTTTACACAAATACACAACTTCAACATGTCTCTTCAGTGTTTCTTTATATCTTTGCTGCGTGCACCAACTTGAGTGTTGGTAAATTCTCTGATGTACACAGAGGTTCAACTCTTGCACAAAGGTACACTCTGACTCTGAGCACAACTCTAATTTTAGAACGTGAACTGCTTCACTGCACAGTTCCACGACCCACCGACTCCTCACCGCTCCTCACGGATCTTGGAACTTATACCTATTACTCAAAGGTGTGACATTATCTTTATCGAATGTTTTAATCTGCATTCCTGAACCAGCTTTCGCTTCCATAGCTAAATTATGACGTTTTTGTTCTTCAAGTTCCTTTTCATTTTTCTTGTTATCGAGAACTGTTTTAACAACAGCAGCAGTTCCACCAGCAGGTGAAACAACAGCTGTTAAAGCACCAATAAGTATAGGAATTGTAAATATGAAACCACCATATTTTATTTAAATTTAACCACCTAGTTTTTCTTTTTTTAAGCGTATTAACTGCTTTGTAGAAATCGCTCAATGTCACACCATTTCCTACTATAGCTGGTGATGGTTTTTTGGCTTCTATGAGTTCTCTTATTTTAAGAATTGTCTGTATAATTGTAGATAATGGAAAACTTGATCCGCCATATTAAATATTGCTTGCTTTTTTGAAGCTTCTCAGAAACTTTTCAATGATAAGTAACGCTGGAAGTAGCATTTATGAAAGAAAAAACTATGATTTTTATAGACATATAGGTGAACCTATGTATCGTTGAATCGTTCCAAATCCTAATTTACGTTTTGCGCATAATCATCCTCTTACGGATGCAGCATCAAATTTATCACCTAATGGTGTATCAGAATCATGTTGTATGTCTTTAGCTGCTAACTGAAATTCTTTATCTGCAGCATGTCTTCATTCTAAATCTTTGTTATCTCTATAGAATACATCGTGATTTAAACATGCAGCATCCAATTTATTGATTGGTTCGTCACCTCTTGCTAATCGTTCGTCTAGTTTAGTTCCAGGACCACAGTAATTATACCTTTTTCCTCTTGTACAGTTATACATATACATTTCTGGCAATATTCCTGAATTCAAAAATTTGTTAAAGAAACCTGAACCATAATTTCCGCCTAAAATGCTTTTGGTACACATCTAATTAAAGATTCAAGTGTATATACAGCATTTCGATTTGTTTCCATATTCGTATCAATTTTATTAAATTGTTCAAGTAACAAATCATAAATACTTGCTATTTCGTTCTTTGTTTCTGGACTTTGATTACCAGCTTTCCATGCAGCACCAAGAACAACAATACGATTTAAAGTTTACTGATGTTATCAAATAATACGTATTCTTTTTGTTTTCCTGTGTAAGTTTCTATAACTCCTTTGCCAACTCTAAATGAAGAAACATGTGAATTGGATCTAGGTGAAGAAAGATATAAATTAGATCTAACTTTTCCGGTTAATTTATCCCATATTGGTTTTATGTACATTTCATAATTCGTACCTGAACTAGATTTCGGTTTTCTAGTGGATGGATCATTATTTTAAAAATGACATTGAATTTTATAAGTATTTCTTGATAGTTTAAATAATCATCTGCTTTAACTAAGGTATCTGAAATATCTTTTTTCTTAGTAAGCAAAGTAAGTAAACCATCAGCTCCTTCGTATGTTTTTCCTTCAATAATAATATTATCTCCATTAGGTGTTATTTCTGAGTTTCCAATGTATAACTTGGTTCCATTAGCTCTAATTTCGAATACTGGTTTATCAGTTTTTTCAAATAGGTATTTCCCCAATTTTTGACCTATATGAACAGTACTATAGTTTGTAATTGCTTTAGGTTGAGGTATGAAAACTTCATCTTTATCTTGATCTTGTAATGATGGTTGTTTAGCAAGTGGAGTTAACTCACTAATTCGGTTTTTATTTTGTTCAGCTAACGTGTAAAATTCATTCTTGTTTTCTGTAATGGCATCTATAATGGGTTGACCTTTTCTTTTATTTAATTTATATAGAATTCTGGGCTGTGTTTTCCATTGCTTGAATTCTTCAATAAATTGTGGTTTTAATTTAAGAAGTTCTTCTGGATCTTTTGGTAATTGAGTCATTTATATACAAAAATATATAACTTTCATATTTTGACGTTACGTTTGACGTTATATTTGACTTTTGATGTACGTTTCAGTAAAAAATTATGTATGTTTTACGTTAAAAGTTACGTTAATTTTTAAAATTCTATT
This sequence comes from Mantis religiosa, assembly GCA_030765055.1. Lineage (NCBI taxonomy): Eukaryota > Metazoa > Arthropoda > Insecta > Mantodea > Mantidae > Mantis > Mantis religiosa. The sequence goes on from CM060948.1 coordinate 228,886,432, forward strand.
ATTTGTTTGCGATATTTTCTATCATTGGGTATTCTTGTCATATCGATAGTAATAAATCCAAATCGATCTTTCCAGCACATAGTACATAGTTCTTTAAATTTATCTAAAGAATACTGCTCCAACAAACTCATCGTAAGCATGTTTAAGATTATTATTTTCTTGTTTATACAAACAGATAAAATTGGAATTGTCTCTTATGAGTTGGTTTGGAAGTTTAGTGTAAGTTTGACCTAAACAAAGAACGCTAATTTCTTTATGTCTTCCTCTAAATATATATTTTTCTTACTATGTCTTAATTTTCTAAGATCCAATTATCTATAACAACTAAGGAATTATCTTTCATTTGGTCTAATGGTACTATATCTTCTTCTTTATCTATAAATGTTGCAAATAATTTTCCTGTTTAATTTTCAATATCTTTAAATATTTTCTGTAATTGTTTATATTTCTTTTGATATAAAGTCTTACATAAAACATAGTAATGATGAGCATCTATCAAACCATTTTAAGAATAAAATTATCATTCTTTAAAACTGTTTTTCCACATCCAGATGGTCCTACATGCTCTAATAGTTGTTGGCAATAGCTCACCAGTTATTCTAAATTCTTCTTGTTCATCTTCTGGTATATGTGTTGTTTCCCAATCAGTTTCAAGTTTAACCTGAAGACCACTTTGTCTGTTGTCCATTTATAAAATGAAAAATATTCTCTCAATAAATGTACATTGCAATAGAAGGAACAAGTTCAGAGTTACATCTGAGACTTTCTAAACCTATGACTATAGGCGATGAACATATATCTGTTGTAAAGTTTTATGCTACTTTTCTAACACCGAATGTTAATGATTGTGTGTTTGAAAATATATTTTTCGAAATAGGACAATATACATTTAATAACTTGATGACAAAACTAAGTAAAATACAAACATTAGAAATAAAACCAAGTAAAGTTACAGATAGAATCACGATTAATAACAAAGGAAACCAAGATTTAGATTTCACAAATTTTATTAAGTTTTTAGGATTTTCTAAGAATCCTATCATTAAATCTGGCGAAACAAAAGCAGGACATGATTCACCTAATTTTGTAATGTTTAATACCATTAACATTGAGTGTACTTTAGTTTCAAATGCTGGATTCATCACCAAATATAATAATCGTCAGCACAAACACAGTGACCTTATTGCCAAATTTAAACCAAATGTACCCTTTAAAGATCATACAATTTATTACCTATTCATCATCTTGATTCAGTTCGAGATATTAAAATTTCTCTCACAGATGAAAATGGAAATCTGATTGACTTTGGTGGTTCTAAAGTTGAAATAGTTTTACGAATTCGTTAATTTTTTATTATTAAATGGAGATCAAAAGCATTGAACAATACCAAACGAGATCATTTGAATTAAATTATTCAACCAAATATAATTTAAACAAAACACCCAGTAATTTAGACGTAGGTCTAAACATTGCTGATGGCACTTATTTTCCTAATACAGCTGTTTTTACATGCAATTTGAGCCACGTGGTAAGCCTTCAAATGGTGCATTTAATGTTTTAGATAACATCAAACTTGTAAATAATTTCTTTCCACGTATGTTTAACAAAGCATATTTAAAGAGTTTTGGTCAAGTTATAGAAAAAGTACATGATCCTGGTTTAATAAACGATGTGCTTATTGATTTATTTGTTCCAAAAACAGACATACATTTATATAAAGGTGCTGGTTTTTTAAATGACAATAAACTTAATTATAAAGCAGGACGTATTTATGAAGTATCATACCCACTAGAATAAATGTTCAGCTTCTTTAGATATAATAAGCAACCTTTATGCAATTTAGGTTTAACTGTTTCTTTCGAAAGAGCAGCTAATGATGATTCGTGATTTTACAGATGGGACACATTAAAAGCTGATGAATCAATCGATAAAGCTGCACCACATGAGACTAAAATTGTCATAAAAAATTTTAAAATCAAAGTTCCAATCATATTATATGAACCAGATTATGCTTTAATTCAGAAACAGAAACTGCTAAAGAATGCAAAATTAAAATTCAACTTTATCGTTGGAGCGTTATGGAAGAACATAATTTTGCCGGAAAAAGCATCAACATCAATGCTACAACATCTTTCAGTAATTTAACATTTTTATCGCACGTTTTCAAACGAATAGGCCAAACGACCAGAAAAGAGATTCTAGTGAATATGATCATTGTCAGCTAGAGAATTGGTCTTTCAAAAATTCTAGAAATGAAGAGTTTCCGATAGAAAGGCAAAAATTGAAAATTATAAATCATTCTTATCAAGTTGCATATGATGCTTACGTTTCATTAGCTGAAAGATGGGCAGGAAACAAATGTGTTAGATGGAACGTAGATGAATTTGCTTTAAGACACTTTATGGCTGTTATGGACATAACAATTAGAAAAATATATTACATACACAGATAAGAATCAACTAATAAATAGTTTATAATTTGTCGCTAGCGCTGTTTGCTTTTTATGCCATCTTTGTTTTATTTGCTGAACATGCTAAACTATATTAAACTATATTTACGTAATTACTTAAATATGACAATGTTTAATATTATCACTGTAATTCTATAACTATTTGTGCAAAAATTTTAAATAAAAAGAGTATTTAAAAGCTCATGTCATTTATAACCCTTATACCCCTGATTTGAAAAGCAACTCATCGACCTTGACTAATGGCTCAGTTGGTTAAGGCAGGAGTTTAATTGTGTTTATCTGTATGATTTCTGGCCAGATCATTTAGTTTAAATACAATGGCTCCAATTCGAGAGCACCCGTGATGCGATTAGGTATAGGTTAGGTAGGTAGCGCTAGGTATAAATGCGAAATAGGGAACCCTTTAAAAAAAATTCACAGTTGCGTCTGATATGTCGTTTTCAGATAGGAGTAAAATCTGAGGCTGGATGGAAACATATCAACTCCTCGGTGAAAGAAATGGTTGGCACTGGTAAAATAGGTAGGTTGAAACTTCGGCCGAGGTTTCTTTTTAAAAATCTTAAATTTTGTTTTCACATGTATAGACAATCTAAGCATATTAGAAATTCTTCATATTCCTTTCCTTTGAAAATAAAAATTCATTAATAATTGTTTTTCATATTTTTAAAAAATTATAGATTTATAAATTTCATTAATAATTTTCTTGAATATATTTTGTAATCTTTTCGGTAAAACATTTATTTTTATTTCATGACATTTATTGCAAGTTTTAGTTAGTATTGTTTTTTATTCCGTCAATTATATATAAAAGTTAAATAAGTTTATAATAAATTAACGTACATCATAATACGAAAATTTTATTTTAAAAGTAAAACATAATAATTTGCAATATTTTTTAAACTAATTATGTTTTTAATTTTAATTTTTTATTATTATTTAAGTTTTAATTTAAAAAAATATATCAAACCAATATTGTTCAAGTTTCAAAAATATTACAAAACTATGTTTTGTAATATTTCTAAAACTCAACCAATAATGTTTTGAAATATTTAAAAAAACTAAAACTATCAATTTTATTTTTTATTAAATTTTTTATATCTAAATAAAAAAAATCAAAATTAGTTCCAATATCGAAGAGTTAAAAAATAAACTCAAAAAGATAAAAGGGAACAACATTTTTACAAAATTAACCGAATTAAAAAAGAACAAACCTTACGCCATTTCAGGCCCAGAAATTATACAAACTAAGTATTTATCAATAGCTTAAAACCCAAATCCGCATCAATGCTTTATTGTGCTGAGCACTGCTAACTGATGATCGATTAATTGCGTCTGGTAGTGTTGAGCAAGCCAGTGTGCAGCTAAATTTTGGTGGCTGCTGCGCCGCAAAATTGATTTTTTGTTGTTATATTGTCGCGCACGCTTTGTTGATGTGAAGAAACTTTATTTACTTTAAAGTTTTAATCGGAATTTTAACAGTATGAGGTTTCTCTATAAAATTGAATTACCATTTCTTGGTTTAACGATGTTGAACCTCATAATAGGGCAAAGGACGAGATATCCTTAACTTGTCAATTTACGGGCAATAGCCGAACTTGTATGTGGAACTCTGTAGGTTTGGCCATTGAACTTAAGAACGGAGAGTTCGCAACCCGCGTGTCTTGTGGACTTTGGGCGGACACGGTGGATAGAAGGTTCTCGAACACGGGTAAGATTTGTGCTGATTTAATGTGAAAAAATTTCGGGTTGAGTAATTCGGCCCCCTATCCCTAGTTAATTGTTCATACTTATAGCCACGGTTTTTGGCAGGCGCGGGCTAGTCTAATTTGAATTCTTCTGTAGGGGTCACGCTGTGTCCCAGTCGTCATGCAGCCCGTCAGTGGAGGCTATACTCGTTCACATCTACGCCAGTACGGGACACATTCTCATAGGTAAGTTCCACCAGTATAATTATATAATACACCTACGTGTATATATATACATATATATAATATTTCACCCCAACGCCTCCTCAAGATTTTGGTGGGTTCTGTACTTGAACATTTGTAATTAAAACCCAGTCTCGTATTATGTAAGGAAACTAGGTGTTGTCTCGTCTACTGTCATGTCAATTGCCCCATCCTTGCTCTTACATTTAATTCCCAGCTGCGAACTCCCGGTCGCCCTTCTACCCGTACATGTGTTATATGACATGTGTAGTGTTATAACATTTATATACATAAGTGTTAACAAGGAAAAGTAAATATGGTAGGATTTAAATGATAAAATACAGCTATAAAATATTATTACATTGCACGTTTGCAACGATAAAATAATAATTAATTGATAGTTATATTACATACATTTTGTTAACCTCGACGATAGAAACCGCAAAATGCACGGAATGCAGGGGCTTCAAAAGAAGAAGTGGAGTGCACTATCCAAAAACGTTTATTACTGCAAAAGTCTGTTTATTTTGCTTAGTTTTACAGGTTTGTTCCCCTAAATTAATGACCATCATCAAGAGATAAAAATCCCCTTGTAGATAACGTGATGCTTTTATAATTGCTGTGTAACTTGAAGTACGATGTATTTCCCGAGGTCCGAGTTCTGCTTTACTTTACCCGGCGTCGATGGCGACCTTTTACGTTCTATATCCTCTGTTCAGCATGGATCTGGATGATGTACTTATCTCGGGGTTAACCATTGATTTGTTTCTGGCTAAATGGAACAGTTTCTGTGAGGTACGGGTCTAGTCTGCCGGAAGCAGAATAAAATTATCTGTGTGGTTTTGAGAAACAACACTGATATAAAGTTTCACCCCCAAACTGGTAGAAAGCATAATGTTTCCTACAAGTGGTTATGTCCTTCAGCTTGATCTTCACTACTCTACCTTGTCTATTGTACATCCTTAATTCGTCATTTATTTCAGATATCAGGAGTAATTCCTCGGCAGGACTGGGTTACCTGTTCCGTCCTTTCGTCTTTCCATCCACCCGTAGTGCTGACAGGCTATACACAGCCCGAAGATTTTCGTTGCATGCCCATCCAAAAGATGGGTTTAATCACAGAAAGGCCCTTTTGTTATGAGGTTTCATGATGGTTTTTATGTATAATGCTGGAGGAGCACTATTGTCATAAGTGACTGTTTTGATTAACACAAATATTAGGTCACTTGACTGCAGTGGTATGTGTGACTTCACTCCCTCACACCATTACTCTCTGGTGGCATGAGTGTGCCTAGTGTGTGAATGTCGTTGTTTTTGGGAGCCGGCCATCAGCCGTGCTAGTTGTAATGTCTCGTCTGTAACAGGACCATCTGTAATTATGTAGTTTAATAAATATTCTTATTACGTTAGTTCTAGTTGTAGTTAATGTTACCCAACCTTTTGTAGAAATGTACCAAATAGGACATCCCAACCTCTCCGCAAAGCATGTGGAACCTATATCTGTAGCTTCCCCCGTGTAAGGTCTGGCTATGTGATATCGTCATCCAATAACATCCATGGTTAGATCTTCACATAATAAGGTAGCTAATTTTGCTCCTCAGAAGAAAGACAAGATGTGATACTTGAATCACCTTGATGGGCATGGTTTATTTATTTTATATTTCTATTGTTTGAGAGAGACTTTTGAGCGCAATCTACTGTTGTTAGAATATTTTGGAGCTCAGCTTTGTGCTGTTGATAAATTAGCTGGGTGATTATCGAGGATGCTGCCAAGCAATGCGGGGGACTCGAAGAAGTTGAAACCCTTTCGGCGTATACCTGTACCTCATTTGTTCATCCCCGCTCTTTAGCAGCCCGGTTTCTTTATTCAGAGTAAATTCAACTATGTTGCTTACGGCTACGGTACTCTGATTACAACGAAGTTATTTCAAATGCCTATACGTTTGATGTATCGTGCATGCAGTTCTTTACTTCACTTTCCGTACTTGTTAGCTAGGTAACTGTTTACTTCCATCATTTGTTTATTGGTGCATCAGTTTACTTCAACATACATGTTCCAGAGACTGAGTTGACATAGGTAATGCGTTCTGAAAGCTTACGTGACTTTTATGAAATTCACTGAAAGCCGGTTCTCTACCGCGTTCTCTACCGTTCTCTACCGCGGCAGGCGCTACCGGCGCGGAAGCGGTCTCTTTTCTGCCCTAGGAAATCTCTTCAGAACCATTCTACCCTTCTTGAAAAGCGGCGCAAAAGCTGTGGGCGAGGAGGCGCTCAAAGTTGGTGCTCACGTGCTATCCGACGTGGCCGCCGGAGGAACCAACTCGAAACAAGCTTTAAGAAGCAGACTTATGGAGGCTGGCTCCAAAATCAAGCGTAAGGCAGACGAAAAAATCGATACTATGCCAGGATCGGGCGTCGGCGGCTCAAGAATATAAAACGCGCCAAACCCGCCAAGCCGAGACAGTCTAAGCTGAAACTCAGGAGGCGAAAGGTGCAGGACGTGTTCTCGTAATGGCCGAAACCGTAATTCACATGAGCTCCGAACTGGACCTCTTCAAGAACCTTCCCGTTCAGATGAACGTCGAAGAGTCTCGGTTCATATCCCTAAACCCTCAAAACACCATCATGAAAAATGCATCAATCGCCTTCCATTATTCCGGAAGTGCAGACGAATACCCCGACCTTTCTTACTTCATTCTAGAGGTCTTTGTTCGCATCGTTGGCGAAAAAGGAGAGGAGCTCAAGGACAACGTGCAAGCCACCTTCGTCAACAACGCCCTCAATTCTCTGTATCAACAGCTTGAGGTCTCGCTCAATAGCGTCATGGTTTCCATGCCGCAAGCCGGATATCCCTATAGAAATTATCTCTAAATCCTCCTCAATTATTCCTAAGATGCCATGAACACCAAGCTCCAATCCATCCTCTGGAAAAAGGACAACCCCGCCATCATGGACATTTTTGCGGCAAATGCCGGCTTCTTGTTTCGGCATGAATTTACCAAAGGCAGCAGGGTCATGCAATTGATGGGGCCGGTGTCAAATGCTCTATTTAGACAGAACACTCTGGTGCTCAACGTCGTTAGTGTCGCCATCAAGCTCACCCTTTCGTCTCCCCAGTTTTATCTGTTCTCCGAAGCTCCCAATTTCAAGGGCTACGCCGATATTCAGTCGGCCACTCTACATCTAAAGGTGGTCAGACCGTCACCAACCATCAAGCTGGCCCACCAAGCAGCGCTGGCAAAGAGCAACGCCAAGTACCATCTCAAGGAAGTCAGCTTCCACACCCTCAGTATTCCCAAAGGGGCCAGTGCAATGACATTCAGCGATGTCTTCACGGGCCAAATTCCAAGGAGAGTGGTCGTCACCATGGTGCTAGACAAATCCTATATCGGAGATATCGGCAAAACCCTTATAATTTGCAACATTTTAACATGAACACGTTTCAGCTATATGTCATCGGTCAACCCATTCCCGCTCAACCCATTTAGCCAAGCAGACCAGCAGACCAGCAGAATAGTCGAGTCGTCCAGGTTTACCTGGACGGAGTGTTTGCTGCCCAGCACCTAGCGGCTTATTGCGTCTTTATCTGGGCAGTATAGAAGAGTCATTATTTGTCTCAGGCGATCGTTTTTGGCAGTGGACATATCTAGCCTTTGTGTGCGCAGTTACCCCGTGTAGGGGGGATGCGCCAATGCTGGCTGCGCTCTTCCGCCTGCCTGGGAAGCATCTGAGCACAGTCCGCATGACAGGCTAGAGGGAAAGGAACAGTGTTAAGTTATTGAGTTTACCAAGCCCATTTCTGGGCTTAGGAGTTTGGAGTCAGGGGGTGGTGGCCCTGTTCGGTACTAGTTACCCAAGGCATCTTTGGGTAACCGGTAGCTCGGTCGTCGGCGAGGAACCCTGTGGTCGTAACGGCCAAGGGTGTTCACCAGTATGTTTGGATGGGAGTCCAGCTTATCGTAGATGGTACGGGATCTCTCCCGCACCACGTCCACGATATACGGGACCCCAGAGTATGTATGAAGGATGTGGGACGGGAATCTACGTCCGGTATCGTAGATCATGCGTAATGCCCTGTTCTGGACGCGCTGGAGTCTGCGAATCGTGGTGGGAGCCGCTGATCCCCAGGCTTCGCAGCCGTACAGAATCAGGGGCGGTATAATCGCCCGATACAGGCGCTGTTTGAGGTGCGTTGGCATGGTGGATTTAAGAATAGGGTATAACTGTGTTAGCGCTGCATGCCCTTGTCCAGCTTTGACCCGGACATGAGGTGTGTAGGTGAGACCGCGATCGAGGTGGACGCCAAGGTATTTGGCAGTGGGAACCCAAGGGATTTGCCTCTGCCTTAACCTCAGCGACCGATCCGGTCGCCTAACTCGGACCTTAGCCAGTAGAAGAGCGGAGCTCTTCTCGGGGCTAATGGCCATCCTCCACTTCTCACTCCAACGGCCAATGGCTCGGAGCTGGTGCTGCAGCGGAGGATGACAATATCGTAGGTTTTTGTTACGCGCCATTATGAGGACGCCGTCAGCATATTGGCACGTAACAGTCTGTGGTTCTAAGGTGAAGTCAGACATGTAGGCCGCAAAGAATATCGGGGACAGTACACTGCCCTCCGGGACTCCCGCAGCTATTGGTCTGATAGATGACATCCGTCTTTCCACTCTCACCCTGAATGTGCGCTTTCTCAGGAAACTACTAATAAGGGCGAGATAGGGAGGAGGTACGTGGGCCTCCCTGAGTTTGTACAGTAGGCCTTGGTGCCAGGTTGTGGCAAAGGCTTTCTCTACGTCTAGCAACACCGCGACTTTCTTGAGGTTTTCCTGGAATCCCAGGGCTGTCCTCTCAGCCAGACGCAGTAGCTGTAGGGTCGTGGAGTGTCCATGAGGAAAACCAAACTGGTGATCGGATAGGAGCTGCCTTTCCTCAAAAAGAGGGGTCAGGCGGGATAGGAGCAACCTCTCAAACAGTTTTGAGACGGTTGGGAGAAGACTTACGAATCAGTAGCTAGACGGAAAGACCGGATCCTTGCCGGGCTTCAGGATGCACACCACTCTCGCCTCTTTCCATTCAGCCAAGCTTTGAAAATGGACACTTTATGCGTTGCTTTCAAACCCTTCAGGACGGTGTCGGCATTCACTTAAGAGACGAGGAACATTCCATTTCCAGACAGTTCTACCCCGTCGGTTATACCGTCTGGGCTTTCGGTCTCACTGCCGACATGAGCGCTAACGAATATTACATCTCCGGTCAGCGCCACGGCTCGGTGTTTATAAGGGTGGGTTTGCTAAACAGCTGACAGAACCGGTCGTTCTTCTGGTGTTGGCGGAAATACATCGTACCCTCGAAGTCGACGCTAAACGATCTATTCTCATATCATGAGCTCGCTTCAAATAGAGCGCTTTCTCTCCAACTGCCCATACACGCACCCTCACCTTTTCGGCGTCTACGCCTGCAACACCCTACCCTGAGAAAGTGCCAATAGGAAACTTCCATTCGCGTTGGTCGCTAATACCGATCCAATCACCCTACCAGGCAAGTTTACAACTGCTAAGTAGTTCCTTAAATTCGATATTACACAGTTTACATTTAGTTTGGTCATATTTTTGTACATACTCTCCAACCTCAACTTTAAGGGATATATACTTATAGTTTTCACTTGTATCGGGAATGATCCGTAAATCCTTTTCATTTTTACATAGGTTGGCAATCCATGGTAAAATATATTTTTCTATCGTACCTAAGGCTATGCACGTATATACGCATAAATCTAGGTAATGTTAAACGGAGATTACAACTGTTACATGCTGCGCCCCTATACTCGCCACGAATGTGGCAGTGATGGAATACTTTTCTATGGTTTTTGTTTTTTTCGAACTCCTTTCCATATATGTGACAATGCGTTTCTTATTCAAATTGCGCTAAGGATTGTTCATTGTATTTTCTAGGTATATTTTTACTTAGAAAGGTATCGTTATAATTCTTTGCTATAAATATGATATCGTTGCAAAATTCCTGCATAAGCTTGGTTTGATCACAATTTCCTTTCTAATATATTAACGTCATCTCCTGTAAATGAGTAGCTGTTTGGGACATGCTTAGTGATAATATCTTTGTTGTGTATTGTTTGTCCTTCTGGTCTTATCTGTGTTGTTTCCATATCAAAGGCTATTGTAAACGGATGAAACAGTTCTGCGCCAATGGATTTATACCTTTGAATTTTTTTTTCTGTTGGGATAACTATGACAGTTCCATTATTATCACTTGTTTTGGAACAGTTTGAAATATGCTTAGTAAAAGCTACCTTTTCATCAAATCTTTTGTGGCATTTTAGGCATGTATTTATGTGTTTATCTCTATTTTGAATTTTTCCACTAATAAGTGCACTATAATGTTTAATTCCTACACAATTATGTATTGCTGGGATATAATCAGTACAATTAAATGTGCCTTGTGAAGGTACAGATTCAATAGTTAATATATTTACGTGGTCTTTGTTTTGTAGATCTATATTTTTACTTGTGTGCATTGTGTAAAGCTGTTCCTCACCTGCTTCATTATTGATACCATATACGTTAATTGATATGTTGAGAAATGTTTCATATAATTCACTGTTTTCATATGTGAGAGCAACAGGATATGTCATACATAACTCATTATATTTTTCAATATTACAGTTAGACGGTGTATTTGGATCTTTCGTTTTGTCAGGATTTAAGATACTTTCTAGTGCGTACTCGAACCAACGTTGATCTTCTTTGTTAACACATTTAAAAATCCTATTTTTTACATTTCTCACATTAATATAACATTGCTTATTTTTAATCCATTTTGGTAGCTCAATCCAAGTTCCACCTCTTATGGGTTGATGTACATCTCTGCTAAGAATAGTGTACAGTATTCGATCGAATCTAAATTTTGTATTTCAGTAAGTCCATTGTTCAAAATTGCTTAATATCTCAGTTGTTGCTAGTTCATATACAGTATCCGTCCTATTTATAGCTGACCTTTCAATATTAAGATTACGGAATTTAATATGCCATGTATCTGTACTTACGATTTCTCCACTTGATGAGTTTAATATATGATATCGAAAATGTGTTGTCAAGTATACAGTTACATTTGGATGTCTGTTTAATCCTTTTTAATGTAGTTAATGATATGATCTGTTATTTCGTTAAAGTGTACTTTTAAATTTGTGTTACTTTTGAAAAGAATGGGAAATCAGATACCATATTATTAAACGCTCTTCTTGGTGCAGCAAAAAAGTTTCTTGCAATTTGATTTTTTCTTTCTATGTCTAACACTTCATCGTTACGTAATTTATTATTAATATCATTAATATGAGAAAATTTACCTTTTATATATTTTCTTAGACCTCTAATACTGTTTTATTTTGTTTGTATACGTTAATATCATGTTCATTGTCAAATCTAATCAGTCTGCGTTTGCTCTTTATATTATCCATATCATTAATATTCATTTTGTTATTTATATTAGAAGTATCTAGTTGCTTTGAAGCAATATTTTGTGATTGCATTTATTAAGAAAAAAATTGTAAGAGAAAAGCTTACTGCTCTGTAAATTCAGGGGAATTTTCTAAATATATTTTTGTTTAAATACCAATAATTCAGGCATTTTTGTTTTTGTATGGCTTTTAAAATGTCATTTTGTACAATATTTCTGATATGGTTCACAATAAGTTTTCTCAAGAGTTTTTTGATTCATTATTTTTTGACAAACCTTACATGGATATCCTATATCACCTTTCATAGCTTTATTTCTAAAAAATTCTTCAGTATAAAGAGGTTTAGCAGTTTTACAGACACTGCACTTTCTCATAATATTCAGTACTTCCATTTATTACTCAAAAACATTTTAATGAAAAACCTACTGCTCCGTAACAACACGGAAAATTTACTAAGCAAATATTTTAAACAACAGCATCCTTTCTGTTAATCCAACTATTATGTAAACTATCAAATCGTAGCCATTCAACGTATGCCTTATTTCATTTATTAGGTATAACTTTTCAAATAAACATACACCAGGAAATTGCGTTTTCTGCATTTCTTCTTCATAAAATGTACCTAAAATTTCTTCAGCTATGGATTCCTTAAGATTATAATATGGTGGGTTATTTTTAAACACCTTATTAACTGTAAATATTTCAGTAGACCAATTAGCTGTATAGCCTTTTTCGAATGTCCTGTTAAAACGTTCAAAAACAGATGCTCTAATATTTGTATATGATTGATATTATGTTCCTTAATTAACTCTTTAAATTCTTTATTGAAAAATTCTTTGCCTTTATCAGTTTGCAAATTTCTAGGAATACGTCCAGTTACCTTGAAAATGTCTTTAAACGCATTAGCAAAATCTTTATTGGTTTTATTCTTTAATGGAATACCCCAAACTTTTTTAAGGAATACATCTATGACAGTTATTATATATTTGTATCCCTTATTAATTTTTGAAACGCCTTCAAGATTACTAGAGTCCATTTCTACCAAATCAGCTTGCCATGAATCATCAATACCATATGTTATTACTTTTCGTGTTTCATAATTTCTTCTGGCTGGTTTATGTAATTCATCTATGATTTGATTTATTTCGGATGCTATGCATAATGTCAGATCACCACCAGTCACTAATTTAGCTTTAACACCTTGTCCAATTATGTTTTTTTTAACGTAGGTTTCTTGAATAGTTGGAACAGTTGGATAATGTGTATGACTCTCCATTTTTCGATATTTTATCAACAGAGTAGGTGTTATCAGTTTGAGTTTTGCACTTTAAACAATATGTCGTAGTCATTTAAAACAATAAAATTTCACCGTTCTTTGTTCTTTCTTTATCGGGAATGGGTCTGCCACCGAGCGCAAGCGGCTCGCATCTGGGCCCCGCGCAATGCTCTAATAATTATTCTTAGTAGTTTATATGTTCCGTAAAAGCATATGGCCGCAACGGAAGAAGCGGAGTTTCTGGTAATGGTAGCTTTCCAATCCATTTATAACACAAAGCTATGTATAAGTTTAATTCAAACGAAAGCTTACGTATAATACTAAAAACAGTACATAATTATCGTGATATGTTCCATCATCCGCGAAATAAAGGGCATAACCAGATTGAACACCATACGGTAGCATTTGTGGTGGATCAGCTCTTCGAGTTTCTTTTGAATTAATGAGTTTTATCTCTAACACCACATTAGCTAAATTTGAATCGATTCTGATTATCTTAAGCTCATTGAATACTGGATAGTGGAATAGACCATTAAATTGAAAGTATTTGCCTTGCTTTATACCATATAAAGTTGATGTGCTAATTACATTATTTTAAGTATATTAGATTCACTGCATCATAGTCTTCAATGGGGTAGCTCACGTTCACCAATCGTTTATCTTCGAGATCGTAATTTTCATCATCTAGAGTTCTCTTTGGTCTCGATGAGATTTTCACTTCTTGAATTGATTTATCTAACTGATCTTTGCTTGCAGAATCACATTTATCCACACCATCCTTAATTTTCACTACTCTTCGATTTTTGAATGATACATAATTTTTTGTAATGTTGAACATGTTATTTAATGTTTTTTTTTAGTAACTTAGCTGTTAATATTTTTTGGTTTTAGCATCTATTTGGCTTACTACCTCTTGCTTTGTTTTATTTTCTAATTGATTCAATTCTTTAAGTAATTCCTCTTTTGTTTTAGTTTCTACGCTATATATTTCTGCTTTAATTTTTACAAGTTTATCTTGCAAATATTTAATGTTTTTCTGCATCCGTTTTGATATTTAACATTTCTTCCACAGTTTTCTTTACAGCAGTTTCTAAAGTACTGTCCAACTGCTTTAATTTTTCTAATAGCTGATTCATTACAATATTTTTAGTTTGTTTCGTTTTTGATTAAGTATACCTAGAATGTCGGCTTTAACTTTTTCTTCTACTATTTTTATGTTGTCATTTTTAAGTTCCACAAGCAAATTACTTTTAATAGAATCTGTATCAAGAGCAATATTATTAGTATTGGATGGATTTCCATAAATATTAATTCCCATTTATATAGATTTAAAAATAACGTTTCCACAAGTTTGGATATGATTTTAATAAACTTTGAATAACCGGAAAAGAATATACATCCGAAAATAATTTAAGAACTGTAATACATAGATGACCACAAATTACTAGTGATGTTTGTTGCACAGTGTCTGCTCTAATAAATTTTAAGAAATCTATTCTATTTCCCTTTAAATACTTAATTAAATATTTTGGTAATCCAGTTCCAAACGAATCTAAAACATACGCTATTTTACCCTGTTTCCAATAACATATGCAATGTGTTCCTATACTAGAATTATCTTCAAAATTAACAACTCCACATTCTATATCTTTTGGTTTTAAAGGAAGTGTATCCGACATAAATACGCCTCTAAAATGTTTTATACCTAATTTTTTTACATAATTCATAATATGTGTATTACTTAGAAGCGTGATATAATTTTCCTAGTTTTTTTAACGCGCATTCCAGAACCAGATTTTGCCTTCATAGCTAAATTATGACCTCCATATTTTATTTCAATTGAACCTCCATGTTTTGCTTTTTTAGCGTATTAACTGCTTTCATATATTCACTAACTGTAACACCCTTTCCAACTTTAGTAGGTGTTGGTTTTTTAGCTTCTTTGAGTTCTCGTATTTTAAGTAATGCCTGTATAATTGCAGATATTGGAAAAAGGAACCACCATAGGGAATACCGCTTTCTTTTTTGAAACTTATAAGAAATTTCTCCATGATAAGTAATGCCGGTAGTAACATTTATTATAGAAAAAATATATGTATTTTATAGACAAACAGGTGTTCCTATTTTTCGTTCAATAATCCCAAAACCTAATTTACGTTTTGTCCACATTCCCCCTCTTACTAATGCAGCATCAAATTTATCACCTAATGGTGTATTAGGATCGTTTTGAATTTCTTTGGCTGATAATTGTAATTCCTTATCTGCTACATGTCTTGATTCTAAATCTTTATAATCGCTATAGGCTATGTCGTAATTTAAACATGCAGGATCTAAATTATTAATAGGTTCATCACCTCCTGCTAATCGTTCATGTAGTTTAGTCCCAGGTCCACAGTAATTATACCTTTTTCGTCTTGTGAAGTTATACATATGCATTTCTGGCATTATTCCTGAATTCAAAATTTTATTAAAAAGCCTGAACCATACTTACTACTTAAAATACTTTTTCTTGTACATTTAATAAAAGATCCTAATATATCTGCAGCATTTGGATTATTTTCCATATTTGTAGCGATCGTGTTAAGCTGTTTAAAATACATAACGTAAATACATGCTATTTCATTCTTAATTTCTGGACTGTGATTACCTGCTTTCCATGCACCATCAAGAATACCAATTATTTTTAAAAGTTGACCAGTATTATCTAATAATGCATGTTCTTTCTGTTTTCCTGTGTAAGTTTCTGAAAATCGTTTACCAACTCTTGGGGAAGAAAGAAATGAATTAGCCCTAGGTCTTCCAGTTAAATTTTTCCAACATTGGTTTAATATACGTAACATACGTATTACCTTGACTAGATTTTGGTCTTATAGTACTTGGGTCAGTATTTGGTAAATAGCATTAGAGTTTATAAGTATTGTCACCCGAGCGTCGGAACGCCTTATAGAGTTGGCAAGCAGGAGAAGGGTCGACGTTCGCCCCGCCCCTCGTTTGTCTTATAGCGTTAAGAAGGGATGGCTGGGACAAAAAACATCACTGCGCCGTCTCTTTCTATTCCACCTGTATTCTCGAACTTACGGGATATTTCCCCTAATTGAGAACCTTCCAGATCGGCAAGCGGATCCTATATAAGCAACACGTCGTGCAAGAGGAGTGAGTGAGTCAGAGTTCTTGGCAATCAGCGTAAGAGTTCAGTGCTAGTGTAAGGACGAGAAGACTGTGTATGTGCATCGGAGTTTACGTAATCGCGAGTGCAAGTGTAACTTTAACGGACGAACTGGTGAACTGTAATTGTGTGCAGTACGTAATTCTGTGTAATTGGCAAGTGTTAAACTGTAAGTCGGTGGAAATAAAGACCATTGTTGAGTTTGTGTAATTGGACTTTTCATTTCACGAACCCACAAAGTCACACTGGTGTCAGGAAGCGGGAAAACAACATCACCGAACATTACAACCATGGACGCGGCATTGGAAAAGATTTTGGAGAAGATGATGGAAATGAAGGCCGAACTGACATCGGAAATGAAGACGGCAAACGACATCACCGAGAAAATGGACGCGAAGATGAACGAGTTAACAACAAAAACAGAAGCGGCAAACAACAACCTCACGGCCGAGTTGAAACAAATGAAGACGGCCAACGACAACATCACCGGGAAGATGGAAGAAATGAAGGCCGAATTAACAGCGAAGATGGAAACGGCAAACAACAACTTGGCCACGACAATGACCGCAAAGATGGCCGAACTGACAACGGAGATGAGGGAGGCGAACGAGGTCCTCGCCGCCAAGTTTGAGGAACGGTTGGCCGGCGTGAGGGATGACGTCACGAATTTGTGCAAGCGGATGGGTCAAGTAGACGACCGCCTTAATGATTTAGTGGAAAAGGCCGACAACATCGCAAAACCCCTCACCCGCCTGACGTAGGAACACCGGCCTTATGTGTGGACAGAGGACGCCGAAAACGCTTTCCAGAACCTAAAGGAGACCCTGTGCAGTGCTCCAATTTTGGATTTCCCACAACCGGGTGGCGCCTTCATTGTGGACACCGACGCTAGTGACCATTGCATTGGAGGTGTCCTATCGCAGATCCAGGACGGCCATGAGCGGGTGATAGCCTACTACAGCAAGACGCTATCCAAGGCACAGAAGAACTACTGCGTCACCCGACGAGAATTATTGGCCGTAGTAAAGACCTTGGAGCACTTCCATAAGCACCTGTACGGTCAGCCATTCCACCTGAGGACTGACCATTCCGCCCTAACCTGGCTATTGAGCTTTAAGAACCTGGAAGGCCAGACGGCACGTTGGGTCCAGAGGCTGCAGGGGTACGACTTCACCTCGGAACATCGTAGAGGGAAGAGCCACGGTAACGCAGACGCCATGTCCCGAAGACCCTGTCCAGAAGAGTGCGGCCAGTGCACAAGAGTGGAAGAGAAGGAGCGTGCCGCTGCAGTCCGAGTAGTTGTGGCAGTGCCTGCTGAAGGCTGGGATAGCGCAGGTCTGAGGAGGGAGCAGCTGGCGGACGCAGTCTTGGGGCCACTCTTGAGGGAAGTGGAGGCAGGGATGAGACCAACCTGGGAGGACATCGCACCAAGGGGCGCCACCTACAAGTCGTACTGGACCCAATGGGACTCGTTGAAGACCAGAGATCTCGCGCTGTTCCGGGTATGGGAATCACCCGATGGGAAGACGCAGAGAGAACAGTTGGTACTTCCCCGGAGTAAGGTACCGGAAGTCTTGGAAGAAGTGCACGCTGGTACTTCAGGAGGACACCTGGGAGCGAACCGAGCGATTAACAAACTTCGGCAGCGCTACTTCTGGCTGAGACTCCGAGCAGATGCTGGTGGTACACCTGGACCACCTGGCACGCTACGATGGTGCTGTTCGGGACGACCAGCTTCGAGGAGGGAGCAGTGTCACCCGAGCGTCGGAACACCCTATAGAGTTGTCAAGCAGGAGAAGGGTCGACGTTCGCCCCGCCCCCTCGTTTGTCTTATAGCGTTAAGAAGGGATGGCTGGGACAAAAAACATCATTGCGCCGTCTCTTTCTGTTCCACCTGTGTTCTCGAAATTACGGGATATTTCCCCTAATTGAGAACCTTCCAGATCGGCAAGCGGATCCTATATAAGCAACACGTCGTGCAAGAGGAGTGAGTGAGTCAGAGTTCTTGGCAATCAGTGTAAGAGTTCAGTGCTAGTGTAAGGACGAGAAGACTGTGTATGTGCATCGGAGTTTACGTAATCGCGAGTGCAAGTGTAACTTTAACGGACGAAGTGGTGAATTGTAATTGTGTGCAGTACGTAATTCTGTGTAATTGGCAAGTGTTAAACTGTAAGTCGGCGGAAATAAAGAACATTGTTGAGTTTGTGTAATTGGACTTTTCATTTCACGAACCCACAAAGTCACAATATTTCTTCACTGTTTAAATAATTCTCTTGTATAATAACTCTATCCTTTTTAATATCCTTTTAGTAAGCAAAGTAACCAAACCATCTGTTCCATTATGTTTTTTCTTCGATAATAATATTATCTCTATTTGGAATTATTTCTGTGTTTCCAATGTATAACTTTGTTCCATCACCTCTAATTTCGAAACCTGATTTACCTGTTTTTTCATTTAAGTATCTTCCTAATTTTTGTCCTATATGAATAGTACTATAGTCTGTAATAGCTTGTGGTTGCGGTATAAAAGCTTCATTAGCATCAAGATCTTGTAAACCGGGATTCTTAGAAAGTGGAATTAACTCATTAATACTGTTTTTATTTTGTTCAACTAAAGCGAGTAATTCATTCTTGTTTTCTTTAATTGCATCTATAATAGGTTGCTCTTTTCTTTTATTTAATTCATATAGCACTATAGGTTGTCTTTTCCATTCTTTAAATTGTTCTATTAATTGCTGTCTTAATTTTAGACGCTCTTCTGGATGTTTTCATTCATTTCAAACGCAAAAAATATATATCTTTCACGTTTGTACGTTACGTTTCACGATACCTTTTACGTCTTTACGTTACGTTTTACGTTTACATTACGTTTATAAAATCTTTAATTTTTTGTTTGCGGTATTTACCATCATTGGGTGTTCTTGTCATATCAATTGTAATAAAACCAAAGTTATTGTTCCAGCACATATTACACAGTTCTTTAAATTTATCAAAATTCATTTCTGCTCCAACAAACTCATCGTAAGCATATTTAAGATTATTACTGTCCTGTTTATATAAACACAAAAATTTTGAATTATCCCGTATTAGTTGTTTAGGAATTTTAGTAAAATCTGACCCAAGCAAAGCACGCTAATTCCTTTATGTCTACCTCTAAAATATATTTTTCTTACTACATCTTGGTTTTCTCTAATCCAATGATCTATAACTACTAAAGAATTATCTTTCATTTGGTCTAGTGGCACTATATCCTCTTCTTTATCTATAAACGTTGCAAAATAGTTTCCTGTTTCATTTTCAATATCTTTAAATATTTTTTGTAATTGTTTGTATTTCCTTTGATATAAAGTTTTACTTAAAATATAGTAATGAAAGGCGTTTATCCAACCTTTTTAAGAATAAAATTATCATTCATTACAACTGTTTTTCCACATCCTACTATTAGTCCTAATATTAGTCCTTTAATAGCTGCGGGTAATAGCTCACCAGTTATTCCAAATTCTTCACTTTCATCTTCTGGAATATATGTTGTGTCCCAATCGGTAGATTCCATGTATAAAACAAAATTATTCTCTCAATAAATGTACACTGCATTAGAAGGAACTACTTCAGAATTACATTTGGAACATTCTAAGCCTATGACCATAGATAATGAACACATTTATGTTGTAGGTTTTTATGCTACTTTTCTAACACCAAATGCTAAGGATTGCGTATTAAAATATGGTTCTCAGAATATTATATTCGCAAAATACATTCAAAGACTTTCTTGAAAAATTAAGTCAAATACTAATAATGGAAACTACGCTAAATAAAATTACTGATCGAATTACAATTACTAATAAAGGAAACCAAGATCTAGATTTCACATATTTTGGAAAATTGTTAGGCTTTTCTAAGAATCCTATTATCAAACCTGGGGAAACAAAAACTGGGAATGATTCACCTAATTTTATACCTTTTAATACTATTAACATTGAATGTAATTTAGTTAAAAATGCAGGATTCATTACCAAAAATAGTAATCACCAGCATAAGCACAATGACGTTATTGCAAAATTTAAGCCTAATGTACCGTTTAAAGATCATGTTATTTATGAAACAGCAAACCCTTACAAATTACCAATTCATCATCTTGATTCAGTTAGAGATAATAACGTTACTATTACTGATGAATATGGAAATACTATTGATTTTGGAGGTTCTAAAATTGAAGTCATTCTACAAATTCAGTAATTTTTTATTAATAAATGGATATCAAAGGCATTGAACAATATAAAATGAGATAATTTGAATTAAATGATTCCACCAGACATAATTTAAGCGAAAATAAAGCACTTAGTAATTTAGATATCGATCTAAACATTGCTGATGGAACTTATTATCCATGTTGAGGAATTGTTTACATGCAATTTGATCCTCGTGCAAAAGCAGCAAATGGGGTATTTAATAATGATGATAATACGAAACTTGTAAATACTTTCCACGAATATTTAATAAAGCGTATGTTAAAAGTTTTGGTCAAATTATGGAAAGGGTAGATCATCCTAGTTTAGTAAGCGATGTACTTATTGACCTATTTGTTCCAAAAACAAAATTACACATATATAAAGGGGCTGGTTTTATCACAGAAAATAGACAAAATTATGAACAAATTGTATTTATGAAGTATCGTATCCACTAGAATTTATATTTCGTTTCTTTAGATGTAATAGACAAATTTTATGTAATTTAGGTTTAACTATTTCTTTTGAAAGAGAAGCTAATGACGATGCATGTTTTTATAGATGGGATGCTTTGAAAGCAGATGGATCAGTTTATAAAGCAGCACCACACGAAGCTAAAATTATTATGAAAGAATTTAAAATAAAAGTTCCAATCATAGGATATCAACCAGAATACGCTATAATGCAAAATGAAAAACTATTAAAAAATCCAAAACTGAATTTTAATTTTTTCGTGTGGAGCGTTGCAGAAGAACATAATTTTACTGGAAAAAGCATAAATATTAATGTTACTACATCATTCAATAATTTACAATTAGATAATCCCAATATCTGCATTACACGATTCCAAACAAATAGACCGGATAATCAAAAGAGAGACTCTAGCGAATATGATCATTGTCAACTAGAAAATTCGTCATTCAAAAATTCAAGAAATGAAGAATTTGCAATAGAAAGAAAAACACTGAAAATTATGAATCATTGTTATCAAGCTACATATGATGCTTATGCTTCCTTGACTGAGAGATGGGCCGGAAATAAATGTGTGAGATGGGATGTTGACGACTTTGCTATTAAGCAATTTATGGCAGTAATGGATATGACAATTAGAAAAAATATTACATATGTAGATAAAAATCAGTTAATAAATAGTTTAGAAATTTGAGCTAATATTCCAGATAATACAATTATTTACGTTATTACGGGTGGTGAGAAAACCATAACTATCGATCTAAGTTTAAAAAAGGTTGCAGAAGAAATTTAAATCTAATAAATGAGAATTAGTGTAATTACTAATGCTACTATACTTAATGCTAACAAATGCTAATCAAACTTTAAATGTTATTTCACATCTTTACAATTTCGGATATCTTAGTGCGGAAAAACAGGAACTTAAAAGAATCGATGAAAAAGGTCTTACAGATGCTGTTTTATTATTTCAAGAATATTATAATTTAACAACATATGGTTCATTTAATTCCGAAGTATTAACTTTAATTAATTCCAAAAGATGTGGAAATGTGGATAACCTTTCCGGATTTACTACGTCGTCGAATAAATGGAAAACAAAACATTTAAGATGGCATTGTGCGGGTGTAAATGGAACTATAACTAATACTACGGATTCTGCTTTTAAAGTGTGGGAACGCTATAGTGGATTAACTTTTGAACAAATCATTTTAAATCATTCTAAATTCAAATAAACGTTTAAATCATAAATATCGGAAGAAGTATGGAGAAGAAGAGGAAGTACTGTAGCACATGCATTTCACCCAGAACATTACAGTTCTTTGGTAGAAATTCACATACATGGATAAATTAATTCCAAGCGAAAAAACTAACTTGTTTTCAGTTCTAATACATGAAATCGGACATTCTCTAGGATTATCACATACTAATGAAAAAGGAGCCGTTATGTATACATATTACACAAGCGATGTAATAGATTTACATTTATGATCATATTTTAGGAATACAAACACTTTATGGACTTCCATCTCCAACAGTTCCAGTAACATAACCTACAGTAACTACAACGGTAGATGAAACAACACCAAATTTATGCGATTTTAAGGATGTTCACACTTTTCTAATAACGAATCAATTAATGTATATATTTTACAATAAGCGGTTTTGGATCTATGATTTACAGGAAGAAACTTATAACAAAAAATCACAATTAATACGTGATTGGTTACATTTTTTACCTCAGGATTTCAAAAGAATAAACGCTATATATCAAAGACCAAATGGGGAAGTAGTTTTAATCATAGAAAAACAAATATACATGGTAGAATATCCAAGTTTAAATTTAGTATCTGATTATCCAAAATCGTTCTCTGATTTGGGTATATCCAAAATTGTTAAAATTAATTCAATGTATAATTCGTATACGGGTGAAACTTATATGTTCTTCAATGACGATTATTACATATAAATTGATGAATACACCTTTAAAGCAAAATATCACGGATTAGTAAACAAACGGTTTTCTGGAGTACCAATGTAATCAGCTTTTAGATACATAAATGGAATGTTGTATTTCTTTAAAAATAACACATATTTCGAATATAATGAATTTACAAATCATTTAGTTAAAGCGGGTAAAAACAGCTTGTCTATATTTGGAATAGAATGTATTAACACATATGAAGGTTTAATTGAAAAAGTAAAAAGTTTTGCAAGGAATTTATAATTGTCGCGTAATTATTAACGTACGCATATCAACATTCATTATAACGAGGGGCACAACTCTATCCTCAACGGAAGACTTACTGATACTGAATGAGCAAGCAGGCGGCTGCAGATTATCACTGCAACTCATTCAAGGACAAGCCGGTACTTGACGCGCAACCAGGAAAAACAAACTCGCAAACACCATTTTACTTTCTCATTAAATAGCGAAATCTGATAGAACAACTTGGACCTATTTAGTGGCACTATCTAGTTTCTTCATTGCGTAAAAAGAATTGAGATGGTTAATATTGAACTATATTCAATAATTACTTAAATATACTAATCCTTAAGATTGTTATTGTCATTCGTTGATCATTTGGCTATAAATATGTTAAATAAAAAGACCGGTTAAAAACTTAGGTCATTTTTGCAGCTTATACCCCCTCTTTCAAACACAACTCTTTGTCCTTGGCTAATCGGCTCGGTTGGTTGAGGCAGGAGTTTACTTGTGTTTATCTGTATGATTTCTGGCCAGATCATATATGTAATAACGATACGATACATGAGATCGAATTTGTGTAATTCTAATTGTAATTAGAGATATACTTATTTAAATAAAATGTTATAACTAAGTACTTTGAAGACGATTTTGTAGTTATTTATCCTTATTTTCTACAGATTTTATTATTGTGTATTATTGCATATTTTGGCTATATTTTTGCATAAAATTGTATAGTATTTTGAACTTGCGGTCAAACCGGCGGATTACTATACTACTAGTATGCAGGTCCAAGTTTCGAAATGCAACGTGTAGAGGTATATCCGATTTGACGAGGTTAAGCTTATTAATTCGTTCAGAATCTGAGAGTCGGAGTACAGGCATCCTCCATTCGAGTCTAGTGAGTTGAATGGTTGTAGGATCGTTTCCAATTGTACAATTATTAGAATCCTTAGATCTAATGAGAATATGTTGAAACTTGCTATTATGACTTCCTTGTGATCGTCAGCGAAACCCAGCAACATCGATAGAGGAACGATAGCATTGAAGATAGCATTCGATGTATTCACGATGTCTACCGCTCCTCCTGGATAGATCCAACCTGCATTTAGTAAACGATTCAATTCCAGTTCATTCAGAGATGCATAGTTAGGCATCGTTGATGAAATACCCGGATAACTGGTTCTGTCAACAATATCTAAACGAATCTCATCGAATAGGAATGCCATAGAATTGTTACTCAATTTCGATGTCGAGACGCTGCCATCGGGTTTAGTGAGAGTTCCTTCGATGTAGAGATAACTTCTACTAGGAAGCGTGTACAAATCTTCAGCTTGACATGGAATTCTAATTTCATCGTTCACATCGAGAGCTGAAGTGTTGTACGGCAGGAATACGTGTTCTTCCTCCTTACTGATGTTATCATCAAAGGTCGGAATCCCAGTCACATGCAGCACATCCATTATAGAACTTTGAATCTTAAACCGGTGAGAAATCTTCGATTAGACAATATGATTAGGTTGCGGGTCAATGATCGAGTAGAGTTCAATCTCGAGAGATGTTTTCTAATATAGCATCGTCTCTTAAAACTTATACCCATTACGACGTATGTGCAATCGTACAGTGATGATTTCGTTTCTGAAGTCTAACTTATCTCCGTTCTGGTCTACCACTCTAATGTCGAGATGATCATGAGATTTGTATCCATGATTGGCAGATATATAGGAATTGATGGTTCCTGCGAGATGTGATAACCTCGAGGTACCGACGGGAAAAATTCATACAGAGAATGACCACCCTTACCATTGATGAAAGATCCAGAGGCAAGGCTTGCATTCGATACGTATACTGCTGACCTTGAATATGTTAACCAAATCATTAGACTCGGTCATTACGTTCGCCGGAACTCTCTGTTTAGAGGTGAAACCGAGAAGAGAAGCGATCGATCTCTCTCGACTAAAGTCGATAATATTAGGGGCATTGAATTTCTGATTTCATGGTGTTGTTATTAGCACGTACAATGAAACCAATACCGATGTCGAGAGCATCCTTGAGCAGGCGAGCGATATCATCCAACTCATAAGTACCCGGTGGAATCACGATACGCTCGACTTTACCGTCGCGAACGTAATGGAATAGATTATTGCTCTCATCCGCATTAGGAATCGAGTAAAAGTTTCGAAATTCTATAGAGCTATCTCGTAATGACCGTCGGGATCCAGATGTAGTGGTGGATTGAGAAATGTAGAGAAGCTGGTATCACTTCTACTCACGGTGATCGTGTAGCTCATTTTGATAAATTACGTATGTTTGGAGGTCGTTTTATAAGAGAAACTGAAGGCACAAGTGACCACAAATAACGGAACCGAAATCTTGAAATCTCCTCGTATTATATAGGATAATAACACCTGAAATATATGTTTCTATCTCTTTCGGTGCTCTCAGATCACCGAAACTGTCAAAGTAGTATACAACGTTTCCATCCTTGCGTACAGCAACCCAATGAGTACCAGAATTAGACGATGTATGCAAATTCACCACTATTCTCTCAGCGTATCGAGGATGTGGAGCTAGTTTATCTAGTATGTAGACACCTCTAAAATGGGGAATGTGTAGACGTCGTGCATAAGAAGCGAACTCGGTACCACTCAGGGCTTTTTCCGGGATAAATATGGGCCTCGCCCCGAGTTCTTTGATCGAAGATACAATCCTTTACCCTTACGTCTCTTAAATCGAAGACTTTTACCCTGAGATGAAGACTCCATACGCTCATTGTGACGAGTTAATTCGGCAAGTTGTTTTGCATCCGAACGTTTCTTATTCACAGCTGTAGCAATCTGAGCACCACCTTCTGCTAAACCACCTGTTGAACCTAGAGCAGCTAGGAGTGGTAGTAAAGGTAAGAAACCATCTCTCCTGCTGCGACGTTTACGCATAGCAGCGCCCACTGCCAATTTACCCTTCATAAGTGTGGTGACAAGTCGAGCTGCAAATCGTTCACCCAAAGAAGCGTCAGCAGATTTTAATTGTCTCCAAGCTTTCTCCGCGAGCACCTTATCGGCTAGACGACGTGCTTCTGTATCAGTACTCGCTGCGTAAGCTCTGTCCTGATCGAGACACGCCGAGTCCAACCAATTCACTGGTAAGTCGCCTCTCTGAAATCTTTTATGTAGTTCTGTTCCAGGACTACAGAAACGATAACCCGGTAAATGTGCCTCAAATGGTAAAGAATTAATCAAGGAATTAAGAATTCCCGAACCCTTGCGTGCACGTGTAGAGCGCATATCTCACTATGAAATAAAAAGCAAAACGTATGCTTTATAAGTATTAGTCGTGACATGGCAGTAGTAAATCAAAGGTCTGCGCTACCCATACAGGTGTTAGACTTCGATGATGATGTTCGCAAAGGATGACACGGGACGCTGTTTCAGAGTAATGTTAGAGCACTCATATTGGGTAGCTTAATTGCTGGAAAAACTAATGTTCTACTCAACCTACTTGTTCACGATAATGGTCTGAGGTTCGAAAACCTCTACATATATTCTAAATCGTTGCAACAACCTAAATATCCGTATTTACTCAAGGTACTAAACACTATAACCGATATAGGGGTATTTACGTTTGATGATGGTGATAAAGTATTCCAAACGTCGGAAGCTAGAGAAAACTCGATATTCGTATTTGACGATGCCATACATGAAAAACAGGGTAAGATAGCCTCATATTACAGAATGGGTAGACATCGTAACGTCCATGCTATATATTTAGCTCAATCATATGCTAAAGTGCCTAAAAATTTAATCAGAAGTAATGCAAATATGATTGTAGTCTTTAGACAGGATAAGCTCAATTTAAAACATATATATGAAAATTATATAAATACCGATATGTCCTGTGCTGAATTTAAGGATATGTGTAAAAATATATGGTCCTTTATTGCCATTGTACCGGAATATTCATTGAACGAGGGACGCTACCGACAGGGATTTGATCTCTTTAACAGAATGAATAAATAGAATAATTCATCACTTAAGCGTTGAGTGTCGATAGGTTCGGATCCAGAGGAATCATACCCTCTATGGGTGTGTTTAATCTATATATCATAACTAGAGATGGATCGGCAAATTATAGGTTTAAGGGAAAGCGGTTGTGTAATGTTCGCGAGCCTGAAGAAGGCGACGATGCGACGACTAAACGCTTTGTGGATACGCATACAGCTGGCATCGAGAATCGAATGCAGATCTTCAGCGAGCAGATCTCGTATCAACGTATGGGCGAGTTTGAAGCTATGAATAGGGCTCACATACAAAATTCGCTCGACATCCAGTACGAAACTTTAATGGATGGCTTAAATAAATATGCATTTAAACGTGATTATGAAAATGTCATTCTTGATGGTATAAGAATGAAAATGCTATTGGAACCGCTTCATGATCACGATGTTCCCAATAAAAGATATGTAGATGACAGCATGAAAATTCACGAATCTAATGAAACTCTATCATTTCGAATGAGAAGATTAAAGGAGATAGCCGATCCAATAGATGATGCTGGTGCAGTCACCATGAATCACTTCTTTACACAGAAACAGAATGAATTGCAAACAGGTTTAACTGAGACTATAACAAACATTGCCGATACTATTTCAGAGAAACAGAATGAACTACAAAGAAGTTTAACTAGCCAGATTAGTAGTGCTACCGACACAATAAAAACAGCTGTGGAAAAAGAAACGAAAGAAATAACCGCACGACAAACCGAACTTCATAATAAACTAATCATTATAGATAACGATATTCATACCATGAAAGCACGAATGAGAAACGTTGTAAACGCTATGTTACAACAATTGAAAGCTCAATTCATAATTTCATTGCAAACACGTCCTTTTCGAGGTCCCTCGATAAGGTATACGTTAACATCGGGACTGGAATATTACCAGTAAAGTTCCTGGAAATGGAACTGTACTTTCGTGTACCATAGTTTTATCAGTACAACTGCATACTATAAACGGTAGATTGTTTGCAATAAATGGTAGACTAGTTGAAATACATCCGGCAATATTTGAAACTGGAGATATGCTAACGTTTACGGCACCTGCTGGACGTGCTAAAGATGGTCACATATTAAGTATAGAACTGATAGTTTTATATAAATTAACAGTGGCCGATTAATTATACATTCATGTCGATATGGATTCTGAAGCTATAAGACGTAAAGAATCCATTGCCCGTCATAGTAGGGCAATAAAAGAAAAGTTACGCTCGCTCAAGGGAATGAAATTCGAAACGCAACGAGTCATGTCTGAATTTCTTCAACCTGTAACCGATACACTGAAAATAATAGCGAAAGCACATCAAGATGATGAGGATGAAAAAATAGACGACGTGACTGACAGCTCTAACTGAGCTGATAAGTATCTACACACGGTTCGAACTGCTAGTTCGAGTGATATGGACGCCACTTAGGCATACGATACGAAGACGGTGAATATAAACTAGATAATAAAACCGTTGTGTTTACATCTGATGGTATTCAGAGAGGAGCAGAGACGTACGAGCCAACTACCAGATTGCATGAATTATTATTTCAACGTTTACCTCGCAAATCATCGTACACCGAAGAGGATTTAAATGTGTATTCACAAATATTACAGGATACTCAAGTTTACAGACATCGATATTCGCGAGATGGTCGTTTGAGATCAAATAGGGGCTTCAAGTATCGTCGTATCATTCGTTATCTTGTCAATGTTCGAACTTGATTCGGTTACGTTGGGATGAATATATACCGCATAGAAAATTAGATTACGTTTATTGGAATGACCCTAATAAACTGATTAAGATTATTAGTTGCATCGAGGAATGCAGGTAATTTGAATCATTCATCCGAAATAGAAGAAATTATAACAGAACCTAAAACATAAAAAATTATAGAATGATAAAGGGTCGCATAGCAATTGAATTAAATGCACCTGCCAGAAGACATTTTCTACTCCGTAAGATCATTAGCAAAGGGATGAATGATTTAGTACAAATAGATCTGATGGACATGTCTAATTATGCAAGAGAAAATAGAAATTATAAATATATTCTTCTTGCATTCAATTTCTATTCCAAGATGGCTTATGCAGGAGCATTACGTGATAAAATTGGCATTAACGTTTCAGCTGCCATGCAGGATATATTGAATGAAATGGAATCGCTTCCGAAGAACATTCAATCTGATAATGTAAAAGAGTTTTACGATAAACATTTCCGCGAAATAATGAATAGGAATAATATTAATCATTATAGTACATTCACTCACGTTAAGGCTGCAGCAGTTGAACGTTTAATAAGAAGGATAAAAATGAATCTGCATAAGGAATCTGCGGTAATCTAGACTTTTTCGTGTTGGTGACTATGTGGGGATTTCTAAGCACAAGGGAATAATAGAGAAAGTTTATCTACCTAATTGAAGTGTTGAAGTCTATAGGATACATACAGTGCAAATCACATATCCATTGATATACCTGATCGAAGAGCTGGAAGGTAAACAATTCAGGGTGAATTTTATGGGTGTGGGCTACAGAGAACTCAATATCCAGATATATATATTTAATTGAAAGGGTTATAAGACGACGTGGTGATAAGATTTTAGTGAAATGTTTAGGATTTCCTACCCACGAATGGATTAATGAGACTGATATTGTAAAAATAAAAATCACAACTGAATAAAGATGGTACTTCTAATGATGTTCTTTTTATTCACCTTGATTCCTTATGTAAAAAAATAAATAACTTTTTAAATGACTTTCAAAATGTAATACATATAAATTTATACATGATGATATTTAAACAAACATGATTATACTTGAACTAATTGATTTTCTCAACAAAATTGTGTGCTTTAAACACAACTCAATAAAGAATGATATTCTTAAAGTCTAAATCCATACATTTCAAACATGATTATAGTTGTGAACAATAAAGAATGCTAATTTTATTTCATCATAACTTTTATAACATAAGAATAGCATCTTAATGTGCGATTAGTAAATTCTATGTTCTTTTTATTCACCTTGATTCCTTATGTAAAAAAGAAAAATTAAATAATATTTTTTCGAAATAATAACATTTTTAGCGAAATAGCTTTCAAAATGTAATAAATTTAAATTAATACATGCTAATTATTCGATAAATGAATGATAATTTGATTTTCTCCACAAAATAGTTTGTTTTAAACACAACTCAATAAAGAATTATGTTATTAATCTTTAAATCCATACATTTAAATTCATACATGATTATAGTTGTAAACAAATTTTATTTCATCATAACTTTCGAAACGTGAACATGTTAATAACATTTTAACGTGTGATTAGTGAATTAGTTCATGATTATACTTGATGTAACGCTATTCGATAAAAGAATAATAATTTGATTTCTCCACAAAATCGTGTGCTTTAAACACAATTCAATAATGGAGGATATTCTGTTTATTCATCTTGATTCCTAACGTAAAACATGAAATCTGTTACACATTATTGCGTATCATAACCTATTTAACAACATTCATCCCCATAGTAATATGTTATTATCATGTGATTAGTATTAAACTTTACATCCATACATGATTATTCCTTCAAAATGTAATACATTTATATTCATACATGATTACAGTTATAAACAACAAAGCATGATAATTTTATTTCATCATAACTTTCAAAGGGTAAATGTGATAACATTTTAATGTGTGATTAGTAAATTCATTCATGATTATAGTTTAAGTAACATTATTCGATAAAGGAATATTAATTTGATTTTTTCCATAAAATAATGTGCTTTATTAAATTCTCATCAAAAGTCACATATCTTATACAAGTTTGTCGACCCATTAATTTTCGAGTATGTTTCCAGCTCTTAGCTGAATGAAATGAATTATAACGTTTTACAGTATCTATAAATTTCCGGTTAACACAATTATTCATTAACTTCCATAGCTACTCTCCAAATTTTGTCTTATCTTCAATTCGTTTACGCGCATTGAGCTCGATATAAGGATTTATCCATTTAGATTGTCTAAAACTGATTATTCTATGTATATGTGATACATTCAAACCAAGTTTAACACATTGTTGAAAATTGAGATAATGTAATATGTATTTCCCTTTATAGTTCAAAGTTGTTAGCAACTTTTTGTACTTGTCACCCGGAGCAATTTCATTCAGTGGACATAGTGGTAGATCATTGTGCAAATCGTGAAGTTCTTGAGGATAATTAAAATCTACCTCCATTACGTATCCCACAACGGAATCTTTTGCAACAGACTTAAGATCTGTTGATTTAATTTCATCATTGGTTATCCACCTTGCATCAAAATATGGTAAACAGTTATTACCCATTGCAAAAGAATATAGAGAATTACAGTCAATATAAATTAAATAATTACTCGGTTGAGTGTGATCATAGCTATTCATGTATTTTTATTGGCTATAGAATACCGTTTGTATGCCATGCATATACCACCTCTGATACCGTTTTCAAAAAAGCCAATCATAGTTTTATCTGTTAATAATGGAATCTGTACACCCGTCGTTCTTAACATTGCATCATAAGCTAATCCGGAAACTGTATAAAATTGACATGGATCCAATCCATACATTCCGATACTTAATTCACGGAAACGTCCGAACACGTCTGTTTATATTAACGTGTCACTCTTAAGATAAAGGTTTAAATATTCACCCAGATTTTAAACATTGAATTCATTCCATACACTTCTAGCATGCATGTAATGCTCATAATGCTCACTTACTATGTTTTGAATCCAAAAAACGATAGCTATCCAGAAATCTTAGATATATACTCTTTCCGTTATAATTTGAATATCTTTTGATAAATGATAAGTAATCTTCAGAAGGTTGTGCAATATACGTAATCGATTCCGTATCACAACCCAATTTTTTTACTATGAAATGTGCGTCGTATTTTGATATGCAGTGAAAGAATATCGGTATGAGTCCCGGCATATTCCTGTTTCAATTGCATTTATTATCAGCTGCACTGATGTACATTCCAGTCAAATGGCAATGATCACGAACTTTTACACATGCGTTAAGAAAATCACGCTTGCAAATGTGTGTGTGTGTGTGTGTGTGTGTGTGTGTGTGTGTGTGTGTGTGTGTGTGTGTGTGTGTGTGTGTGTGTGTGTGTGTGTGTGTGTGTGTGTGTAATTTACGTCCTTCGACGTTAAATCATATCGGACGGTGAATGACAGGATGAAATGATGCTCAAATGAGCCCAGGGTCCATAGAGCTTAGAGTTACCCAAATTCGCCTTTCAGGACAAGGGAACACCCTGGAAAAAACCTTATCCAGGTAACTCACCCTGACCGAGATTCGAACTCGGGACCTCTTGAACGTGAGGCAGACATGCTACCACCACTCTACCGAGGCGGGCCTTGCAAATGTGGCATTGTTCTGAACTTTTATAATCTATTTCATCCACATCTCTCATAATTATATCGATCTTACTGCCGTATAATTTAATAACATCATCTGAAATTATTGCTAACTCTTTAGGAAGTTCTTCAGTTGCATACGGACCTTCGAATGATTTGAAACGAGTTAAAGTGTCATCATAACTACAAACCATATGCGATGCAATAGCATACGATTCATGGTTATGTGTAATGCGAGTCCAGCATTCATACAATGAATCTTGACACGAATCTAACTTACACAATATACATTCTATATCTGCATAGATGACAAATGGAGTCTTAAGACATTTGGAGTATGGATTGAATTCTATGACATCGTTTTTGCCTGCTTTAGGCATAATGATACTTTGATTCATTACACAGTGTTTTTATGTCTACTTAAACGCAATTCTGTTGCAAAATATGAATTACAAGCATCACATACCCACTTTCGTCCTTTATGTATGGATAGCTGCTTTCCCAGCAAATGTGATAAGTCTGTTAACAAACAATAAAGTCTTTTATACATCAAAAGATTAACATGATGTTATTTTAGCTCTCTTGGTTGATATAAGAGAATGACAGACTTATTTTCAACGCTGTAGATTGTTACTGAAATATTTGAATTTTGATTCTCGGATGTTTCTAGATATTTCAATGATACGGGGAAAGTTACATTCTTAAAGTAAAATTCTTTAAACATGCCATACTCTTTATAGGACGTGGATCGATTGCTGTTACGTTCTACAGGTTATTTGGATGCTAATAAAAATATGCAAAACAATAATTATATGTATTTCTTATGCTAATAACAGCCCTCTTTCCCCTTATAAAGTTTGGTAATTCGGTATACATCCCCGCATTCAAAGAATCGTATTGCGTCACATATATATTTATGTTCTCAATACTGTACAATTCTTTTGAGCTGGTACGCCACTAGAAATTATCCATATGATCTAAGATTGGTCGGACCAGTTTATCTTCATACCACACCGATTTATCTGTTGACTGTAGTAACGGCTCCAGTTTACTACTAAAATTAGATTTATGGGTATTATCGCTCTCGTGTGATATTATAACATACTCACACGATAAACATGAACCGACCTTAAGACCTGATTTATAATGTCTAATCCCTTACCAACTTCATCTAGTATTAATTTTTTACATACCGATAAATATATTGCAGGTTCTAATATGTTAACACTGTTATGAATCTCAAATGTATACACACGTTTGGAGAAAGCTGATTCTGTGTGAATGTCTGCTAGCCCATCAGGTTTTAGCGTGTCACTGCTTGTCATCTCTTGTGCACTTGAGGACTGTCCAGGGAGGTTGCCCGGACTCAACATTTCTGGAACATGCGTTAAAATATTACAACATATCTGTGAATCGATAATATTCAGATGTGAACTATGATTTACGTTGGTTCAATTACGTGAGATAGCATCTGAAGTTACGTAACTTATATATGAATAATATTAGTTTAAAACACATTGCATACAATCATATGAACAGAAATAGAATGTACAAAACGTAACTCAACATTCAGAGATGTGTACTTTAAGTAAATATTGTTCACGTAAATACACCACAACATTCAGAGAAATAACATGCATGACATGTACATTTTTACGTAACGTGCAGACGTGTGGAAATTAACAATTTACGTAGTAGGAATAAATGACATGCCAATATTAAGATACAACAGGTCTTTTTATATTCTACATAATACAGCATGCATATACGAAAATTAAGATACAAGTAAGCACAATATCACTTTCTATGAAAATTGAATGGATATGCTCACCTTTTGATGTCATTACCGGCTGCTTAAAAACTGAATTTATGTCCTTTGAAACCACTGTCTAGGAGTTCTTCTCCGTGATATTGTAGCAAGCAGTCACCTGTGTTTAAGAGTTATTTCTGCGATGCGATCATGTGTTGAAATCTTGCCGGCAGGAAGAGTTGAAATTCTGGCGTTTCCACGACAACCCGCTAGCCATATCTGGTCTTGAAAGTTTTGACATATCGAATACGGTATTGTAGAATTTTATCCAAAGTTCTTAGTTTTTTCGTCGGTAGATGTGTACCACCTTCAGGTAACTGGTTTAGCAGCAACATTTCGTCGTCTGAAACAAACATATTAGACAAACGAATCAGTATTACTTCTATACTCTTCATAAGTTAAACAAAGATTAGCAAACAGTATGCAACTTTTATCTCTTACCTGTAGGATCCATATTTTCGACAGTTCCAACTGACTCCTTGCTCTCTAGTACGAGTTTATTTATTGGAAGAGTCTCCGTCCACTCCCAGTAGATCCATAATTATATGTTATTATGTAATTACGTAAGTATATTAGTTTATCTGTTAACTATCTACATGTTTGAATTTAAAGTTTATTACTAATAACTTTATCATCAAAATAAATGCTTATATAGGACTAGATTTTACACCCTACCATCTCTCCCTCCATTCATCCATATGCGCACGCACACTGATTGTGATTCGCTCCCCACATCTTGGAGGGGAATTTGGATTCATATAGACATACTTGTACAAAATATATTTCTTTCAGAACATTTGATACTTTTATATTTGGTATTCTAACACATTCACAGTATTGTTTTATCACTCTTACAAATTTATAGATTCACTCGTTTAATGTACTAAAGAATTCTATTTTTTATTTTTTTCGTATAATTAATTTTACCATTATTCAATCGATGCAATAGTAAGCGCTTTTTTGGATACCTCTGTGTATCGTCTGGATGATATCAGGATTCTCGCGTAAAACGAGGGTGACATTCAATCAACCGTTTCCGACCCCTGCTTTGGTCGTCTAGACAGCTGTGCTTATCTCCTGCAAGTGAAAGGGTTGTGCTTGTGTAAGGATAATTAATACAACGTTACTATGGATCCCCGTTTACTATGTTATCATAACTTGTATACGTATTTAATTTTTTACATGCTAAACTGATTGCATTAACCCCGATAACATACTTAACATCGATATATTTGTATATCTCCTGCACTTTTTACCTATACATACTTCAATCAATTCACCTCGTATACTTTCTACATCGTTTTTTAAAAGTTATATTCATTATTCTTACAGAGATGTCTTTTTATCTATCATCTTATACACACTTTTTGATTTTCTCTCACTCTCTCACTGTTATGCTCCACTTTTATCGTGCTTAGAGGGAACGTTCATTTTTATACAACCTTTCAAACAATATTTTTTTTTTCTGTACTTATCAATCAACGTGGAATAATATTTCAGACAGATTTACATTATTTTTCTCTTTTCTTATATTTCGAGGTGGGGAGATTCTAACCTTGATTTAACCTTCGCCCACACTTACATACATTACTGAAGGATGTTTTTATATAACTTTCAGACATTATTTTTTTCCTATTATCCATCAATGTGGCAAAACCTTTCAGACGGTTTTACATTTTCTTATACTTCAAGGTGGAAAGATTGTAACATTAACTTAACTTTCCCCCACGTACATTACTGAAGAACGGATTCTGGATAGGGAAGAAACCCTTACCAGATTGTCTTAATACATTTATTTCATAAATACTTCTCAGTCACGTAACCAGTTATTCTCTCGATAGTCTTGTACATATGTTTTTTCCTTGTTCCATTTATACCCCGCCTTTAACTGCTATGGTAATATCGGCGGCCGTTCTCCTTTGGAACATACTGAAGGTATTAACTCGTTATCTTGGGGTTTTAATCATTAGATCACGCACAGATTCACACTCTCATTCATACCTCCAGACTCTGGGGCACATTGGGAATTATCTTGATCGGAGCAAAATCCCCAACCCCACCGCCGGGAATCGAACCCAGGACCCCTAGCACGGCAGGCAGGTGCTCTAGAGACTGAGCTACGGGATCAGCCATTGTACATAAAGGTATTCTTATACATATGGAATGGAGATATTACATTTTATAAAGGAAAAATGCATCGAACCCTAGACTCGATATCTATACATGAGAGTTTAAACACACACTCAACTCCTCCCTCTCCTCCACCATACCGCCAACCAGGATAACGATATTCAAACGTGAGTGTTTCGGCACAGTCAATATCGAAACATTCTCTTCATTCTCATTATACCTAGACTCTATTGTACTTAAAGAATAATATGGCATTTTATCACTTAACCCTCAAGACCCGATTTTCGTAAAAACATCTCACATCTCAACTTATACATATCAAAAATTGAATGTGTGTTTTTACCATCCAAGATACGAGCTGCCAATATCATTCTTAGCATTCACAGAATCTATTATCATACACGAGGGTTCAATCAAACATACACACCTCGACACGAGGATCCCCCGCAATGCGCACCCCTCGGTTCCAAACACACATCCACACACACACACACACACACACGCACGCACACACAATACGATCCTGGGGAACGGCAATTCGCTAACCACCGAAACAACAAAAAACCATCCATTCTCAAACACAAGGCTTCTAAGTCAGTGGGAATTCAACATCACTCACTCAATTACATACATTCTTATGAATGTATGTATGTATGTATGTATGTATGTATGTATGTATGTATGTATGTATGTATGTATGTATGTATGTATGTATGTATGTATGTATGTATGTATGTATGTATGTATGTATGTATGTATGTATGTATGTATGTATGTATGTATGTATGTATGTATGTATGTATGTATGTATGTATGTATGTATGTATGTATGTATGTATGTATGTATGTATGTATGTATGTATGTATGTATGTATGTATGTATGTATGTATGTATGTATGTATGTATGTATGTATGTATGTATGTATGTATGTATGTATGTATGTATGTATGTATGTATGTATGTATGTATGTATGTATGTATGTATGTATGTATGTATGTATGTATGTATGTATGTATGTATGTATGTATGTATGTATGTATGTATGTATGTATGTATGTATGTATGTATGTATGTATGTATGTATGTATGTATGTATGTATGTATGTATGTATGTATGTATGTATGTATGTATGTATGTATGTATGTATGTATGTATGTATGTATGTATGTATGTATGTATGTATGTATGTATGTATGTATGTATGTATGTATGTATGTATGTATGTATGTATGTATGTATGTATGTATGTATGTATGTATGTATGTATGTATGTATGTATGTATGTATGTATGTATGTATGTATGTATGTATGTATGTATGTATGTATGTATGTATGTATGTATGTATGTATTTTTTTTTTTTTTTCTTTATTGATAACAATCAGCATGCCCCACTACATAGTAGTATTACATGCATTACATTACATTTTTCCAACATTTGATTTTACAAATTGTACATATTTACATGTTAATATTACATTAGATCTTTTAGCAGTTGATTTCACAAGTTATACATATTTATATATCTTTATAGGTTAATTGAATTTATGTATTTACAGAATGCTTTTATGTGGTGTTTTACAAGACTCTCGTTGGTTACTGGCCACTTGCTTCCATTTAGAGTTACATCTTGAATTAGCTTGGCTCTTTGTTGACTTTTGTCTACACATTCGTATATTAAATGGTTTACGGTTTGTTGGGAGCTGTTACATGTACATTTTGGATCGTCTACTATATGGAATCGGTGTAAGTAAGCTTTGGTTTTTCCGTGGCCGGAAGTTATTGCTGTGAAAATTGGTGTTAAAGGAAGCTTTCTCTTCAGCCTATCTTTTATTGTTGGAAAAAAATAACCTGCTGAGTGCCCCCTTGTCCGTGGCATTCCACCTATTCTGCCAGACCTGATGTCCTGTTTCTTGTATTTCAGAAATAATTACAGATTTAGGTATCAAACTGTAACTATTGGGCAGATCTCCGTCCAGAGCAGCGGATTTCGCTAGTTTGTCTGCTAACTCATTTCCACATATACCTACATGGGCTTTAACCCAACTGAAGTGTATTCTCCATTTTAGTCTTTGTAAGGTATTACATATATTAAGGGTTTTCTCTGCTATGGAGTTATGTTTATTATTATTCCGCAGAATGGCTAGAGTTACTGTACTGTCTGTATATATCGCTACAGTCTTCTCTTCCTCCGGTGTGTTGTTAAAGTTTTGAAGTTCTTGTAGCGCTTTAAATATGGCCAGTTGTTCTGCCTGATTATTAGTACATCTTCTGTCTAGCTTGTATTTTATCTCTCGAATTGAAGTCCCTTGTTTGAATATTACAACTGCTGCACCCACTTGCTCTCCTATTTTGCTTCCATCCGTGTATATTTTGAATATAGAGTCTTCATCATCAGCTTCTTTAACTTCAGGTACTTCTGCAGGGTGGTTCCAGTCGCTGGGGGGCAAGGGTGCATCATAGTCTTGTTTATTTTGCAAGAAGTTGTACAGTTTGACTTTCCCTTCAATCGTGATATCAATGGGTTGGATGCCAGCAATGACACAAGATGCGTCAAATGAAATTGTCCTGTATGCCTTCGTGATTTTTATGTTAAACAACCTTTGGATTCTCTGAATTTTTCTCAGAGAAAAATATGTATGTATGTATGTATGTATGTATGTATGTATGTATGTATGTATGTATGTATGTATGTATGTATGTATGTATGTATGTATGTATGTATGTATGTATGTATGTATGTATGTATGTATGTATGTATGTATGTATGTATGTATGTATGTATGTATGTATGTATGTATGTATGTATGTATGTATGTATGTATGTATGTATGTATGTATGTATGTATGTATGTATGTATGTATGTATGTATGTATGTATGTATGTATGTATGTATGTATGTATGTATGTATGTATGTATGTATGTATGTATGTATGTATGTATGTATGTATGTATGTATGTATGTATGTATGTATGTATGTGTGTGTGTGTGTGTGTGTGTGTGTGTGTGTGTATGTATGTATGTATGTATGTATGTATGTATGTATGTATGTATGTATGTATGTATGTATGTATGTATGTATGTATGTATGTATGTATGTATGTATGTATGTATGTATGTATGTATGTATGTATGTATGTATGTATGTATGTATGTATGTATGTATGTATGTATGTATGTATGTATGTATGTATGTATGTATGTATGTATGTATGTATGTATGTATGTATGTATGTATGTATGTATGTATGTATGTATGTATGTATGTATGTATGTATGTATGTATGTATGTATGTATGTATGTATGCATGTATGTATGCATGTATGCATGTATGTATGTATGTATGTATGTATGTATGTATGTATGTATGTATGTATGTATGTATGTATGTATGTATGTATGTATGTATGTATGTATGTATGTATGTATGTATGTATGTATGTATGTATGTATGTATGTATGTATGTATGTATGTATGTATGTATGTATGTATGTATGTATGTATGTATGTATGTATGTATGTATGTATGTATGTATGTATGTATGTATGTATGTATGTATGTATGTATGTATGTATGTATGTATGTATGTATGTATGTATGTATGTATGTATGTATGTATGTATGTATGTATGTATGTATGTATGTATGTATGTATGTATGTATGTATGTATGTATGTATGTATGTATGTATGTATGTATGTATGTATGTATGTATGTATGTATGTATGTATGTATGTATGTATGTATTTTTTTTTTCTTTATTGATAACAATCAGCATGCCCCACTACATAGTAGTATTACATGCATTACATTACATTTTTCCAACATTTGATTTTACAAATTGTACATATTTACATGTTAATATTACATTAGATCTTTTAGCAGTTGATTTCACAAGTTATACATATTTACATATCTTTATAGGTTAATTGAATTTATGTATTTACAGAATGCTTTTATGTGGTGTTTTACAAGACTCTCGTTGGTTACTGGCCACTTGCTTCCATTTAGAGTTACATCTTGAATTAGCTTGGCTCTTTGTTGACTTTTGTCTACACATTCGTATATTAAATGGTTTACGGTTTGTTGGGAGCTGTTACATGTACATTTTGGATCGTCTACTATATGGAATCGGTGTAAGTAAGCTTTGGTTTTTCCGTGGCCGGAAGTTATTGCTGTGAAAATTGGTGTTAAAGGAAGCTTTCTCTTCAGCCTATCTTTTATTGTTGGAAAAAATAATTTGCTGAGTGCCCCCCTTGTCCGTGGCATTCCACCTATTCTGCCAGACCTGATGTCCTGTTTCTTGTATTTCAGAAATAATTACAGATTTAGGTATCAAACTGTAACTATTGGGCAGAGCAGCGGATTTCGCTAGTTTGTCTGCTAACTCATTTCCACATATACCTACATGGGCTTTAACCCAACTGAAGTGTATTCTCCATTTTAGTCTTTGTAAGGTATTACATATATTAAGGGTTTTCTCTGCTATGGAGTTATGTTTATTATTATTCCGCAGAATGGCTAGAGTTACTGTACTGTCTGTATATATCGCTACAGTCTTCTCTTCCTCCGGTGTGTTGTTAAAATTTTGAAGTTCTTGTAGCGCTTTAAATATGGCCAGTTGTTCTGCCTGATTATTAGTACATCTTCTGTCTAGCTTGTATTTTATCTCTCGAATTGAAGTCCCTTGTTTGAATATTACAACTGCTGCACCCACTTGCTCTCCTATTTTGCTTCCATCCGTGTATATTTTGAATATAGAGTCTTCATCATCAGCTTCTTTAACTTCAGGTACTTCTGCAGGGTGGTTCCAGTCGCTGGGGGGCAAGGGTGCGTCATAGTCTTGTTTATTTTGCAAGAAGTTGTACAGTTTGACTTTCCCTTCAATCGTGATATCAATGGGTTGGATGCCAGCAATGACACAAGATGCGTCAAATGAAATTGTCCTGTATGCCTTCGTGATTTTTATGTTAAACAACCTTTGGATTCTCTGAATTTTTCTCAGATTCTTCGGGTTGTTTAATGCAGATGCCCATAAGGGTGCTCCATACGTCAGTACAGGTTCTATAGCTCCTCTGTATATTGTTTCTAGTGCTTTGCTTCCAAGTCCCCAGGTTAGTTTTGCTGATTTAGATAAAGTGTGAATTAGGCTTATAGCTTTATCATGCACTTGGTCAATATGATAATCAAACTTGAACTGTTTGTCGATATGAACGCCTAAGTATTTCATGATGTCTACTTGTTCTATAATTATGTTATTAAGATAGATGTTTATCTTCTCGTTTGCAGC
This sequence comes from Mantis religiosa, assembly GCA_030765055.1. Lineage (NCBI taxonomy): Eukaryota > Metazoa > Arthropoda > Insecta > Mantodea > Mantidae > Mantis > Mantis religiosa. The sequence goes on from CM060948.1 coordinate 228,928,323, forward strand.
TTGTTTCTTTCTTGATATCACTAATACTTTTGATTTAGCGTCATTGAAAGTAATTTTATTTTCTCTTGCCCAATATTCAATTTTCTTCAAGTCATGATTTGCAAAGTTTTCTACGTCTAATATACTCATTCCTTTCGTCATGAGAAGTAGGTCGTCGGCAAAAGCGATTAATTCAGTTCGTTTTGTATAGACTAAGTTGAGCAGGGAGTTGTACAAAATATTCCAGTAGCCGGGTCCGCAGCATGAACCTTGTGGGCAGCCCCTTTTGGCTTCTTTCTCAGTGCTAAATTCATTTGTGCTTAGACTTGTTGTCCTGTTTTTGAAATAGCTCTGAGATAACTGGTATAAATTTCTTGGGCATTTCAGTTCTCTTAAGTTATTTAATATGCTGGGCCACCAGGCAGCGTCAAAAGCTCCTTTTACGTCAAGACTTATGAGAGCAATATATCCGTAAGTATTCAAGTTGTTCTCAATGAAAGTTTTCATAGACATAAGTGCGTCTACCGTGCTTTTCTGGGCCCTAAATCCAAACTGTCTATCATTCATAAGATTTCTGGTGTTGATGTGATGCTGAATCCTATTCATCATAATTTTTTCTAAAATTTTCCCATTTATATTTATCAAGCTGATAGGTCTGTATTTCGTTACGCTTGGGCTATCTTCTTTACCCGGCTTGATTACCGGAACTATTACTGCACGCTTCCATCTTTCTGGAAATTGACCGCTATTGAGGCACTTGTTGTATAAGGCTCTGAAGAAAATTGGGAATCTCTTGAAAACCTGAAGCAGGATATCACTAGTTATTCCATCCTCTCCTGGTGATTTTCTTGGGTCGAAGTTTCTCAATGCTGACAATATTTCTATAGTCGTGAATTCCATATCGTTTGGTGTATCAATTGGTTCCGTTGCCCGTCGTCTTAGTTCTCTTTGTCGCTGAGTATCATCCTGTTCACTATCATCCGGGATAAACTTGTCTAGCATGTACTGAATTGTACTTAGAGTGTCTTCGGTATAAGTTCCGTCTTCTTTCTGTAGTGTAGTAAGAGAGATCTGATTTCTAGTTTTCCCAGCCGCAATTTTGTAAACAACTGACCATGGATTATTTCCGTCAGTGGCACTACAAAATTCCTTCCAAGATCTTAACTTTTCGGTGTTCAATTTTGCCCTATACTCTTGGTTGCCTTTCCAATATTGCATTTTTCTTTCGTGTCTTAGCTGCTCATTGTTCATGGTTCTTTGATAGCGTCGTCTTAATGCGTTCGCCCTTTTTCTTAATATTGTAAGCTCGGCCGTCCACCATGGAACAGATTTACCTCTAAACTCCTTTTTCCTGCACCTACCCACTCCAAATGCACCTCTGCATGCTTCCTTCAGGGAAGAGTGGAATATTTCGGTTAGATGATCAGCGTTCAAATTACTGTTAACTTTTTGGGCGAGTTCCTGGTCCAAGTTATCGCTACTACTCTTGCAATTAAAATTTGAGGTCATGTTTGTTGCTAACAGGTTTATGAATTTGTTATATTTCTCTACTTTTGTTATGTATCTTATGGCTTGAAACTTCCATGTGGGATTTTGTGATTTATTTCCTATTTTGAATGAAATTATTTTGTGATCCGAGCAGCTCTCTTCTTCTCCTACGTTCCAACAGGTTATGTCTCGGAGAATTCTATTGTTGACTAATGTCAAGTCAATCCAGCTCCTTCCATTTGGTGATTCAAAAGTTGACACTCCTGTATTTTCGTTTACGATATGTAAGTCGTTTATGGTGATGAATCCTTCCAGTGTTTTCCCACGTTCATTTGTAATGTATGTATGTATGTATGTATGTATGTATGTATGTATGTATGTATGTATGTATGTATGTATGTATGTATGTATGTATGTATGTATGTATGTATGTATGTATGTATGTATGTATGTATGTATGTATGTATGTATGTATGTATGTATGTATGTATGTATGTATGTATGTATGTATGTATGTATGTATGTATGTATGTATGTATGTATGTATGTATGTATGTATGTATGTATGTATGTATGTATGTATGTATGTATGTATGTATGTATGTATGTATGTATGTATGTATGTATGTATGTATGTATGTATGTATGTATGTATGTATGTATGTATGTATGTATGTATGTATGTATGTATGTATGTATGTATGTATGTATGTATGTATGTATGTATGTATGTATGTATGTATGTATGTATGTATGTATGTATGTATGTATGTATGTATGTATGTATGTATGTATGTATGTATGTATGTATGTATGTATGTATGTATGTATGTATGTATGTATGTATGTATGTATGTATGTATGTATGTATGTATGTATGTATGTATGTATGTATGTATGTATGTATGTATGTATGTATGTATGTATGTATGTATGTATGTATGTATGTATGTATGTATGTATGTATGTATGTATGTATGTAGGTATGTATGTATGTATGTACGTATGTATGTATGTACGTATGTATGTACGTACCTATGTATGTACGTATGTATGTACGTACGTATGTATGTACGTATGTATGTACGTACGTATGTATGTACGTATGTATGTATATGTAAGTATGTATGTAGGTATATGTAAGTATGTATGTAGGTATATGTAGGTATGTATGTAAGTATGTATGTACGTATGTATATATGATTGTATGTATGTACGTTTGTAAGAATGTACGTATGTATATACGTATGTATGTTTGTATGCATGTATGTATGTATGTATGTATGTATGTATGTAGATATATGTAAGTATGTATGTAAGTATGAATGTATGTACGTATGTATATATGATTGTATGTATGTACGTTTGTAAGAATGTACGTATGTATGTACGTACGTATGTATATATGTATGTACGTATGTATGTGCGTGTGTAGGTATGTACGTACGTAGGTATGTGTGTACGTATGTACGTATGTATGTATGTACTATGTATATATGCATTTATGTATGTATGTACGTACGTATGTACGTACGTATGTAAGGTGTGTGCCTTTGAAATGTATATGTGAAAATGGAAATATCGGTTACGTTCCAAAGGTGGCATATAAATATAGCGACTTCCAAAATGTTACTGCACAATTTTAAGAAAGTCCACTTCATTGCAGGCTGTATTTACTAAGAAACCCTTTGGTTAATCTTCATTTTTTATCATAAATGACTATCGTGTTAGATTTAGGCACTATTTAAAATATTTTCATGAAATCAAAAATGCATATCTTAAATCATTTGTGAATGACTTTTGAATGACTTTGAGTGAATTTTGAATGCTTTGCAAACCACAGAGGTGGACGCAAAATTAGTAAAGGTGTAAACCTCTAGAACTCGTCAAAATATACAGTTTGCGTCAAAATGGCTAAGGGATAAGTTCCTATTTTTTCGTGGTCATTGAAATAGAACTGAATTCCACAGCTATCATTTAGCAAGAAGCTTTTAGAGGATTTGACTCACCTAGGATACTGTTTTGTTATTTTGTCTACAATTACATGTGTAGTAAAAGCAGTTTTGCAAATTTATGTTTGTTTAAATAATTTACGTCCTCCAGCGTTAAGCCATTTCGGACGGTGAATGGAATAGGTGAAATGATGCTCAAATTAAACGAGGATCAATATAGTTTAGAGTTACCCGACATTCGTCTTTCAGGATAAGGCAAACCCCTGGAAGAAACTTTATCCAGATTACTTACCCTGACCGAGATTCTATGTCGGGAGCTTTTGTACTTGAGGCAGACAAGCTGCCATCTACGCTACCGAGACGGGCTGCAAATGTATGTCTTGACAAGAAGTACATACCTATAAGAATGTGCATTTTTCGGAATTTGTTGTAATGGGAATCTTTTAACGTAATGGTGATGTCTTTTCAACTGTGATTGGTACTAACGTTTTCCGCAAAACACATTCCCATCCTCCCACGCATATTTTGCGAGAGCGTGGAACTATTTCGGTTCAAGGCAATGTTCCTCCTCTCTAGTATAAATAGAATCTGAGAATTCGGTGTTGAGAAACCAGGAAGCTGAATACTTGACTATATAGGTAACCAGAATAAAAGTTTTCCCGCCTCTATAGCATAAGTAGTAGTACGTTTGCCTCACGTTTAAGATGTCCCGGTCAGATTGAGTTAACAGGATAAAGTCTTTTCTTCTCATCCTGAAAGGTGAATATCGGGTAACTCTAAGCTCTATGGGCTCTGGGTTCATTTGAGCATCATTTTACCCATTTCATTCATCGTACGATATAACTTAATGTTGGAGGACGTAAATAAAAAGTAAATAATAACAGTTACTAGGAAGATTTCATCGCTTTAACAAGAACCACAGCTCTCTATTAAGTCAGGTTGCTAGGTAACGGAATGCTGAAAGTAGGCAAGTAAGCGCATTATTCTACGCATTTCGGAACAAAAACCAAGCCCCGAGGATGCTGTCTTTTCGAGAATTCCGAAATAGTCTGCGTTTCCGCATATTACTTCACTGCGACCGGGCCCTTGCTTTTTTCTTTGCTGTGCTGTGATGATGTTGGCAGTGATGGCTCCCAGCTCGCTTTCATTTTCGACTTTTTCCTTTGTCCTCGTCCGTTCCGTCTTCCTTGTCAAGTCTTAATGACCTCGGCCAAAGAGCTGTGAGTGATGAGGAGCAGGATTTGCGGTGACGACGAAGGGAAAGTACTTTATCTCCATTGTTTATTCCTTCTTCTGTACATCAGGTGCTTGCAACGGCATTTTCTGTGTTCGCTTCGCGATATCCTACAAAGAGCAATTCTGGGAAAAATTAAAATTAAATGCCTTTCAAATCTGGAATGCATTAAATGCCTATGAACGGGTTTCCTATGCAGTAGATAGAAAGATGTACTATAGCACACTTTATAGAACAAATACTTATTGTGGAACAGTCACAATGTAATTAAGTATAAATAAATCAAAGATAACATTCATCGTATCCTTTTACTCCAACATTTACTCGTTCTTGCCCACTTTCTTTAGTGAAATCTGATTTCTATTTTAAATTGGAACTTTATGAACTTACTCAGTAATCTCTCTGAGATCGCGGCTCCGCTCATCACCTTCTAGTGGCTTCCATATTTCTAGGAGGAAAATTCTGAAGGAGTAATGAATTAATTCAAGGTATCTCGTTTTTTGATTCTCAGCAACACTGTACAAAGCCTCCATACTCCTTTTCATAGCAATTCTATAGGCATTAAACAAACCTCAGCAGTACGCATAACAACTGATACACACAGACACACAAAATGAAACCACATATGAGGTGTGCGCCTCTTTTCAGAGATCAATATGTTACAAGCCAAAGAATATTGGTGTTATACGGAATGATTTTTTGGAAAGAAATATATTTATTTTTTAGATGAAAACTTAATTAATATTCCGCGTTTAATAACGCAAATTAGGATAAAATAAGCAGAATGTTTGGGAAATTTGATTACCTATAACGATGTGTTTGAAATATTTGAAATTCTTAGGTGGTAATCATATATTCAAGCATACTCACTTATTTTAATAAACGAATGTAATTTCGATGTGTACAGATATTTATTCTTTATTGTTGCACTTGGCAGCTGTTTTCAATACTTTTTACTAGTCGCTGTGAAAATGCAACACAAGTTAATCTAGTTTCTACCATATGAAGCAATATTGGATTACCAACTTATTCACAGCTACTGAAGAGTATACCAAAGAGAACTAAGTGTTTGCAATCCTCCTGAAATGTACATAATATAGACACGAGCAAACATTGTTTGAAACGGTAAACATCGTTCATTTAGACCTGGAATTACCAGCTTGGGTGTGCCCCAAAGGGCAGCAGAATACCAGAGGCAAGCAGCAATTTGCCTGCAGCATGCCTTACAGCTCGGCACTGGTAGCAAGCTGTCGTTTGGGCTGAATGAAGTGTTGTAAAATTACTGTGTACGTTCTATTTTCTGGTCGAATTCAGCACCTTTTGACATACAAGTTAGTGCTGAAGTCTGTCCAGAAACTATTCCTCCTACGAAATAGTCACCGCGACTCTCCTGCTTAACATAATGACATGTTGTGGAAATATACAATCTCAAGCCTCGCAGGAACCACAAGGACTTGTGCTATGACCGCACGCGGTTGTGGACTTTCAGGCAGATCTGAGGCGGTTACCCTGTGTCATTCAACTGTTTGCCGAAGGAGGCCTGATACACATATTCAATGTGTTCTAGAGCTGAAAATAATGCTGACATAAAACCATATAGGTTTATAGTTGTCCATTAGTTACAGGAACCAGATAAGAATGAAAGAGCGAACTATTCCCTTGGTTGAAGGATCCACTGTGCAACATCCTGGCATATTTTCCTCCAGATGGTTCACAGATGAAACATCATGGCATTTGTATGGTCATGTGAATTTACAGAATCCTCCCTATTGTTATTTATTATATACCTGGAGCTTAGTTTCTAATGATGGTTTTGTTTTAAGTAAAATTATTTGCATAGTTAGCCAGCTTTTGGTTAATTTATTATCACAACTTAAGTCATCTTATAATTTTATATGAATATGTAGAAAATAGATTGACCATTAAAGCCTGAGTTTGTTTTAAAATATTTGCATAGAGAATAGCGGAACAAGCAGAATTTGGACTCTGTAGTGTACCGACATTTTTATGGAATTCATTGAGCAACTGGGTGAGAGCTGGGTTATGGATGTGGCATTACTTCAAAACAGTATATGGCGCTAACTGAAAGTTTCTTACAAGATTGGATAATATTAAAAAAAGGAAAAGAAACGAGTAACCGTCAACATCCTTTGAAATTACGTTCTTATAATGAATGCTCTTTATTTGCTGTGGTTTTCAGTATATCATTCTATATTGGACATGAAATATCGATTTAAGTTGCTCTGGGGCTGTTTATCATACGTGAGGTTCTGTTACGTAAAATAAATTTTGACACAGAACCAGAACTTTACTTTATCTCCAGAGCAAGTTGTGCTGAGTATTTTTACACTTAAAAGAATCCATTGCCCTCCACAGGGTCTGAACCCACGACTTCGGGAACTATAGGCTAGCATGCTATCCTTAGACAATGGAGGAGAACCTATCAAGCTTTCCTGATTTTACAAAATCCAAATTTCATGAACTGAACCCACCGACCTGCTTCCTATGTGTTACTAAAGCGACAGAATATACGCCACACTCTGCTAGAGGATTCGACGGATAAATGAGGTAAACAACTAATGTCACCATACACGTTCAGTTATCCATATGCTGGATGCAGGACATTTTGAACATTTTGTATAGAGGTTAATAATCTCCCAAAAGTACTCTGCGTTTGAGGTGTAATGAGTTTGACTAGCATTATACTTTTGAAACAAATAAAAATGAAATGTCTTAATTAAAAGTAAGTCACTCTGCTCATTCATTAATTGTAAGCATTTGAGTAAGATGGAAAGAATACATATAGAAATAACAGAGATATACTTGGCCTGGATATATTTAATATATCGTTTAAAACCAACAAAAATCAATAACAAGTTTACTTGGAAACACAGCGATAATTCATGCAGTTAGGTATATGATATCAAAATTAAACTTGCATTAAACAGTTCTGTCTGTAACATCTGAAAGAAGGCTTTCACTTTGTGATATGTTAGTAGGTAGTCAGCACTAACAAACAAGAAAAAATCACAGCAAAAACCAAATAAAGTGAATGTGAACCCCAAAATGGCAGTCTAGGTTTAAGAGGCAGAGATGATGGTCATATTGTACTCGGATATTTTAGAAAATAACTTACTTCTGGAGTTAAATATTGAAACTGCGTCGCTTGCACTCTCATTTGTTCTTTCACATTGGTCATATATAGCCTAAGGTTCTAATGTTGTAATAGGTTTGAAAAAAATTAGTACCGGCTGGGACTCCAACTAAGGTACTTGGAGTGTTGTATGTTGATGCTTCGCCCCTCACTAAACTTAACAGATATCTGAACTTCCATTAATCTGCTCAAAAACGAGTTTGTTGTCTCGAGTATATTTCTATAATCTATCGTACTAAGTAAATTCAATTACACTTTAAATATAAAATTTAATAAAAATGTATATTTCAATATACGTGACCTTATACTACCAAATTATTAATAGAGTGATTTCGTTTGGAGTGTGCCCATACGAGAAATTACACGTCCAACGCTGTGCTGCTTTTAATTGGTTGTTCCCCCTCAGTTTTTCCACCTCTGTGTAACGGCTAATACAGTTTATTCGGAGCCTTTGTACAGAGGCTCGTACGTGTTTTAGTGTTCTCCTGTAAAATGGAAATATATGGATTGAATCTTTTGTATTCGTGCCCCTCCCTGTGAATAGATTTAGGGAAATATGATGTATTCCTACCGCAGAAAAGTACGAACTAGAATGAGGTACATTAGATAACGAAGGATACACCGCAATTGGGTCCTTTGTGTGTACTCTGCGGGAGGAACGGATGAGGTGAAGAAACCGCAGAAGACTTAGGGACAGCAGAAACGTACAACGAAGTGGCAGAGACGAACAGAGTTCTCTGATACATACTACCTTGTCCATCCTGTTGGGAGGCCCTCGGCGGTAACTCGCCCAAACCACCGGAGGGTGTCATACACACCCCATCCAGCAGGAACCAGGAAAACGTTCACTCAGTAGGAGAGGATCAAATGGCCATTCTCTGGAGGAGATGAGAAGTCCCAAATCGTAAACCGCTGAGCCATCTGCCCGCCCTCCACCGACAGCCCCGGAGCGTCCTGTAACATGAAAGAGGGAGACGAAACGTGATAAAATGGGAGAGAGGAAAACTGTGGTGGAAAACATTACTCCAACATTCGCCTTGTCGAGAGGAAGACGGGGGCTACCAGAAATCAAAACTGGGAACTTCCAAATAGAGAAACTTGAAGTCATATCGCTCGGTAATTTAGAAGAGAGTCCAAAAGAATCTCTAGAAAACTTGTGCATTTATCAGGCTTTACGTTTTTAAAATTAAAACCCAATAAACAACTGTATTTTTTTTAGGAATCGCAACCACAGGATACACTATCTGCAATTGGGTGCTGGAAATGTTAATGATCGCTAATTTGTCCGTAGTTCATATATTTTATGGAGGAAATTTGGTCTTATTTATAAGCCATGAACAAGTAATGAGTGTTAAAACAGTGTTTTTTAAAGGAGTGACACAAGGACACACTTTCTTAAAAAGCCTGTGATGAAGTATGTGGTTATTGTTATGCATTTGAATTTAAGGTGCTATGGAATTTCAAACTCACCAGCAACAGATATATAATAAAGCACTTCTTGCTTTACCATATATATATATATATATGATAATCAATATATATGATATATCAATCTTTAGGAATTAAAGTAAGAGTTTTCTCCGGTTATGATGGGCGGGAAGCATGGACCAAGAGTCATCGGAGAAAAAGGATACCTCATTTAGGAGAGCTTGTCCTAGAAGGAATTAAAAGCTTTCAAGTCAGATTAACCAACGTTATTTCCCAATGGAATTACTTTATTTTACACCATATCAAATCATCGATAAATTGGCCGAACTCCATTACATGGAGACAAATGAAAATGATTAATATCATCACGTTAAGTTTCTAAAACCTTATGGGGCTCCAGATACTACTCCGAAAAAGCACAGATATCGTGAAATCCTAATTATAAGTTTAAAAAAATGACCTAAACATCAAGTATATAGCCACAGACAACTTCAAACTGCATAGATATATTTGTACCGTATTTATAGTGCTATTTAATTAAATGTTACACTTGTAACATATTTTGGGTATTTCTGCTGTAATAACCGTCATCTGAATGAATAATCTAAATAACGTATGCATGAAGAACATGTAAAAAATCCTCAGGATTGAGCAAAGATATACCGTAAAAACTTTTAGGACATAGAGTTAATTTCCTAATAAGTAGTTCACTAGGAAAATGAGTAAAGACTCTGTTCCCTTCTACACTTATTATAGTATCCTCAAAGGTTTTAAATATACTATAAAGTACTGCAAAAGCAGGTAAAGACAATACTAGGTCACTTTATCTAAAGACGAATAACCTGTCGAGGAAAAATACATCAACCACCTGATTATAGAACTGCTCTTGGAGCAGTAAGAATGGCAGCTTCTGTGAGTTAATATGGGATATGACATAGTAACGACGGCATATTCCATTCATTTACCCAAACGAAGGTATTTTGTGACAGCGGAAGAAAGGGAAGATTCACAAACATTTATGGGTGACATAGAATGCTCTCGAATAACAAACATGTGTGTCACAACCGTCACCTGTGGTGCACAAATAATGTTTAAAACATATAATTACTATGTTAATTTATGTTAGGATGTATTTCGTTATGCTGTAATTCACAATTATGTTGATATATAATCCATATTTTGATATGTTAGTAAGTAAGAACGCATTCAGGGCAGATTATGCGAAAGAAAATCGCATTCTCATATCTGCTTTTCTGTCGCATGTGGATGCACTCTGTAGCGTTATTTCCGCTTGCTCACTCGTGTATAAGAAGGAATCGACATTAAGAAATTATTAACAATTAATTATTATTTAAAATAACAGATATCTAAAATTCTGAACTAATCGATGACTAAAGTATATCAATAGAAATCCCCTGCAAATGTATATAAATGCCATAAGTTTAAAGAGTATTAAGCAAGAAACATTCATAGGGGTAGTTATACAGGAAAATCTGCGTTCTTTTGATTTAAGGATAACAGAGCAACTAGGGAAACATTCTTTTTATACCTACTTTCAGTGTGCACAGGGCAATAAGGGTTATTCGCCTTTTGTGTCGTGAGAGGGAGATTCCTCAAGGATATTATATATTCAGCGAACTAGTTGACTTTCGTTAAAATGAAAAAGTTCAAAGAGAGAAGCTATAACCTCAAAGCCGAAATGGAAATAACTAATGGGAAGAAAGAAATACTTGTTTGAGACAGAAAATACGAAGGCTTGTCGCAGTTCCTTTTAAGTTAGTGCTGCAGAGAATTTAGAATTAGTCCGACGAATTAACTTATAGTTTGAACTTGTATGACATAAGATCACCAAGAGATTCAATGTGATTTATATAAATTACAGCGGCAGGTGCATTAGAAGAAACACTGAAACTTGATACTTAAAAGGTTATACATGAAAAGAATCCAGTGTTTATTTTGTGAAAAGTCAATAACACTAATCACCAAGAACAACTAACTGGAGCAAACCTAAATATATAGGGTGTATATTAGTTTTGCCCCCGTTAATTGTCCTTCGTGATTAGTGTTATTGACTTTTCCTAAGAATTTAGAGATATATGGTTCTGTTGAGAAATTTTAGAGATTCAAATAGCCACAGTGCCGACACCAAAAGTGTTTTACCAGTTTCATTCTATGGGTCATGGAAAAATTAATTTCCTTCTCCTACGATCGCTGTGCAACACACGCCTTTCATATGATTCAAAACCTCTTGCCGAGGTGGACACTGAGATAATAGCGCCTCCTCAGCCGCAATATCGGCGAGGACGACGAAAGACACCGAGGTCACAGATCATTTCGACAATAAGAGATAACGATAGGCAACAAGAGAAATCTGCAATTGTCATGTTTTTGAAAATTCCTGGATTATATTTTTAGAATTTTTACTCAAAATTTCTAATGTGAGTTTGTTAATAAAACTTATTTCCGCAAAATTTTGTAATGTCTTAAGTTTGTTTTTCAAAATCTAAAACTATTCCAAAACACTTAAATATTTTGCATTGGTATTATGAAACATCTCTAGCAGCCTCTAAAAGCATCTGCTTATTGATTAAAGCTGTTTCTTATTCTCCACTGAGTATGGAAGTGTGAATTGGGGTGTGTTTCAAAGACACAACCAAACAATCTAATTTTAACATATAAAAGTGAAGAACATCAAGGAAATGTTTCTATGACAAAGAGTCTTTAACCGTAGAGTAGTCGTGTGATGATTTGTGACGGCAATGGTCGAGTAGCCCGTAGCCCGTACAAAATTTACTTTATGCATTGTTTATAATTGTTTTAATAACCATCTGGAATATCCCTTTACTTCTTTATAGTGTATACTTACATTAAAATTGAGTTTTATGAACTGTTTCAAGAGAATTTGATATTAAATTAAAGTATACAATGTGTCGTGTAAAATATTGTACATGGTAAACTCGTTTATAGTGCTCCTTTACATTCCTGAATCTTCTTTATCAAGTTAATAGTAGTGAAAACAGCAATATCTGATACAGAATGTATTAGGTGTTTACATTATTCTAACAATCAGCATATGAATGTATAGTTATAGTCTCAAAATATGACACAAGAAAAATCACTATTTGGTTCACAATTCTTCTTGTAGACACACGTGTGGAATGATTATTGCAAATCTTTCTTTGACACATGCTGCAACTTTTCCTGTTAGATTTATCCTTGCTTCTTTCACATACGTAGCACCTACCAACCTTATTGTGACGCTGTGCGACTTGTGTTCCGCGACGTCTTCAATTGCGAGAAGAATCTTAGCACGCTTTCTTACTGAGACTGGTATAGTGTTCAGTTCTGCTGTTCCTGCTATTTGAGGCTTTATGAGCTCACAGGATATTGTTTCAAGAAACAAGCGTCGTGTGATTTTCTCATGCTTCTGATTCGTAGAAAAATTACACACGGCAATGTACGCACTGATATAACCTTTCTCTTAGTAGCCATTTCAAAAACTATTACATTAGTGGTCGCCCGGGCTACAATTGTAGCCCAACTGTGTGCAACTGAGCTTAATCGCAAATAACAAAAATACTGTCTCACTAAAATGTATTATAGCCAACTAACCGTTTAGAACACATTGCGTTAAGAAGCTACCAAAACCCCCAGCGCCATAAAAGCAGAAGGAAATGCCCAATTGCAAAACAAAGTTCCTGAGCTACATATTTAGCCCACGTGACTACTCGAGGATTAATGATCAGTGACTTTAAAGAAAGCTAGAGAGATGAAAGAATGCGTAAATATAGGAGTAGATAAATAAACATGTTTGCTTTGAGGCTTTCCTATGATTTATTAAGAGGTTAAGACAAAGCTTGAGCATAGATGTGTAACAGATAAAAACAACTTTGTGTTGAAACTGTTCACAAAATGCTTTTTCAAGATGCATAGATACAGATAGTGATTTTAGACCACCATTTTGCATGACGTAAATGTATTTGACAAATTCGCTTCAGTGGCTTATTGTGTTATATTCCGCAAATTGAATTGCCTTCAAAAGCGGTTTATAAACGTCTAGAAACAGTTTTCCAAAGATTTTAAAGCTTACTTTAAATTAAGATTGTGTTATAATAAATGCGAAACACGTATAAAGACACACAGTTTTAAAATGTGGAAACAAACCTATATTTGTTTAAAACACCTCTTGCGTCTTGGGTTGCACTTGCTTCTTGATTTGATGCTGCTCATTTTTAAGCGATAGTTATATATATAAAATAAATTCCAAAAGTAGTTTCCTCTAGAAGTGGTAATATTACATAAAGGTTTTCATATTTCAGGGATGCTAGGCAGGAAAGGGTAGGAGAGGCTTGATTTGAGCTTTTTTCCTTTGTTTTCCTGCGCGTCTTTTCTATGCTTTCTCATTTTCCTGTTGCGGTTCTTTACGCATATACAAAAAAAAAAAAAAAAAAAAAAAAACACACAAATATCAATGCACGAGGCCAGGCTCGAATCCAGGACCCTCTGTGCGTCGGATCACCTAGGAGACATGCTCCAGCAACCATGATTACGAAGACCGGTTAAGGATAAGATAAGGATTACTACGAAGGGGATTCGACAACGAAACCTGTGGTTTATTGTACCTAAGCCCAAGTGGGGAATCCACGGGAGGATGGATGAGGTAAGAGGAGACAGAGGGCGGCCAATCAAAAGAGTCACTATAGTGCAGAGGCAGAATCACATAATATTTACTAGTTGCAAGCTCTCACGTAGACCAGCACAACCGGCGCCACACCCGCCTTGGTGCTGCAAAGGCCCATCGGGCCAGGAGACCGGCAACCGTCATACTGAAGGAGGAAGTGTTAACCAGCAGCATATATTGCTGCTATGCGGCACCGAGAGTCTCGCCGAGACTTCTGCCCTGAAAGACATCACCAGATAAGAGATGATGTGAAATGATAATGGAGGTGAAGTAGAGCGACAGGAAATTCGGATAATGTAATTAGCCTACCCAGCATTTGCCTGCCGACACGGGAAACCCTCCGAAAAATCCATGGGTCAGGTGGGTCAGCCACGGGAACTGAACCTGGACCTCCCGAATGCGAGCCGCAGACGAAACCACCTGATCCATTCCGCTCCGTAGGCAAAGTTACGGCATGATATTGCTATGATCGTGACTAATACAGTGATGCATATTCCACTACCCACTTGTTTTACTTGCAATAACTTTTGTTTAAGTTTTGGGTTGCTGATGTTGATGAAAGCAGCCATACGTATTTTGCTGTTTTGTTGTTTGATTGTGAGTGAGTGAGTGTGTGGTGTTTTAGGGCCCGGCGACATCAGGTGTTTGATTGTGTGATGTTTGATTTTCTTGATGTTGATTTTGGTTTCATCAATGGGATAAGTCATAATCACGATTATAATTTGTAGATGTTCAATTTCAGCATTAATTCCATTTTCATAATCACTGAGTTCAACATATTCGATCAAAAAATCTGTTTATTTACTTCAGGTTATTGTAAACAAAATAAACTAAGATTTTGACGGTCAGCAAAAACCTCAGTGATATCCTTTATTATTATTATTATTATTATTATTATTATTATTATTATTATTATTATTATTATTATTATTATTATTATTATTATTATTATTATTATTATTATTATTATTATTATTATTATTATTATTATTATTATTATTATTATTATTATTATTATTATTATTATTATTATTATTATTATTATTATTATTATTATTATTATTATTATTATTATTATTATTATTATTATTATTATTATTATTATTATTATTATTATTATTATTATTATTATTATTATTATTATTATTATTATTATTATTATTATTATTATTATTATTATTATTATTATTATTATTATTATTATTATTATTATTATTATTATTATTATTATTATTATTATTATTATTATTATTATTATTATTATTATTATTATTATTATTATTATTATTATTATTATTATTATTATTATTATTATTATTATTATTATTATTATTATTATTATTATTATTATTATTATTATTATTATTATTATTATTATTATTATTATTATTATTATTATTATTATTATTATTATTATTATTATTATTATTATTATTATTATTATTATTATTATTATTATTATTATTATTATTATTATTATTATTATTATTATTATTATTATTATTATTATTATTATTATTATTATTATTATTATTATTATTATTATTATTATTATTATTATTATTATTATTATTATTATTATTATTATTATTATTATTATTATTATTATTATTATTATTATTATTATTATTATTATTATTATTATTATTATTATTATTATTATTATTATTATTATTATTATTATTATTATTATTATTATTATTATTATTATTATTATTATTATTATTATTATTATTATTATTATTATTATTATTATTATTATTATTATTATTATTATTATTATTATTATTATTATTATTATTATTATTATTATTATTATTATTATTATTATTATTATTATTATTATTATTATTATTATTATTATTATTATTATTATTATTATTATTATTATTATTATTATTATTATTATTATTATTATTATTATTATTATTATTATTATTATTATTATTATTATTATTATTATTATTATTATTATTATTATTATTATTATTATTATTATTATTATTATTATTATTATTATTATTATTATTATTATTATTATTATTATTATTATTATTATTATTATTATTATTATTATTATTATTATTATTATTATTATTATTATATTATTATTATTATTATTATTATTTATTATTATTATTATTATTATTATTTATTATTTATTATTATTATTATTTATTATTATTATTATTATTATTATTATTATTATTATTATTATTATTATTATTATTATTATTATTATTATTATTATTATTATTATTATTATTATTATTATTATTATTATTATTATTATTATTATTATTATTATTATTATTATTATTATTATTATTATTATTATTATTATTATTATTATTATTATTATTATTATTATTATTATTATTATTATTATTATTATTATTATTATTATTATTATTATTATTATTATTATTATTATTATTATTATTATTATTATTATTATTATTATTATTATTATTATTATTATTATTATTATTATTATTATTATTATTATTATTATTATTATTATTATTATTATTATTATTATTATTATTATTATTATTATTATTATTATTATTATTATTATTATTATTATTATTATTATTATTATTATTATTATTATTATTATTATTATTATTTTTTTTTTTTTTTTTAATCTAATGGGCATGCCCCATCACATCAGTGATACCACATGCCTTGTTCTGCATAACTGCAATCAGTTTGTTTTAGTATACATATACACACTCATTGATTACTGCATTTATCTTTCTCACTTGTTCATAGTTTATTTCTTGTTTATAACATTTCATATCACATCAATGTATCACTTCACTATTCTCCTGTAGTCAGTTTAATATTTCATTTTAATTCATCATAGTTAATGCTTTGAATAAAAGTCTTCAAAGCTTTAATGTTGTTGGTGATTAACTGCTCTTTTGTCACTGGCCATTTGTAGCTACTGGATTCGATGGTTCTCTTCAGTATGTCCCTTTGTTGTTTCAGTTTGCATCATCGATATAAGAGATGTTCCACTGTTTGTTTTTCTTGTAGACAGATGATATCGGGTAACTCTAAGGTCTATGAATTCTGGGAACATTTGGACATCATTTCATCCATTCCATTCATCGTCCGATATGACTTAACGTTGGAGGACGTAAATTACAGGAAAAGAAGCACCATCTCTGTTGCTGTCTGTGAAACTTTCAACTTGATTTTTTCGGCACAGTATAGATAAAGTCAGGCTAGTTGGCACCGCGGTAACTTGTAAAGCACGTGTTTAGGAGGTCTCAGTTAAAAGTCGCCGCGACCGCACACTCTGACCTTAGGTTTCGTATCTGTCCCCGTTGTTTAGGCGAATGTTTGGGATAAATTCCCATCCACCCCGATTTTCGTTCCCTTTTTCTTCTTTAACTCCATTTCCATCTTATCCATCACTGTGCTTCAAAGTTTCATGACGGCGACGGCAGATAACGCGGATGCTTGTTCCAAGGAAAAAGCATTCCCCGTGGAAACTGGAAGTCTGCCTGATTCGGTGGGTTGCTGTTTCCCCTATTTTGACAGCTCCAATGCTTGGAGCAAAGAACTTCGGTGCATCTCTGTGTCCTGTCTGCATGCGCACTGCATCACCCGTGGTTGCCTCACTTCATCCTTTCCGTCTGGTAGACTGTAGTAGCGACAGATCAGGTCGCGAGGTTTCCTTCTTTGTTGTACACGTATCCTCTCTACCTTATATTATCGATAAACAATTACCCAGAATACGATTTTTGCCTACTGAGTGATCTAGATAGC
This sequence comes from Mantis religiosa, assembly GCA_030765055.1. Lineage (NCBI taxonomy): Eukaryota > Metazoa > Arthropoda > Insecta > Mantodea > Mantidae > Mantis > Mantis religiosa. The sequence goes on from CM060948.1 coordinate 228,946,022, forward strand.
AGTTAAACCTCTAATGGCCTTTTCTAAAAAGTTAACTTTGAATGTTTTGATAAGGCTAAAATTATAATACTCAATCACAGTTCAAGTGGGTTCTTGGTAAAGTAATATTCTATGCAAATTAGAAGAGACCCATTCAAAACAAAATTACGTGGACGTTTTCGGACACTTTCTGTTTCGTTTTCCTCTGACTAGTTTATCAATGTCAGGACGTAATGTCTGGGAAATTTGTAATCGAAGGCTGCATGTTACATTGTGATCCGACAAGGGATTTCGGTGTTTGGATTTAGCTAAATTCACAACAGAAAACAAAATTGTTCGCAAACGTATGCCCAGCCAAAGGTACACAATATCCGTGCAGCAAGTGAACAAAAACCGCGGTAATCTGGTTTGGGGGACATCCTCGTAAAAATCTTTCTTGTGTGTATATTTGTCCTTCAATAAATCGTCACATTGTAAACTTAATAGCTCCATTTGGTACGTGGTAGTTACATTGTTGTCATCGAGTGCGCTCAGCCTGACTGAACACTCAGATTCTGTACCCACAGCGCCATTTATATATGCAACTTGGTTCTAAAGGACTCTTGCCCTAACGTCAGAAGCACTGCAGGCCAAGCCAGTGGTCGTAGTTCAAATGGTGTAGCACTCGCTTAGCATTGGAGAGGTACCAGGATCGATACCTGGCGCCTACAGTAGAAGTTTAGCTGTGCGGTCACTGGCATACCGCGAGGTTGTCATTCCGGTGTGTACGGTAGTAAACGCCAGGCAGAACGGGTTTTGTTTGGGTTGCCGTGTGTCCAGTTCAGCGCTTTGCGCCTAGTTTTGTTGAATTGGGTATATTTTATACCTGTTCGGTTTTGAGTTGAAAAGGCAATCATGGCGATGTACAAACGTGTGAATACATTAAAAATTCAATTTCAAGCAACGTCAAGTAAACCTACTGCATTAGATATCCATCAGTGGCTTGTAAACGTCATGGGATTACAGGTATATCAAGTTGACACACTCCAGCTGCACACAAGAGAACGTGCTATATATGTGAAGGTGATTTCGGCGGTATTGTACGATAATCTCCTATCCCGTTATCAAGATGAGCAAAAATTTACTTACGGCTCTGGAGAAACGGCAAAGTTACGCATTACACCAGGAGATCAGCAAACAGTGAATGTTAGAGTGTTCAATCTGCCTTCGGAGGTTCCCCTCGCTGTGTTGTCGCAGCAGCTGTGCCAATACAGTACAGTGTATGACATACGCAGAGAGCAATGGAGCTCCCAGTATCTTCTTCCGACTAACAACGGCGTGATTGCTGTGAAGATGGGACTGAAACGTCACATACCCGCTAGCTTGGTTGGAATCAGTTACCTCGGTCAACCGCAAGCTTGTCATCTGTGTCATGCCCCTACTCACCTGAAAGTTGACCCGCCTCGGTAGCGTAGATGGTAGCATGTCTGCCTCACGTTCGAGAGGTCCCGAGTTCGAATCTCGGTCAGGGTGAGTTACCTGGATAAGGTCTTTCCAGGGTTTTCCCTTATACTGATAGACGAATGTCAGGTAACTCTAAGCTCCATGAACCCTGGACACATTTGAGCATCATTTCACCCATTTCATTCACCGTCCGATATGACTTAAAAGTTGGAGCACATAAAATTCAAAAAACAAAAAAAAAAAAAATACAAAAAAAACTGCAAGCTGAGTGCCCCCTTTGTGCCACGCGGTTACCCATTAACCCACGGAATCGTCCAGTGACCTTCAGTGCGGCAGCAGGTGGTAACTCATATGCTGATGCTGTCGGTAGAGAGCACGCAGCAGGTTCGACGGGTACTTTCACAGAAGACCAGCAGTCGGAGCAACCTGCACAACAGGCAGACATTGGTCCGGTAGTAGTGGAGGTGACGAGAGAACCAGCGGAGTCCTAAAAGTCCGCAATGGCCAGCGATATCCCGCCTATGGTTGAGACCCAGTATGCCCCTGAAAGATCTGCTGTTACTGCTCCATCTGAGGCTTCTCGGGACGGTGGTATGGAGGTTGTAAGTGATGAAGAGTTAGAGGTGTCTGCTACTGAAATAGCTCAGTTAAGGAGGAGTTAAGGAGGATGGAAGTGCAAGGTATCCCACCAAGTCAGCAACCTCCGGATGTGCTACACCTGAAAGGCAGTCCACCGGTTCCCATCCAAGCGAAAGAGATAGACTCAGACAAGCGGCCGGCAGTGGATGACGGTGATGAGTATGAAGAAGAACTACGTTCAGCTAAAGTTATCAAAGAGGATTCGCACCTCGGCATTGTTCAAGGAGGCTCAACTGATGTTAAAGTGGTTCCTGGTTCTTCGAAATCTTGGCATCACTAAGGATATGCTCCTTGCACATTGAATGCCAATAGGTGTTCAAATCTGGGCTTCACTTAGTGTTAATGGTCTGCGACAGGTGGTCAAGCAGCAACTTTTAAGAGACTTCTTGATAAATAATGACATAGATATCTGCTTTTTGCAGGAGGTGAATATTGGTAATATGGACTTCTTATACAGCCAAGAGTATGAGACAAATCTTGGGCCGGAAGGTACCAGTACGGCTATTGTGTATCGCTCAATTTCGTGCTCCATCCCTCTGGTAGAGCCATTTCATCAGTCTATGAGGGCATTACCTTCGTGAACATTTACGCTCCTGCGGGCAGTAACAAACGAAAGCAACGAGAAACCTTTTAGGCAAGACATCTTGACTCATATTCCATCAAGTGCACCGTTCATCCTGGTTGGCGATTTTAATTGTACTTTAGCTGCTAAAGATCAACGGGGTGCCGTCAGTGGGTGTAGTACTCTGCAACAGCTAGTAGAACAAATGCACCTGCCAGATACCTGGGAACATAAGCACGACCCAGCAGTACAATTTACATTCCTGAGAGGACCATCAGCTTCACGACTGGACAGCAAGTATGTTACGGCTGAACTCTTACCCCGCCTTCATCGCACAGAAATAATGCCGGTGGCATTTAGTGATCATATTGCACTAATTAATGCACTGGAGGGCAGGGTGGCGAGCTGCAATACAGGCAGAGGTTACTGGAAACTTAAGTGCTCCTTGCTTACTGAAGAGGAAGTGATGGCTGACTTCTAGGACTGCTGGTCACGATTGCGGGGATCCTTTGCGCATGCACCAAACAAAGTCGACTGGTGGGTGTGTAAAGCCAAACCTACATTACGAAACTTCTTTCGGGCTGCTGCAGGTCGTCGAGCGCTGGCTAGAAGAGAAACCATGGAATATTACTTCCAAATCTTCCACGAGCTGCACGTACGCCAACAGCAACGATACAATGTTCTGCAACTAGTGCGGGAGATCAAAGAACACATAAAAGCTCGTAAGACACAATAGCTTCGGGGGTATTTGGCCAGAGTACACTCGGAGGAAGTGCTGCATGGGGAGCAGGCGAGTTTTTTTTTCATTTGGATAGGAACGTAATCATGGTCGCCGGAAGCTAATCACACAACTGGAAATAAATGGACGGGAAGTTTCCACTAGAGCCGAAATTATTCGTGAAATGAACAACTTCTACGCAAAACGATTCACTGGCTCCGCAGATCTCGCACACAAAGTAGAGATAGTCCTACCAGAGATACCAGAAGAATTGTGGCATAATATGCCGTCGCTGTCCAAATCAGAGTTAATTGAAATAGTCCAAAAATCCAAATTGCGTGCCTCCCCAGGACCTGATGGCTTGCCATGTGTATTTTACAAGCAGTGTTGGTGTCACATCCAGAACGAATTATTACAAGTCTTTCAGGAAATTTGGAATACAAAGCATTTACCACTCACATTTGCAAATGGCATAGTGGTACAACTTCCGAAGGTGGCTAGACATAAGTCCTTACAGGATTGTCGGCCGATCACGCTGTTAAACTGTTATTACAAACTGTTTGCTAAAATAATTGTTGGTCGTATGCAAAAGATACTACCATATAGCATTATAGCATTATTGCATTGCACACAGGAACATCAGTCTGCAGCCATTACTAATTTGGACCGCAAAAAGGCCTTTGACAGAGTTGTCCATGAAGGGTTCTGGAGACGTATGATGTAATTAAAAGTGTCTGATAAACTCTGCAACCTGATTCGAGCCAAGTATGCTGGTGCCTCGTCAAAAGTTCTCTGCAAAGGCTATTTAACGTCTGCTATTCCGATTAAACGCTCAGTAAGACAAGGATGTCCCATGTCCATGAAGCTATTCTCCCTGTATGTTGACTCACTACTCCGACAGCTGCAATCCACACTTGATGGCCTTGAGGTATATGGGCAGCGAATTGTTGTGAGGGCCTACGCAGATAATATTACGGTAATAGTTACCACCCCCCAAGACAGTCCTCGCTTAAGAGATTGTTTACAAGATTACGAGGGATCGACAGGGATGACATTTAATACGCAGAAGTCCGAGAGTTTAGCCATTGGACCAGATCCGCCGGACACATCCATCTTAGGAATACCTATAGTGCGGCGTACGAAGATTTTGGGGGTTTACTTTAGTGATAGCAAGACGGACATGAGGGAATATAACTGTACGACCCGGATTAATGTATTGCGTTGGATGATGTATAAGCAGAAACTCAGGACGTTGAATTTGGTTGAACGTATACGATATTGTAACAGTTTCGCGCCCAGCAGGATTTGGTTCCTTGCACACGTGCTACCACCAATTAAGCGGCATTCCCAGAGGATAGAACAAATATTGGGCTATTTCATCTGGACAGGGAAGCTTTGCTGTGTTGCGCGGGCTGAACTACGCCTCTCGAAGCGGCAAGCTGGTTAGGGATTAATAGAGGTGGCTCTCCAGTAGCAACCCTTGATGATTAAAATGCTTCTGCTTGCCCTAAATAATCAGAGTGATCCCGTGGACACCATGATACAACGCACGCACATGAATTTTTGGCGCCAAGGACAACGTGGCAATTTACCCGAGAATTTACGAGATACAAATTACGCGTTGGAGCGGTTACCCCCGGAGCACTCAATAAATGGTGATAAATGCACAGTGAAGAACATTTATGCTTGTCTTCGTCAAGCAGCTAGAATTACCCTGCAGGTACAGATAAAATATCCGCAGCTGCCCTGCCAGCGCATATGGAAATGTTTTGGCCTTCAGCAACTGAACACCACATGGTTAGTGGTGACATACGAAATTGTAAATGAAATTCTTCCAACAGCAGACAAACTGTACCGCCACAGAATGGCTAACTGCCCGAGATGTCCTATTTGCTCGGCAGCAGATTCACTTCCGCATCGAGTAATGGTATGTTTCGGAAAAGCTGGGATATGGAAGTGGGTGCTAGACAAATGTAATGGTTGGATACCTGTCGGATGGGATGCTTCACATGAAGATATATTACACTTGCATCTTCCTAAGGTGAACCCTTCATTACAGCGTGCACTGCTCTGGCTGATAATGGGTACATTTGCATGGTTAAACGCACTGGACACGCGGACTGATTGTTCGATATTACGTCTCAGACGATTTCTACGCGATGAGAGATGGACAATGGTCCAGCTTAAGAAAAAGGCACCCTTCAAACCGTGGATACTGCAAGTATAAGAGATATAGGCAATATAATACCCCTTTCAGACATCATTCCCCTCCATGTAAGCCAGTGAGGTAAAATAAAATAAAGATATAAATAGGTAACCTCCCTTCCTCCCTCACTTCCTCCCTCCTTTTCTCCCTGCTTTCCTACCTCTCTCTTAAAAGAGATTAAGTTTAAAAAAATAAAATTAAAAAAAAGAACTGCCACAATAAAAAAGGATATACATTATGTTAAATAAAAATTTTAAATGAAAACTTTTGCCAAACTCCGTGTGAAAAGGGGAATCAATCGTTTGTTTAACACGATACGAGGAAACAAGAATAGAGTATTACATAAAACAGTAGTCTCTAGGAACATAATAGATTAGGAATATTTTTTCAGCAGCAGTCCAAACAGTTTCAGTTCCAAAAAATAGGAATATCTTAAAAAACAAAGCAGTAAGTACATCGGCGATTATTTTCTACTTACGTACGTCACAGCAGGATATTCTTGGTTTACTTTATTCACCTGTAATTTAGTTGTGATTGTTCGCCCTGCTGCAAATATTGTCAATCTGTCGGCCATACAAGCGCAAATTTATAACGTGCTGTTACTCAGGGCCGACTCAGAGGGTAGCGCCTATCTAGCATGGCACTACCTTTGAAAAAGTAAGAAATAACAGATTTTAAATATGGATTAACTGCTCATGTACTTCGCATCATACTTTGTATTATTCAAGACACAATGGAATGCTTTGCCTGACAACGAAAACTACAAAAGATGAATAAAGCCACTACAAATTGCCAGTTTGCAACATTATTTGCGCCACCTTTCTCCAGGCACGGATTCTGAGCCCTCATTCTAGACCCTAGCTTGGAACTGCCTCTATCGCATGCACTGGGCCTTTCTGAAACCTGTTTATTCCGTGTGGTTGTTTCTTCTCATCCGTTCCTCCCAGGGTGTCAAGGTGCTACGTATACCCTCCATTATCTAATCTAACTCTACTCCTTCTATCGTATAATTAAGCAGTAGAAGTAAAATATTGAAAAAGGTGTTTTGCCCCTTTTGCGACATAATTTTCACACCGAAAGAATTACTGAAGTATACTATAGCACAGCAAAAATATCCAAAAATGCTGTTGAACATTCTCTTCAGTGCTCATTTCTAAGCAGCCTTTAGCCACACAGAAAGCTTCACATGACAATGTCTGTTCCAGATCCAACGAAGACAAAGTTTAGTATACACAAAGTGTAGTAGAGAGAGTACAAACCTTGACTGCATACTGGAGCTATAATAACTTTCGTTGTACACAAAAATATGTTAAGTTCACACTTTCCCATTTACCTTTATTAAGCATTCTTACTCTTGACTCAAACGATAATCCACATTGCCATCATTTCGTTGCTTCAATTTCTCTTTATATAGGCCACATTCTCTATGATCATCACTTATGTTTCAGTGATAGAAACAATACAGTGTTACAAAACAGTCGATTTTATTCACGAACAAGGTTCAATAAAGACAGAGTAATTCTTTATACCGCTTAAAACAATGGCAGAACTGTAAACAAATTTGTATGCTCCCAATGTATCAGTTCTGATTGGTGGACAAACGCACGCTTGCCTGCGCATGCGTTAGTACACGAGGGTAGCCTGAAAAGTTTCAGACCTAATAAAGATACAAGACATCTTTTCAGATTTTTTTATTTCTCAACATAGTCTTCTTGTAAATCTGCACACTTCTCCCAGCGATGCTGCCCTCTCTGTAACACGTCCAAAGAGTACTCGGCGCATTTTTCTGCAAAATAATTATCACGAAAGTGATTGCCCCCTCATTTGACCAAACTCTCTGTCGCCCGAGTGCAATTTTCAGATGAGAGCACAAAAAGAAGTCGCCTGGGGCTAGATCTGGTGAGTAAGTCGGATGGTCAAGCAGTTCAAACCGTAATTCGTGGATTTTTTCCATTGCAACCGCTGAGGTGTGAAACGGCGCTTTGTCTTGGTGAAACAGGATTTTCTTTATCTGCAAATGTGGCCGTTGTCCCGCAAGTTCTGCCTTCAGCTTGTCAAGTAACGATGTGTAGTATGCTCCTGTAATGGTTTTCCCTTTTTGAAGATAATCGATTAAAATAACTCCACGACTATCCCAAAAACAGTCGCCACCACTTTACCAGTCGAAAAAAAGAACAGTATTTTTTAAGGCGCTTTCCCTTTGCAGTCCAATGTATGGACAGTACTTTTGTTTCAGACGTATAGGTGCGTATCCAAGCTTCATCTATAGTAATCAATCAGCGCAAAACTCGGATTAATTACGTCTAAACTGCGACAAGAGGGCGATGGAAATGTGCATTCGAACACGTTTTTGGTATAACGTGAGCAAACGAGGCACCCAAAGCGCGGACAGTTTTTTCATGTCTAAATGTTGAGTTAATATGTGACAAATACGTTCTTTTGACATGTTCAAAGCCTCTGCTATCTCTGTCACTTTAATTCATAAATCGTCTAGCACCGCCTGGTGAACTTTGGCGATGTTTTCGTAGGTAGTTGCAGTTTTGGACGTCCCGAACGTTCATCGCCTCCCAAGCTCTTACGGCCACTTTTAAATACATCTGGCCTAAATTTCGCTGTGGTAAATGATGGTGCTGAGTCCCTATACACAGAATCCAACTATCTTTGATTTGCGAACGCGTATTGCCTTTAAAAGACAAATTTTTAATGACAGCTCGATACTCGATTTTGTCCATTTTCATAAAGACACTCACATCAACGCACTCAAATGACTGTTACTAACAATTGAGCGACCAAAATTGCTGAACGTTTGTTGAGTAACTCCACAGATGAACAGCGAAATTCATTAGCTACTATCTTCATGTTGAGATCGGAAACTTTTCAGACCATCCCCGCACTGCATAATCCACCATGAGACGTACTTGTGTGAGGTGGGTACGAACATTATCGCCTCCTGAACAGAAGTTGATGCGGCTGGAAGGTTGTGTGGAACTGCAGCGTCTGCTTGAGGTGTATGGGGAAACATAACTGAAAAAGGAACTAAGGGAGAGGCGTCCTGCTACTTCGAAGCTTTCGTGAAGATCGCCGAGGTGGTTATAAATATGTAAAACGGTGATTTCCATCGCGTGTACGACTGGCAGAATAGCTGGCCAAAGTGCATTTAACTCAACGGCGAATACCTTGAAGTAGACCACACCAATCTGGACCAAGATTACCGTATTTTATGTGTATAAAGATCACCCTGTCTTTATTGACGCGCCGTCGCTTTGCTAGTCTTAGAAATAGAAAACAAAACAAAGTACTACCAAATGAGATGATCAGACAGAGGTTCTGTGGATCGCATTTCTAAGATTAGGGCTTAAAATTCAGTAAATCAGAGTAATCCAATCCAAGTAACGTCAATATAACTTTGCCTATTCTCATTAACCAACAAACACTCTTCTTCTTTAACTGCCCTCTTGTACCACTACGTGGTGTCAGGGTGCTCTTGTTCCTCTTAATCCTTATGCGAGTTGAGGAACGGAATCTCTGGATCAGTGAGAGAGAAAGAGAATCCAGGATGGGTTATCACCCCGATCCCTGGAATGGTTTTGTATGATACAACTGGATGAGGGCGAAATGAAGTTATAGGAAAGATGGAGCAATTGGTGGAATGATGGCTGGGGAAACCAGAGGACCCGGAGAAACCTGTCCTAGTTCCGTGTTGTACAGCACAAATCTCACTTCGTGGTCTGCTGGGATCGAACCCAGGTCACCTTAGTGAGAGCCAAGCGGTCTAACCACCTAGTCACGGTGTGGCTAACCAACATACACAAAACAGCTCTAAGCACCACAGTCAAATAAATAAAGATCAAATTTGACTTAGTACACCAGGATCGACGCCAGAGATGAGATTAAATATTACATGAACTTGCCGTTCCTTTGCTATTTTTGGAGTTTGTGGAAACTTAAGTAACTCATATGTTGGTACGGGTGTTTTTGTAGGTGTTATATAATATTAAGTAATTAATTGTGGAATTTCAAGTTTTAAGCTAGGACGTAATTTTAGCCTTGTGTTAAAGGTTATCTGTTACAAGTTTATTCAATCGATACAACAATGTGGAAACCTACAAGGAACACACGCGTGCACGATAAACTTTTGTGTCTTCTTTTAACAATTATACATACAGCATTTGTTTAAATCCTGCAGGCTCTGCATTTTTTCTTTCGTTACTCGTTTGTCAACCATACACAAATTAATGCTACAGCTCGATACACACACACACACACACACACAGATATATATATATATATATATATATATATATATATATATATATATATATATGCTTCTGCATACAATAAAGCATATATATGTAGTGCATAAATGAAGCATTTTCAATGCGGATATTTACAACTGTTTTTGAAATTAGCATTTATTCCTGTCAATACGGAACTGATAATGGCACAAGATTATGAAAAGATCAACGCAAGACTTTTACAGCACTAAGAGCATGATGAACAGATCATGGACCTCGGCAAATTATGAGCTCGGACACGTTGTGTCTAGATGTGCAGTAACTGGTTCCCATCATAAGATATGTGCAGGGGAGGCTCGTCCTTACGTGCTTCAGTGCTGTAGCACACTATTTTCGGTTTTATAAATCATAGTGTACACATTTTGAAATACCAGGTAAATATCAATGCACTATTGTAGGTATAAAAAGTCAGAACGAGGAATAATGAACACTTGATGCATAGGAATCATCTGCGTAGCTATTGGAACGTATTCCACCTGCAGTGAGCCAGCCAGCTCGCTAATCAGTACTGCGCATACACACAACCGCCCCCTCTCGCCGCCCTGATGGACAATGTTCCTTAGATTTTAGCACAAATGCGTGCTGCATCTTGTTGCAGCGGAGTGATAATTCGCTGCAGATTTGACAGTATTTTTAAGACGATCGCTTGAAAATAATCGCTCATACTTACGATGGTGCACTTGTAATGAGCCGCAACAAATGGGGCGTACAGGTCAAAGTGAAAGAGACCCTCACACAGTATGTGCATTTTAAATCTGATAATAGAGAAAGCAGCTTCACAAAATCATTCTATTAGGATATTCTTCTGCAATCTGTCGGCCTTTCCAGCATTATTTTTTCAAAATCACCCCAACGTTTGGCAACGTTGGAAGCAAGTGTTGCTCGGAGTGTTCCTCGAGAGTTCGACAACGAGGTGGACTTTCAAATCAAGATCTGTGAGTACCTTATACGAACACAGAGATATTTTGTTAAGACTGCTTTGAAGATCTACAAAAACTTTATCGGACAAGACAGTGCAAGAAGCCCGTGATCTGGCCCACTATTTGAAGGTTTGAAAATTTAACCTCTGGCTTACTTTTATCACAAAATTTTGTTTCATGATCATCAGGCACAGCAGGTAGATGCAGTGAAAACAAAAACTGCATTTCAATCTTTCGTCAAAATAATCAACATCGTGCGCAGTGGAACGGATGATATAACTCAGATTGATTCGTGTAATGTTTAAGATGCAAAAAAGACGTGAAAGGGAAACGAACTTAGCAGCGGAAGATAAAGAAGTATGTGAACGAATAATTTAAGAGGTACACAGCCGCTTCCAGTCTGCGGAACATTTGGATGCTGCAAAACTACTGAATGCCGAAAACATTGAATTATTTTCTAGAGTGCTTCCTGAAACAGAACTGAGCATTATCAGTGATCGTTATAAGGAACTTGACTAAAGCAAACTTTGAACCGAACCCAGAATTTAGTATCAAAATTTCGAATTCGGGGAGATAGAAGGAGCCCTTTCGCTGTTGCAGTTAATACTTAAGAACAATATACAAAACACCTTTAGTGAAATGACTAAGGTTTCAAGAATAATTTTGACAGTTCCCATTTTTACTGCAGAATCAGAATGGGGTTTCTCAACTTTGAAGAAGATAAAGACCCTTGTGAGGAACACCATAGCTTAGGATCGGCTCACTCCTCTGGATATGTTATCTATACAGAAGAAGCTTATCACAAGTATGCAGTAACTAAAAGTTTCCACGCTCCAAGTAAGATGTGCTATTGTGAACTGTGTAACAAGTAATGCACTAGATGTCACTTAATCAGCTGTGCGAAAAGAGAGAAATCAGTTGCGGAATATAGCAAGGCAAACTAACTTAACAAATCAATTATGCACAAACGCACGCATTTCTATTTCATTCATTATTTGTGTTTAAGTTGCTTTAGACGATGATTTCCCAGCAAGAACACGAAGAGCTTCGTATAACCATACGTCTCCATAAGTTCCAAAATATAATACAAAGTTGACACACGCTGTGGGGTCGTTGAAGGGTTATCCTCCTCCGCGAAGGAGGGCCCTTCGACTCTTGCCATACCGGGACTAGGTCCCTTACTGGCATGGTGATGGGTATTTAAAAGGGATGGTGGTTAGATGGTGGCGATTAAAGTTGAGATAAGTGTAACAGTAAGGATGTTTGATTAATGGGAAAATGACTTGAAGTTATTGAGTTCCAAGGATAAGTCTGGGACGCTTGTATCTTTCTCCTGGATCAAGATCATATTCCCCGAGACCTCGGATAAGGGTATTGAAACTGGAAGGTAATTTTGCATAGAAGGCATGGGATAGTTGTAATATGTAGTCAAAAAGTTTTGGGAAGGAAAGATCAGAATGGATATTTTCATTTGGGATGTACCAATCGGCAGCAACTGCTGACCGAAGGTAGCGGTTTTGGAGAATCTGCAGTTTGTACAGATGGGATTTGGCCGCTGCACCCCAGACTTGGCAAGCGTAAGTGATTGCAGGTCTGAGTACCTGCTTAAATAGCAAAAGTTTGTTGCTAAGCGTCATAACTGATTTTTTGTTGTACAGGGGATAGAGCATGGCCATGCTTCTGTTTATTCTGTTTGCCACGGTTGTTATGTGCTCCTTCCATGTCAGATGCATGTCCAAAACTACACCTAGGTAGCTGGCATGTGTGGAACAAGGAATGTCTGCTCCTGCTAACTGCAGATTTTGGACGTCCTGGAGGGGTCTTCTAGTGAAGGTGACGGCTTGGGATTTGGTGGCGTTTAGTTTCAACCGCCAGGTGGCGAACCAGACGTATAGCATGTTTGCGAAGATTTGAGCTCGCTGCACTGCAATTTCGTGGCGCTTAGATGCTACTGTGATGGCTGTATCATCAGCAAATAAGTATAGGTTGCAGCCCCTTAGGGTTGGAAGGGTGTTTATGGAAGTGAGGAAGAGCAGAGGACCAAGGACACTACCTTGAGGTACCCCTGCATTTATGAAGTAGGTGTGAGACAGGATGTTGTCTTTTGATACAACGAAGGTGCGGTTTTTGAGATAATGATGAAGTGTGTGAATAAGGTATGACGGGATATTGTAATGTATAAGGCGATGGAGAAGACCTTCATGCCACACAGTGTCGAAGGCTTTGGAGATGTCTAGGAAAAGGGCTACAACATAGTGACGGTTGTGAAAACCTCTAACCACCTCATCCACGATGCGCAAAAGTTGATGCGTGGTGGAGTGTTGCCATCGAAAACCAAATTGTTCAGGACGCAGGACATTATGTTGGTCTAGCAAGTTTTCAAGGCGTAGTTGGAGTACCTTTTCATAGAGCTTGCTTATCGTAGGAAGGAGACTGATGGGTCTATGACTGCTTACTTGTTGTTGGTCTTTGCCAGGCTTCGGGAGGGTGATGATCTTAGCATGCCGCCAAGCTACCGGGAAGTAGGCTAATACTAGTAGGCTGTTAAATAGGTGCACTAGTAGTAAGATCCACGAGTGAGGTAGAGCTTTGAAGGCAGCGTAGGGTACGTTGTCTACACCTGCTGCTTTGTATGGACGCACAGAGTTGATTATATTCCTCACTTCAGCTACACTTGTTGGCTTCACATCATCTAATATGTGTGGTGTGCTGAGATACTGCCTTACAGACGCTGCAATTTCATCTTAAATCTCTTGATCGACAGATTCTGCAGGGTGGAATGAGGAGGCAAGATGTTCTACCATGATTTCCACTTTATCTCTTACTGATGTAGCAACTCTCCTGCCATCAGTAAGAGGCGGATCAGATTTAGGGATCCCGAGAAGTGCCTTTGACATTCTCCATAAAGATCTGTCTTCTACATCAAGAGAACACAAACGCCTCTCCCATTCAGCGTTACTGTGTTCCAGTAATTCTAGTTTTACTAGATGTTGCAACCGGTTCCATTCACGTTTGTGAATTGGGTTGCGCGTAAGCTGAAAGCGTCGTCTTGCCTTGTTTTTATCAGCAATAAGACGCCTTAGTTCATATGGGAGAGGTTTCCTGTAACTAAATGTAGTGCGCCGTGGTGGAGTGGCTTGGTCCATGATAGCTGTCATTGTGGTTGTGATGTTAGTGGCCAGTTGTTCAGCTTCTTCATAGGTGTTACAGGGTAGAACCTCAGCAGGCTGCAAGGCCATTAGTTCCGTGTACTTACTCCAGTTTGTGTGTCTTGGATTAAGTGAGATAGGGGGGGCCTTAGGAGTAGCCCGACCCTGATAGAGGAACAGGAGAGGGTAATGATCTGAAGAGAGTTCAGGGATTGACATGACTTTGGGGTGGCCGCGGATGTTTTGCAGTAATGCGAAGTCCAGCCAGTCTGGCGGACGGCGATCCCCATAGGATATGGTGAGTGATGAGGGAGCAAGTACAGCAAGATTGTGCTTTTCGATGTAGTACTCGATTGCAGAACCCCTGTGATTACGGATGGTAGAGTTCCACAGGGGGCTCTTGGCATTGTAGTCATCCAAGGCTATGGTAGGTGAGCCTGCAGAGAAGATGGTGTCCAGTTCCTTTACATTAAAAGGTCTGCCAGGTGGAATGTAGATGGAAAACAGGTTGAGGGGGCCTTTGTTTGTGGCCACTTGTATTCCAGTAGCTTCCAGAAGATTGGAAGGTGGCAAGTGTAGCCTGTGGTGTTGGATATTGTGGCTAATGAATATTGCAGTTCCACCATATCCATCTGCTCGATCAGACCTATGACAGGTCATACCAGGGATAGAGGCCTTCTGGTGACTGGATAGATGTGATTCCTGGACCATAAGAACTTGCACCTTGTTCACTGCAATGAAGTTAGCTGTTTCCTTTAATTTGTTCCTCAACCCATTGGCATTCCAGGAGCAAATCCTTAAACTGAGGATGTTAGCAGTTATTTTATTGCTGTCCGCCATAATTAGTCAAGAAGGTATAGACAGTGTGTACAAGGATGGTTGCAGAAGGGATGTTCGCAGGTCGCTGGGCTAATGCTGCAGCCAACGCTACTGCGAAGTCAGGTTGCAAGTGTACTGGGATTTTATCCATAAGTTTTAAGAATTGTGCATCTGGGATGGACGGATTTAGAGATGATGAGGGCATGGAATTTGAAATAGAGTGGTGCGCTGGTAGACGTTGTTGAGCCAGTTGGCGGGTTCCAGTAGAGGGTTTTGGTTTGGAACTAGCAGTTGTAATGCTCCTGGAAGCTGTGTTGGGTGCAGTGTTACTTGCTGCCTTCAGTGGCTGTGATGGTGGGTTTGCTTTAGGCAATGTGTTTGCAGACTCCTGTTGTTTGGCGACTACCGGAGGCGAGTTTCCAGAGATTGTGGTTGCTGCGGTAGTAGCAGTCTTGCTGGGAGCGACGGTGGCCTGAAGAGCTGCTGCATAGCTCGTGTATTGAATCCTGGTAGGTGGTGGCAGACCAGGATATCGGGTACCCTTAAAAGCCTCCTTAGGGAGACCCATAGGATTAGGTACCTTTGGAGCTGCGTCAAATCTGGTGCGCTGTCCATTTTTGTTGAGCTGCATTTCAACTCGAGCTTCTTGCCAAACAGGGCATTTGGCATATCGGCAAGAGTGATCACCGCCGCAATTGTAACAGGTTGGTTTGGCTCCAGTTACACCTAACTTTGGACAATCTGCTCTTTTATGCCCTGGCTCTCCGCAGAAAGAACACACGGGCTCCAAACGGCAACCTGCAGCACTATGTGTGAATTGCTGACAGTTGGTGCATTGCAGAGGCTTAGCTGGTGGGCGATAGGATTCAACTCGGATTGTGGCGTTGAACATCCTCGTCTCCTTGTATATTTGCTGGTAGTTCCCTTCCTTTTTCAAGGCTACTCTGAAGTGTGGAAGAAGTTGCGGGGTTTGGCTACGATTAGAGCGTAGCTGCCCAACTCTCTCCACTGGGTACTGCAGCTCCTTGAGCTTTTCAGAGACGTCTGCCTCGGTGATGTACATGGGCAAGTCTTTTAGAGTTACGTACAGAAGTTTCTCTTCTGGCAATAGAGTTGTCAGGAATTGGGGAATATGTACCGACTGGTTATGATATGTGTGGAAGTCGATACCTTCGAGTAGTCTTATAACTAAAGTAAATATATACGCAACTATGTTATAAGCTTTCCTTCTCCTTGATATTAATCAGACTTTTGTTTTTGAGTCATTAAATGTGAGTTTGTGCTGTTTAGCCCAGATCTCTATTTTTTTAAGTCTGAGTTTGCATAGTTTTCTGCTTCTTTGTTGCTGTTACATTTTGTAAGTAATAGTAGACCATCTGCAAATGCTACTATCTTTGTCTGTTGTGTAAGTTCAATGTTGAGAAGTAAGTAATACATTATGTTCCATTTGGTAATAAAAGTTACATCAGAAGCTAGAAAGAAGCTATTAGGCAGAAAAGTAAAACTAGGATGGTCCATTACCACAACTGCGGACTATCTAAGAGTCAGTAGGTGTTTCAAGTGTAATAAGTTTAACCATGGAGCTAAAGATTGTAAGGGCGAACAATCTTGCCCCCTTTGTGCGGGTAATCACAAGGTAGCAGACTGCCATACTCCAAAGGGTGAATACAAGTGCATAAACTGCATAAATTATAACAAATATAATCAAGAACAACCCGTAGATACCAAGCACAAAGCTCTAGACAAAGAATGTGGGTGTTATAAAATAGCCTTGAGTAAATATATCAAGAGAATTGACTACTAAAATGAATAATCTACCACACAGCAGAAAATATATAGTACACAATAAATCACTAAAATGCCTTCAAATTAATCTTCAACATTCTCGAGCAGCAGTTAGTAACCTTGTGCAACAAATTCAAGAAAACAAGCTTGATATGATGTTTGTATAGGAGCCATACTTAATTCACCACAACCCAGCTGGAATTCCAAAATCGATTAAAATCCTTGCAAAGGGTGACAGAAGAAAAAGGGCAGCAAACCTTGTAAACAACAATGTGCTAGACATCATAATTATAAACCAGCTTTCAGATGAAGATTGTATAGCTGCACTAGTCCTCACCCATCAGAAAAATATGTATTTTGTAAGCAAGTACTGTGACATAGATGAAAATATGGAATGCACAATAAATAAAATAGAATCCATAATTAAATATGCTAATGGAACACGAGTATTATTGGCTATTAACACAAATGCGAGGAGTAAGATTTCGCATGACACTATAACTAATCACCGAGGAAAAGTACTAGAAGAATTTATAACAGGCAGCAATCTATTTATACTTAATGAAGCTAATGGAATTCCAACATTCGAGACAAATAGAGGCAAGAGCTACATAGAATTAACTATCACAAAAAGCAGTATACTTAATAGAGTTACAAACTGGAGAAGTGGAGAAATAGAAAGTTGCTCCGATCATAAAACAAAAACTTATAATGTGTTAATTGACACCACAAGCAGCAATTACCAATCTGACAGCACTCATAGCATAGGTATACGATACATAGTTAAAAAGGATAATATCCCTTTCATAGACAAACTAAGGCAAGAATTCATTACACACTTTCATTGTGAAACATTAATAGGAATTCTCACCAGCAGTATAACATCCATATGCAAAACAGCATTTAACTACTCTTTACAAAAGAAAAAACTTGACAAAGGGTAGAACGGTACCCTAGTGGAACGGAGAGTTACAAAGAAAACGGAACAAGGTCAATGCGTTGAGGCAACAATATCAAAGGACACGACATGATGAAGCCCTGAGAGAACAAAGGAAAGCTCAGTATCTTTTGGAAAAGCAAGAATACCAAAACAAACTCAAGACAGCAAAAATGAATTCTTGGAAACTATTCTGCACTACCACCGATAGTTCAAACCCTTGGAATATGCTATATAAAATAGCTGCAGGGATATTCAAAGTTAGGACTATTTTGATAACAATACAAAAACCAGTTGGAACATATACTGCAGATCTGCATATCACTTTAACATATATGATAGACCGCCTTACTCCTGAAGATAAAGAAGACGATGACAATGAACAGCAATGTAATATACGAATAATAGCTAAGGAACCTCCTACGACTGATGATGCCAAAAAGTTTTCCATAGAGGAAATAAGAGAGGCAATAAGGAGCTTCAATCCCAGCAAAGCTCCAGGAGAAGATGGGATAAGTGAAATCCTTCTGCAAGAGTTCAGCAGTTTCCTTTGTTTTCTCACTGCAGCATACAACAATTGCTTTAAAGAAGGCTGCCTCCCAAAACAATGGAAGATGTCCAATATTTTACCTATAGTTAAACCAGGGAAACAACACAGCAAAGAAGTAACAAAGTACCGGCCAATCAGTCTTCTAACTGTGGGCGGAAAGGTTTTGGAGAAGCTCTTGATTAACAGAATATTATATCGCATCAACACCAACAACTTGATGAATTCAAATCAGTTGGGCTTCACACATCAGGAACAGTAGATGCAGCCATGGCTGTAAAACACTTTGCAGAGGAAAGCCTAAAAAAAAAAAAACAAAAAAAAAAAACAAACAAACAGACAATGTGTTGTAGTTGTTAGCTTAGATGTCCATGGGGCATTTAATTCAGCCTTGTGGCCAAGCAACTGACAAGCAGCTACTTCAGCAAACGAATAGCTACCTTACAACAAATGGATGCAAGATCACAAAGGGGGTAACCAGGGGATGCCCACAAGGCTCAAGCTGCTGCCCCGGTCTATAAAACATAATGTATAACTTACTTCTCAACATTGAACTTACAAAACAGACAAAGATAGTAGCATTTTCAGATGACCTACTGTTACTTACAAAAGGT
>CM060948.1:228969634-229119634 GCA_030765055.1 Mantis religiosa
TCTTCCGAAATCGTCGGTTAGGGTGGGATGTTAGCTGTTGGTGAAACAGGATCCATTACTTGCAGTTGGACCTCCGCAATTGCTTCTTTCGCCAACTCGTTCACCGCACACTCCTCCCCTATCTTCATGGTAATCAGAGGTGACTTGAGACTGGTTGGAGAGACTACAATAGACACTGTCACACAGTGTTCCAAAGTTACAGCAGAAACTTCCAGGCTACAGTTTTCTTCTGGCTATATAATGGGTGGAAAATCTGAAGCCACACTTGTCTGTTTACCTTCCTCTTGCTCTATGCTGGGGGTTGGTAACTGAAAGTTATTGGCAACTGTCCTTTCTTCTGAGGTGAACGGTATTCGTGGTTTTGGAAAGTTCTCCGCCACCAGCTTGGCCCATGTTGTAGGCTCCGAAGTAATACTCGGTATTCTAGGAACGAATCTGCGGGGACACTGATTACGTAAATGACCAGCTTCATGACAAATGGCACAAGTAATGTGTTGGTCAGGGTAACTCACTAATGCGGAGTAACCATCAATATTAAAAAACAAAGGAATATGCTTGTTTAGGAGCATATTAACGGTACGAACCCCATTAAAAACCTTGTAACGAAATGTCTCATTCCAAACATGTTCCTTCACCTGTAACACAGCACTATAGGGCTCCAAAGCTACCATCAACTTCCTACTGGCGAAATGCAAGGGTAAATTCTACAGTTTCACCAAACGTCTTCCAAATCCAGCTACATCAGCAATCACCTTAGTGCGCTGAACATTTGGCAGTATAAAACTGGCTTCCTCATTTGACTGGGTCAGTACTCTTGTGTCGAGCTCTGGCGTTGTACATTGAATAAAAATTTGTCTATAAATTCTATTTACCTGCAGACCTGTGACGACATTTTCATCCAATGTTAGTATGTCGAAAATCCACCCATGGATTTCATATTCATTGGGTCGAATAATATCACGTTCAACAAAACTAACTACTAAAGTCGTTGGTTGGTTTTCCATTATATTTTTCTGTGTATGTAGTATTTGTCATCAATATACAGCGAGTGTACTATTACTATCAGTATTAGAAAAACACAAACAAGGTGTATCACTAGGCAACATGTATGCTAACATACAAACGCTTAGCTGCACCCGTGTTCGACCTTCGCTCTCGCCAGATGATCATGACACGTAATATGTCAATTGAATATGTAGAAATTTAGTATGTGCAGAAATCAGAATGTATTACCACTACAGCTGACTACTCTGAAAAGTGACACTGGTAAAATTGAGTGATGAATCTAGCAGGCTCAGTAACTAGATTACTAATTACTAATCCTTATTACTAATTTCAAAGTGAATTATCAGATAAAATATTTTATAACTTTTCAGGTGATGTAACAATATATGCAGATACACGAAACCTTTTGCAGTCTTCTGAACTCACGAAGTATCGAAATGTGTATGGTGTGTCCTCTATTTACGAATATAGATTCAGAAATACCTTAAAAACTGCCTACAGAAGAAAATCATAAGTCTAGAAAAATTGTTAGTGACAGCTGAAACCTTAAAGCTTCACAAAAACCTATTGACAATGAAATAGAATTAATTTATTTCTCCACTACTGTTATATCTGATTACGAAGTATCAGCTGTCTCATTTCTGAACTATGCACAATTATGTCATTTCAATATATTTTAAACATACATTTTATAAGTATTTCAATGCAGTTTATGGCTCGCCTCTTTGTTGCAGATGGTGGCGTATCTATCCCACGATCAAGAGGTCCACATTTGGAATCTAGGTCAGAATGAGTTATCTCGATAAGGTTATTTCTGGAGTTTTGTCTTGTTCTTAAAGATAAATATCGGTATCTCCAAACTCTATGGATCCTGGGCTCATTTGAGCATCATTTCATCCACTTCATTCATCGTTCGATGTGACCAAAGGTTGAAGAATATTAATTGAAAAAACTGAAGATCATGAGACAGATGATCTCAACATATGGTTGATAAGTGGTTAACATTTTTCAATTTTCAGGTGCTATAACTCAGTTTTTTCGTTGAAATATTTGATATAGATTAATACAGATCTCCAGTAATTTTCAAAACCTGTAAAAGTTTGGAATTTTGTATAGGCTTGCTGAATTGAAAAACAAAGTTACACATTTTTTCACTTTACATAAATAAATTAGAAATTAATTATTTACTTACACCTGAGCCATTAAGGCTTCTCTAAAACCCATTTAATTTGTGGCTTAATTTTTGGGACTGGCAAAAGCCATAATTTTAAGAGGTAGATTGATATCTCAGAAACGCACAAATTTTTTATCCATTTAGTTTGTAAAAAGTAAATATCAAATTTTCTCAGTGGAATTTTTTGCATCATATAAGATTGCACACCAATTATACATAGTTTAAACCTTAATATTTTTCATAAATATAGAAGTAGGCGTTTTATTAGCAGGTGTCTCTTAGCCGCTGTTGGGTGCATTCTTGCAGCGAAGTCCTATGCGGCGGGGGATATGGCAAATTAACACTATGAAAATGTCGCGTACTTAGGCACATTATAACTATTTGCAGAAATACTTCTGTCACGCTATATTACCTAGAATAAATTCGTGATAGTGAAGACTTCAAATCAAGAAGTGCTTGGTTATACAACTGATCAAACAGAAATGTAGAAATGTGCTTTTGGAATAGAAGAGGAAAATGATTAACTGCTAAGGTTGAAGCTTGTTCGTGAGATAACTTCGTCGGAAAATGAACATGCAACGTAGAATATTGCAAAAGGTCTAATAATATTAAAAATTAATTTCTCATAAATCGTGGGTTTTTAAAAGTCTAAATGATTACGAAGCTTAAGCTTTACCCTCGTTAACCATTTCTCAGTTATATAAAATGTCAAAAATGCTATCGGTGTAAGAAGACTCACAAATATACACAGAAAATTCAGAGAGTTGATTAAATTGTTGGCAATAATCGATATACTAGGAAGTGTGAACAAATATAACAGAGGTATTTTAATTTTTTCGGACTTTATAGATACGATTTTAAAAGATTTGTTTTACCTTGTTGGTACACATATTTTCTATGTAAGTTTGTAGTTTCAGATATTTTTAGACATTTAGGTTTTTGTTATGTCTTTGGCGCATTTTTACTTAACTTAGTTTTATTTTTCTTGAAAATTTAATAAAGTCCAGTACTGCGTATGATATGTGCTTTATGGAGTTTGGAAAATCGACTCTGAATAAGTCAAAAGATTACGAATGGTATACATTTTCAAAGTGGGTCGAGAAGACGCTGAAGATGACAACCACTCTAGACGCCCTCACACATTAATTACTGCAGACAATGTGGACTAAGAAAAGAAAATGACTCTGGAAAATCGCTGAATCTCCATCAGTGAGATTCACAAGAGTTGTGACAAAACCATTCGTAGAAATTGCATTATGATAATGCTCCCGCTGACATCTAAGTGCTAAACCTTTATGTTGCTTCAGCTAACGTGTTCGCCGGACATAGCCTTCTGCAACTTCTTTCATTTCCGAGACTGAAGACTACAATTAAAGGATGTCGTTTAGCCACCACTGCTAAGATAAAAACAGAATCGCTGAAAGAGCTCAGCACCATAACGGGTAGTGATTCCAGAAGTACTTCCAATATTGGGAAAAGCGCTCACACAAGTGCATTGGATCTGAGAGGGATTACTTTGAAGGGGACGAAGTAGATAATTTTGTTAAAGTGCTTGCTTTCGGGTTAAGTGAAACCCAAAGTATGCATTTCCGTTTAAATTTTGACATCGAAATATACTGAGTGGAATACGATTTTTTTTTTAATTTACTTCTTCCAACGTTGTCATAATGGACGATGAACGAATTTGGTGAAATGATGCTCAAATGAGCCCAGGGTATATGGAGCTTAAAGTAACCTAACATTCATCTTTCAGGATAACGGAACACCCCGGTAAAACCTTGTCCGGAATCTCTTGAATGTGAGGCAGACGCGCTACCATCTATGTCACCAAGGCGCGCACTTGGAATACGATGGAGTTTGGAAAGGAAAAAGGGGCAGGAGTAGAGAGCATATAGTGATAATATTAACAAAATATTGGTTCATATGAGAACACGAAGAAGGAAATGGTAAAATACACTGCAGATAGGGGACAGATTCGCAGTGAACGAAGAGAGCGGAGAAAGAAATGAAAATACCCTTACACCGCCTAATGCAAATTGTTGCAATTTGTGGCGGCAACAGGAATAAAAGTTTCGGCACAAATAGAAAACAGACGGCGGATAACGTTTCACGAGTTTGTATAAGCAGTTAACAATAGCGCGCTTAGTTTACACAAAGGGGCCGGCAAATGAAGATAGCTAAGATAAAGGACTTGCCGGCCAGATAGGATTTCACGCTTGGAAGGTTCGAGAGATATCTCGATTGACAGAGAATAGTGGTTTTTCTTATTTGCTCGAGAATTCTCTCGAATTGTGAATGAGATATAGAAGCGATTGTGACATGACAGCAGGACAGTTTGTAAAACAGTCAGTTATGTTGTGTAACAACAATGTTGTAACGAGAGCTGATGTTGTAAACTGACGCTGTTTGTTATTGTCATCGACCTTGGAAGATTGTGTTCTATTGCTGATTTAATGTTGTTACGTGAGAATTGAACAGTGTATTTCGACGGAAATAAAGAACATTTAGACTTTCGGCGAATTGGACTTTTAATTCTAGGAACCCACAAAGTCAAAACTGGTGTCAGAAGTGGGATGTGAGCACCATGGAGGCGGCATTGGAAAAGATTTTGCAGAAGATGATGGAAATGAAGGCCGAATTGACCTTGGAAATGAAGACGTCAATTGACATCACCGAGAAAATGGAAAAGAAGTTGGAGACGGTGAATAACAACTTGACTGCGAAGATGACCGAATTGACCACGGAAATGAAAGCGGCGATTAAGACCCTCGCCGTAAAGTTTGAAGAACAGTTAGCTGGCGTAAAGGAGGACGTCACGGAGCTGGGCGAGCGCGTCGAAGACCTGGCGAGCCACGTTAACGATCTGGTGGGAAAGGCCGAGAGTAACACCAAGGCCCTAACGCCATGGTAGAGGACATCGTAGGCAGGAGCTTAAAGGATTTAAAGGTCGACGCGCCGGGAAGCGATACAACAACGACGGCGCGACAACTTTCGAAGTCTTCCGCTGTCAGTTCGACACGGTGGCCAAACACAACAAATGGGCACCAGAGGAAGAGGCAGCACATCTAATAGCCAGTCTCCAGGTCGGGCCGCGGAAGACCTGAATGTGGTCCAACCACGTGCGGCACTTAAGGGCATTTGGGAGGTACTGGAGAACCGTTTTGGGATAAACCGCTTAGTAGCACCGTAACGCAGCCAGGTGAAGTCAAGGTCACAGCAGCCGGGGGAGACACTACAGGAATTCGCCCTGGCAACTGAGCAGCTGGTCAGCAAATCCTTATTTGACCTCCCACCAGAGTTCGTATCCCGGGAAGCCGCTTACACATTAGTTGAAGGGGTACGAGACACGGAGATACGTCAGCACCTAATGCTCAGCGATTACAAAACCATCCACGAGGCGCTAACGACAGCATTAAGGATGGAGGTCGCCAAAGTGACAGCTAACCCGACGCCGAGAACGAGGAGCGTCCGCTACACTGGAGACAGAAGACCAGCCCAGGGACGCCGGCGAAGACCTAGTGGCCTATGTTGGGGATGTGGATAGCCGGGACACCTGGAGAGAGACTGCCCACACCAGGAAGAGCAGACCGAAAACGAGTAAGAACCGTCGTGGAGAGGGTCACGTTGGCGCCATGACCACAATCTCCTCGAATGACACTGCGCGCCGTCAGCAGGCCTATGGATGACTGCATCATCGCGAACGGTTGGGTGAGAGCAAAGCCGTGCCGCGTGCTGGTGGACACCGGGGCGGCGGTGACCATCATCAGACTTTACGTGGCCAAGATCTTGCCGACGAGGAAGCCGAACCGACCATACCAGCTTGTGAAGGAATCGGTCGACACCTTGCCTTTGGAGAAGGAGGCCCTATGGTAGTTGTCCTTGGGAAGGAGTTCCGTACGTCTGCGGGTGCTCATCGAGAAGGTGGCTGAGGAGGTGATACTAGGTTTGGATGCCCTCAGGAGTCACGAGGTGACGGTCGACGTCGGCAGCAAGGTCCTGCGGCTTAATGGAGAAGAGGTCATAAGCCGGCAACCCGAGGAGCGCCTGGGAATCTGCAGGGTCATCCTGAAGGAAGGCGTGGTTTTCCCCGCAAGAAGCGAGGTGGTGGTGACGGCGCGACTGGAAGGCAAGCGGGCGAAGAACATGCTGCTGGACCAGAAGATGCCTATGCATGGACTGTCTGTGTAGCCAGAACATTGTTGCCGTGCAGAGAGAAAGTGCCAGTGAGGCTGCTCAAACTGGCAGACATCCATCACGATGTCCAGATCGGAACGGAGCTGGGGACGTTAGAGCCCGCGGTCAGCCTAACCGCAATCACAAGACACAGGAGCCGGTGCCGACGCAACCTCTGGGGTCCCGCCTAGAAGGCTTACTGGAGAGGGCGGCAGACCACCTGACCGCAGAACAGCTGGAGAAAGTTCGACAACATCTGAGACGATACCAGTGCGTCTTCAGCCAAGGCGACAGTGACTACGACCGCACGGACAAAGTGCTTCACCGCATCGACACCGGAGATGCCCGGCCTATTCGGCAACCACCTAGACGCGTTCCGCAGACAAAACAAACTGCGGTACGGGATATGGTAGATAACATGAAAACCAGGGTAGTGATCGAAGAGTCTGTCAGCCCTTGGAGTTCCCCTGCAGTTCTGGTTACTAAAAAGAACGGCGAGCTACGCTTCTGCGTTGACAACAGTAAGGTGAACGCCGTCACCCGGAAGGACTGTTTCCCCTTATCCCAGATTGACAACACCCTGGACACGCTAGCTAGTGCGCAGTTGCTCTCGATCTTGGACCTGAAGTCGGGTTACTGGCAGGTGGCTCTAAACCCGAGAGACAAGGAGAAGACTGCAATCTCGACAGGCCAGAGGCTTTGGCAGTTCACAGTATCACCCTTTGGCCTCTGCAATGCACCAGCCAAATTTCAACGCCTCGTGGAATCAGTAATGAGAGGATTGACATATGACGTATGCCTGCTATACATGGACGACATCATCAACGTCGGCAAGACTTTTGAGGACCATCTAGAAAACCTGGGCAAGGTGTTGCAAAGACTGCAGGCGACCAATTTTAAGCTAAATGCAAAGAAGTGCCAGCTTTAACCACAAGAAAGTTAACTACTTGGGCCACATAGTCCCACCAACCGGAGTGTCCAACAACCCAGAGAAAACCCAGACTGTGAGGGATTGGCCCCGCCCAAAGGATAAGCGAGAGTTGCGCAGTCTTCTGGGTTTATGCTGTTATTACCGACGCTCCATAAACGAGTTCTCCAACATCGCCAATCCCCTCACACGCCTGACAGAAGAAAACCGACCTTATGTGTGGACGGATGACGCCGAAGGGGCTTTCTAGCACCTGAAGAACACCCTGTGCAGTGCTCCTATTTTGGGATTTCCACAACCAGGCGGCGTCTTTATATGGACACCGACGCCAGCGACCATTGCATTTGAGGCGTCCTATCGCAAATCCAGGACGGCTATGAGCGAGTGATAGCCTACTACAGCAAGACGCTATCCAAGGCAGAGAAGAACTACTGCGTCACCCGGCGAGAATTACTGGTGGTAGTAAAGACCTTGCAGCACTTCCACAAGTACCTGTACGTTCAGCCATTCAACCTGAGGAATGACCATTTCGCCCTAACCCAACTATTGAGCTTTAAGAACCTGGAAGGCCCGACAGCACGTTGCGTCTAGAGCCTGCAGGAGTACGACTTCACCTCTGAACATCTTAGAGGGAAGAGACACGGTAACGCAGACGGTATGTCCCAAAGACCCTGTCCAGAAGATTGCGGCCAGAGCACCAGAGTGGAAGAGAAGGAGTGTGCCGCAAAAGTTCGAGCGGATGGCTGGGATAGCGCAGGCCTGAGAACGGAGCAGCTGTCGGAAGCAGACTTGGACCCACTCTTGAGAGAAGTGGAGGCAGGGACAGGACCAACCTGGGAGTACATCGCACCGAGGAGCGCCACGTATAAATCGTACTGGGCCCAATGGGACTCACTGAAGACAAGAGAGGACATGCTATTTCGGGTATGGGAATCACCTGATGGGAAGACGCAGAGAGAAGAACTGGTGCTTCCCCGAAGTAAGGTTTCGGAAGTCTTGGAGGAAGTGCACGACGGTACTTCAGGAGGACACCTGGGAGCAAACCGGACGATCGACAAACTTCGGCAGCGCTACTACTGGCTGAGGCTTCGAGCAGATGCTGAGAGATGGTGCCGTCAGTGTCACGTGTGGGCGGCGGTTCGCGGACCCCAGACTAGGAGCCGGGGTCGCATGCAGCAATACAACGTCGGAGCGCCATTCTAAATAATCGCCGTCGACATAGCTGGACCATTCCCAGTGTCCGACCCAGGCAACAGGTACCTGATGGTGGTCGTGGACTACTTTACCGAGTGGCCGGAGGTGTATGCCATCCCGAACCAGGAGGCAATGACACTCACATACTGCCTTGTGGAGCAAGTGTTCTGCCGATTTGGGGTGCCGTTAGAGCTCCACAGCAACCAGGGCACCAATTTTGAATCCAACCTGATGAAGGAGGCATTAGAAATACTTGGGGTAAACAAGACTTGCACGACACTTCTACAGCCCCAGTCTGATGGCATGGTCGAGAGATACAGCAAGACCTTAGAAGAACACCTAAGGAAGGTCGTGGCCAGCCATCAGCGAGACTGGGACATTAAGGTGCCACTGTTCTTGCTGGTCTACCGCTCGTCAACACACGACACCATTGGAATGACGCCAGCCAGTTTAATGTTCGGTCGAGAGTTACGCCTCTCGTGTGATCTGGCTTTAGGAAGCCCCCCGGACGCAAAACAGCCAGCAACCGAGTATGTGGAAAATCTGGTGAACCATCTCCACGACATGCATGAGTTGGCTCGTCAGAACATCCAGACGGCGAGCGACCGCATGAGGACCCGATACGAGAGGCAAGCCATTAGCCAAGGGTTCCAGCAGGGTGACCTAATCTGGTTGTACCGGGCCAAGGGACGATGCCTGAAGCTCCAGCAATCATGGCAAGGACCGTATCGGGTGGTGAATAGAATTAATGACGTGGGCTACCGCATCCATAAGGCGTCCCGAGGGAAGATGTTGGTGGTAGACCTAGATCGTCTGGCCCGCTACGATTGTGCTGTTCGGGACGACCAGTCTTGAGGAGGGAGCAGTGTCGCGGCAACAGGCATAGCATTTCTTTACAAATAGGAAACAGACGGCGGATAGTGTTTCACAAGCTTGCATAAGCAGTTAACAAAAGCGCAGTTAGTGTACACAAAGGGGCCGGCAAATGAAGATAGCTAAGATAAAGGACTTGCCGGCCAGAAAGGAGTTCACGTTTGGAAGGTTCGAGAGATTTCTCTATTGACTGAAAATAGTTGTTTTTCTTATTTGCTCGAGAAGTCTCTGGAATTGTGAATGAAGTATAGAAGCGATAGTGACACGACAGCAGGACAGTTTGTAAAACAGTCAGTTGAGTTGTGTAACAAGTGTTGTAACGAGAGCTGATGTTTTAAACTGGACGCTGTTTGTTACTGTCATCGACCTTGGAAGATTGTTTTGTATTGGTGATGTAATGTTGTTACGTGAGAATTGAACAGTGTATTTCGACGGTAATAAAGAACATTTAGAATTTCGGCAAATTGGATTTTTATGTCTACGAATCCACAAAGTCACAGTATTTTTCAAAATATTTGGTTTTGTAGATATGCATTAATTATGAATAAAATACTCGCGTTTTACTACTCACCTTAGCATTATATTTTTAAATTTGGTAATACATACGTACAGTCAGTAGCGCAGTGATAACATTCCGCCCAGAAATTCAATAACGAGATTTCAGTGAAAATAAGGGCTTTGAGATCCCAAAATCCAAAAATATTCTCTCAAAAACGGCCAGTATGTGGGTGTGAACAGCATAACTTGAACTAGAAAAGTCGGTTATCAACTAAACTTTATATTTAAGTTTAGGAAGTTTTCCAAAAACAATCGACCATCCTTGACTACTATTTACATGGAAAATTTTGATTTTCTGAAATATGCCTGTAATAACTTTGATTAAAATATCGTATATTATAATTATTTTCATTACAAGTAAAATTTGTATCTTGTATTTTCTGGAACTTTTCTCTGAAATCTGTACATTCTTTAAAACTTCTTCATAAGCTCGGTTACAGTAACGCACAGACAAATATTATGCACATAATATGCATCTTGTTAAAACAATTTATGTCTTATATGTATATTATTTTTGGAGTGAACTCTTTCGGAGATATTCTTTGTTGTCATTCTGCATTTTCTAATACTTATAATTTTCTCAAACGGGACATTCTTTAGCTGTTGGCCATTCAGAGAAGAGGAAATTTTAAATGCATCACAGAGTGGCGAGGTTTTAAAATAGTTCTCACATTCGCCCTGCACCTACAAGAAAATTAGTTGTACAATAACGTTTATCTCGATTAACATAAGGTAAATCGGGGAATTGGCACAGGAATAGGTTTTGCAAAAGTAATTGAAGTCATGAGTGAGTTCACCACATATAGTTTTTCCTATTTACATTAGAAGCATTAATTTGGAAAGTGATTGCCCTTTGCAGGATAGCCACCTGGTTGAGTAGAGAGATTAAACTTGTAAACCAGTTATTTTTTGTTTTTATATTTCGCAACTTCTGCATTAACTAATCACTGACTTCCTACAGTAAACGAGTAAAGGTTTTCAATTAAAGCATTAAAATGTAAATTCAATAATAACTAACGTTGGAAGCCGAATGAGATAGATAGCCGATTAATACACTCACCCGCTTTCAGATATAGAAAAAAATTAATAAGTTACTTCACATAATTTTTCTGTACGAATTCCATAACAAATTATTGTTTGAAAAGCTTATTGTTCTATCAGCTTCACATAATAGGTATAAGATTTTTAAAACGCTTTTTTAACGTTTTTTATAAGTGCAATAAGTGCAATAAGAAATAGGATAATGTAGCAGGCTGAAACGTTGTCAAATCCCTTTTGAGTTGGTCAATAGTGACGATTTTATAATGACATTTGCTGCATACCAGGAGAAACCAAACAAACTATGAACGAATGAGAACAGTATAGGTAAAAGAAAATTCAAAACAATAAAATAAAGTATCTTAGAAATGGCCGACTTCCTGAAAAATGTGCTCAGCATATATATTGTGTATTTTAAAGGAATCAACCTTTTTGTTTGATAATATTTGATGAGAATTTCACCTCTTACTGTTTACCAACCAGGCGAACGTAATCCGCAGTGAAGAGGGCTTCAGAAATTATTCCCAGAAAAATCAAGATATACATTTCATCTGCCATAAAGAAAATCTTAAGCAGATGCTCTTTAAATCAAATTGATTAGAACTATTGATGAGAAAATCAAATTCTGTTTACAAATTTCATCTAAAGAGTAGTTTGGGTGGGGGACTTTTTTTGTTGAAAATATTCATGTTGCATTCTCGAAGGACACTCATCTTTCTAAAATGCCCGTCTTTTTGGATTCAGGAGTCCCTTAATTGTTTTTCCGGTACAGCATCAATATGAATTTCTGAATGCAATGCAGTACGTTCTCTATCTCCTAATTATGTCGTGGAGAAAGTTAAAAATATTTACAGAGTAATATATATTTCCTTTTGTTACTATGAGTGCTTGAAGTAGATACAAAATGACTAGCATCGTCAATAGGAGTCCATATCTGGAAACCCATTATTTTCTTGCTTAAGGCATGATATGCACGTGTTTCCGCATCTGCTACATCACTAAGGCCTTCAGAAACAAATGACAGTGTGTAGGCAGGGATTTCGGAAAGTCATGTAATTGGTGCCGTTGTTCATCTTAGGAACGCTGATACTGCACGATATCTCACTAGAGTGCCAGTAAAGATTGGACATGTGGCGCATCAACTCATTTTACACAGGCTGCCTGGGGTAATCTTAACCAGATATTCCGCAGGCTAGACTGAAATGGACCGACCGAATGCCATCGGCTATCTTATCAGAAATCGGAGGAGGATTTCCGCACTTAAGCGCACGGTCATCCAACATGCTTCTAGAACCCCCAGGAAAAAGGAAGGAAGAGAAGGTCGCAGAGGATGACCAGATTGAGAACGGCAGCATCGGATACAGGCCAGGCCCATAATGCCTCAGATGTTACACTTTGACGTCGGTGGTAACCCTCCA
The DNA here is from genome assembly GCA_030765055.1 of Mantis religiosa. Classification (NCBI taxonomy): domain Eukaryota; kingdom Metazoa; phylum Arthropoda; class Insecta; order Mantodea; family Mantidae; genus Mantis; species Mantis religiosa. The sequence goes on from CM060948.1 coordinate 228,981,996, forward strand.
CTATACATGCTCTCCTCACGCAGAGACGTCTTTGTGAAGGCCTATCAGGCGCCGAAGCCAGGGCATGAATTTCACAACGTAAATTTCACCGCCATACGCATCACGCTTTATCCACTGGCCTAATCCTTCGATCGCGAAACGTATCAAAATTCAATTAAGGAATGCTGAACAGAAAGGTCGCGGATATATGTATATAAGTCGCTCCAATATTCGCCTAGCAACCAGCCAAACCTCAAACAAACTCAAGGTTAGATTAGTCACCCCAATGGGAACCGAACCCGCGACCTTCTGAGTGCGAGCCCAACAGGTTACTCTACATAAGATTGGAATTGGGATTTCATTACAGAGGGGATTCGGTACGCTGTACCCATTGTTCCTATACCCTCCAAATCGGCACCCCCGGGAGGAAGGGTGAGGCGAAGGAGACAGAGGGCGGCCGACCCAAGGAACCACAACAGTACGGAGGGCAGGGTCCCTGCAGTTTACTTGGATAGACACTTCCCCCGACAGGCCAGGACAACGAACTTGCTCACCTACAGTGGGACAGCAACGAGCCCAGCATCCGAGCACTAATGGTCACAGACAAGCAATCCGAGCCCCAAAGATCCCTGGCTGGCGGTCCCGAAATGGCCACAGCAGAGGGCTGGAGACCGGCAACCGACATACCGGAGGAGGAAGTAGTTCTCCTCAGAGCATATCCTGCCATGCACCGCCGAGACACCCGCCGACACTTCTACCCTGAAATAGACCACCAGATGAAAGATGATATGAAATGATAATGGAGATGAAATGGAGGGACAGGAAATTCGGGGGATGTAATTAACCTACCCAGTATTCGCCCAGCGACCTTGGAAACCCCCCGAAGAAAACCATATGTCAGGTAGGTCGGCCACGGAAATCGAACCCGGGTTTCCCGAATGCGGACCGCAGACGAAACCGCCTGAGCCGTCCCGCTCGGAACTCTGCATTAGAACTAAAGGTCGGAGTTCTGTGCGCTTGCATGAGATACAGGTTAGCTAGACGCAGAGTTGACTGTCGTCAGATGTAAAGCACGACCATCAAATGTGCAAACTGCTGCCATAGACTATTGCAACTAATGTACAGACGCGAGCAAGACTGGCGTACGTGAGAGAGGCGGATTTCTTATCAATTAGTTGCACCAGGACGATTCAGTTTCCTTATACCTGACCAGCAAGTTTGGCGCACAGGTATTTAAGCCTCAATGGGAAATAAAAACCACTTTGCCACATGAAACGTAGATGGTTTTATATAACTCTCTACTATCAACCTTGTATTTATCGATAATTTTTTTAATAACGTTATTTCCTCTCTCTCTCGCACACCGCATTTCAACCATCTTAATCTCCCTTTCTTCTTTTTAAATATATTTTCTATACTCAAAGTAGTAGTTTTATCTGGAAGGAAATACTTCTACCTTTCATAGGTTAGCGATACTATAATATTAAACTGCGTGGTATTTAAAATTAATATCTAAAATTATTGTTTAACATTTATATCTCGTTCCGAAAACAAATATATTAAATATCTTTGTCCCAGTTCTCAAGAACAGCTAATATGAATATACTACGACAGTTAATATAGCCACAAAATTGAAAGCTTTATATAGATATTAGACTTTTAACGACCAACGAGATAAATAAAATAACTATTTTGTTTGAAATTGACAGTTCAAATACAAAATCACGTTAGCGTCAAGGGCATGTCAGAGATTTCACGAAGGTGTTCTTTAAATGTCAGTAAAGCTGATATGATGTATTTCAGTTTTTGCTGCACGTAGAACCATCGAATTAGACTGGGCTTGAACTCGCAAACTTGCGATCAGAATGTCAGCATCTAAGTTAAACTGGTCAGCTTTTATAATGATGATGATAATGATGATGATGATGATGGTGTTTTCTTTTTCTTTTTTGTAATTTACGTCCTCCAACGTTAAGTCATACCGGACGATGAATGGAATGGGTGAAATAATGCTCAAATGAGCCCAGGGTCCATAGAGCTTAGAGTTACCCGACATTCGTCTTTTAGGATAAGGGAAAACCGGAAAAACCTTATCCAGGTAACTCACCCTGTTCGAAATTCGAACTCGGGACCTCTTGAAACGTGAGGCAGACACGCTACCACCACGCTACCAAGGCGGGCGATGATGGTAATGATGATGATGATGATTATGATGATGATGATAAAGAAAACCTGAAAGGTCAAATAACAGTGTAACGGTAATCTAATGTGCAGCGATAACAGAATTAAACATTTAAACAACAAATAGTTTACGTATTTGAAGCATATATAGTTCGAAGCAGTGTGCAGCAAATATCTGCTCTAGATGCTGTGAACATTACATTTCAGATAACAAATTAACACAAAGATCGCGATAAATCAACTGTCATATTAATTTAATAAGTTAGTGTTAGCACTTTCTTCGTTCAAGTATTTTGGGCAGATAATGTAGATTTACTTCAAGAATATTTAAAAGTTCCTTATTCCAGTGAACGTATCTACATAGGCAATAGAACTGTCACTCTGGTTAAATGGACATGTGGTCGATGCAATCTGCGATTGGTAGTTACTTCCTCGGGGTCAGAGGTAACATTTTCATTATATATATATATATATATAAGAGCGGAAGCTTTGCATTTGATTTAAAAACGACAAAGGGTATCATTATATCTTGCATTAGCGTGAGTAAGATTACAGAAGAATGCCTTTAACCTCGGAAGTCACTCGGGGCCGTATTGCTGGCATGTGGGAAGCGGGTCTTGCTACCACACAAATAGCTTATTCTGTGCGAAGAGGGCTTGACTGCGTTCTTTACTTGATCCGGCGGTTCCAGGAAGAGGGAGAAGAAGGATTGAAAGCCCAACCTTAATCCGAAGACTCAGGCTTACCTCTCCGGATGGATGCAGCCATAGTGCAGAATTCCAGAGAGAATCCGTTACGCCCTTCTACGTCAATCGTGAGGCATATGAGACTTCAGATAACGGCTTCAACTGTTAGAAGGCGTCTGCATGCTGCTGGGATCCACACTAGGAATCCAGCTTTGAAAGAGAACCTCACCGAAGCACATCAAGCTGCTCGTGTGGGATTTGCTCTCCAGTTCCTTTCAATGCCTCAGACATTCTTGGATATTGTAATATGGACGGACGAGAAAGTGTTCTCATCCGACAAAGATTGAAGGATGATACTTTGGCGTCCAGACAAGACACGCTGCATCCCAGAACACGTAGTGACCACAGCAACAAGCGGCAGGATTAGCATCGCTTTCTGGGGCTGGATGTCGGCTGCCGGTGTGGGTCAACTGGACCGTGTATCCCCGTGATTGAATTCTGAGGAGTATGTGGAGGTGTTAGAGGACTGCATGTTACCAATATCCTGAGGAAGATATGCCTATCATTAGCTATATTCATGATAACAGCAGCATTCACACTTTAGCATTTACCCGAGATTGGATAGAGCAACATCCTGAAGTTTCTCCTCTCCCTTGTCCAGCCAAATCACCAGATCTTAATCCCGTTGAACACATTTGGGCTATTATAGTTAACGAATGGGATTGCAGGGCATAAAAAACTCCTTAAAGCCTCGAGGATCACGTTCAGGAAGTATGGGAAAGCGTGCTCAGACGACTTCAAATTTGTGAATCTACCATTGTTTTCTTCTTAGGAGGCTCAATACTCTTTTAGATATAAATGCTACTAAGCCAATAATTGTTTGTTCCCTATCCCATACTATGCCATCTATGTTCAAGCTAATATTTCCATCCTTTCCTTTCTTCATATGCACATAGGCATCTATTTAGAAATTGGTTTCAGTTTTAACTATGTATTAATTATTTTAAATGAAAATTATGCTTTATTTTTCTGTACCAATAATTATTATCAAGCATTAAATAAATTCAATGTTAGAGTAACATTAAGATTTCAGCATTGCACTTATCAGAAAAGGAATGCAACATTCAATTGGAACCTCATATAATGAAATGTATAATTTACTACAGAGTGTTGTGTTTTGCTTAAACCTCCTCCTCCCGTTTTTATTATCTATATTATTATTATTATTATTATTATTATTATTATTATTATTATTATTATTATTATTATTATTATTATTATTATTATTATTATTATTATTATTATTATTATTATTATTATTATTATTATTATTATTATTATTATTATTATTATTATTATTATTATTATTATTATTATTATTATTATTATTATTATTATTATTATTATTATTATTATTATTATTATTATTATTATTATTATTATTATTATTATTATTATTATTATTATTATTATTATTATTATTATTATTATTATTATTATTATTATTATTATTATTATTATTATTATTATTATTATTATTATTATTATTATTATTATTATTATTATTATTATTATTATTATTATTATTATTATTATTATTATTATTATTATTATTATTATTATTATTATTATTATTATTATTATTATTATTATTATTATTATTATTATTATTATTATTATTATTATTATTATTATTATTATTATTATTATTATTATTATTATTATTATTATTATTATTATTATTATTATTATTATTATTATTATTATTATTATTATTATTATTATTATTATTATTATTCTTATTATTATTATTATTATTATTATTATTATTATTATTATTATTATTATTATTATTATTATTATTATTATTATTATTATTATTATTATTATTATTATTATTATTATTATTATTATTATTATTATTATTATTATTATTATTATTATCATCATCATCATCATCATCATCGTCGTCGTCGTCGTCGTCATCGTCGTCATCATTATCATTATTATCAATATCATTACCATTATCGTTGTCGTTATCGTTATTGTTATTGCTGGGTAGAGTGCTTAAAGGTAGCATTAATCGTTATTACGTTCATCGTCCCCTACCTGCTGTGGTCGGAGGAGGGGAATATGTTGTTGATAGCAGGTAAACCTAACATTTCCTCTCACCAGGTTCAACCAAACGATAATCCAATTTTGTTGCCCTTGCCTCTCCAACCCCCTTGTCCATCGGAAAACTTCTGCATTCGGGTGTACCTACAAGGTTCCTTATATCGCATGAACTATCTGAAAATCTTCCGTTCATATCCAACTTTTTCGCAGTGTTGCCTAAAACTATTAAGGAAATAGACAAATCGGGTTTGGAAATGTCTGAGAACATAAGTTTAATAACAGACGCTAATTCAATTAATAGGGTACCTCTTTTTCCAGATATTGAAAAGATGAAAGCTACATTCCAGAACGCTCTCAATAAAAATATTGCTATGTGTGAACGTTTGAAAACTAATACAAAGAAAAACACGCCAGTCGACAGAGAGATATTCTTTACATTTGCACATCTGACATTTTGTGACCTTGAAAGAAGTTTTTCACTCTTTAAAAGCTGCTGAAGAAGTAGGCGTAGAAATTCACCATTTAATAATTTACGAATTTACACTGTAAGCTAATGTAATGCACTCTGTAACGGTATTATAGTTAATAAAAAAAACAGTATGTATAGGCGTTTAAGTGCAATTACAGTATTCATAATTTATAATGTTTGTAAGTTGCGCCGCAGTGAGACGGTTGTCATGGTCAGGCTTTTCCTAACTGCAGTTGTTTACATCCGCGAGCGTTAACAGTACAACAGGACCGCCCATATACATACTTTATACCTATGGAAAAACGCCTCCGGCCTTTAATAATGACCAGCAGCTGACTCCTAGTGCTTTCACGGTGTGAAATGGGGCATAGTAGCTCGAATTGCTATCCATATATCTCTATAGGTGTAGCGTCTTTGCTATAGGAAGTAATCGCCTCGTCTATCGGCATGGGTCATATTAGAATGTTAGTTACCCAGTCATGAAGGTGATAGGTAGGCATTTATATGCCCTTATTTCTTGATTTTCAGGTCGCACTTAGAGTTGTTGCCCTTTACTGAAACTACTATTTAAAGTCGAATGCATTGCAACATCGTATAGGCTTCACTATTCAAGCCATAGTCCTTCATTTGCGTAATTGATACCGCCTTAATTGCCTAGCTACCAGATGGGATGTTTGAGCCGAGAACTCTGAGGTTCATATAAAAGAGGTCTCGAGAGTGATCCCTTGAACCCGCCACCCTGGCTTAGGGTCAAATTACAGCTTCCCCACACGAATGCTGGATTGGAGTATATACAAGAACGTTTCCTCTCGTTTCGCTTTCTTCCGACTTATTTGGTAATAGCGCTTGGAAACGAATTAATGTGCGGCATATTCGGTGGATGTGCTTTAAGGTGAGAAATGTTTCCTCCCTTATGTCCGAAGCTGCCCCTCAGGATGACAGGAGGATATTGAACGATAGCTATGGGTATTCACTCTGGAAAAATTAGGGAGTACATTGTGCTCCTCCTACTCTTATTAGATGGGCCACTGTTCCTACTCTCTCCACTAATACCGTCCTCCTGGATTTAAAAGACCAACAATCTTGGCTTGTCTGTCATGCTCAAATTCTCCTCCATATTAGACAAAATATTACCCACATCAGAGGTAACGGATATGCCTTCCTTTCGCTTGTCACAGATTTGTCACCAAATATTGATTTTCACACGCGCTACATTTTCAGTAGCACGTGGAAGCAAGTAGACCGTTATCCAGAGAGGAAACGCCGTCTGCAAAACCAAATAAATCGTGAGTCTCTTTATTGGCACCACTGACCTAAAATATAAACATTATTTGCCGTGCAACGAAATTGGGAAACAGCGGAAAGCAAAACTCACAAGATATTCGCTGTCTGTATATAAGTCCTCATTCATATGAAGCAACCGGAGTGATTTCATTAGTTTGTTACAAGCCCAAGAGATCCAAAGTTAAGGAATTGCTTTGTCCATATTAAAAGCCATATTTATATAAGTTTTAAAGGTAAAATAAACAGGCTTAAAAATAAAAGCAGTTTTTTAATGTAAAAGTTTATTTAAATTACATTATATATAAATGAATTGAAGTTTGTTAATCACAAAAACTCGAGAACGGCTGAACTGATTTGCGTAATTTTGGTTTTGAAATATTTGTATAAGTCCAAGGAATGCTTAAAAAGTGAGAAAAAAGAACCCGAAGTCATAATGACCCGGGTTATTAACCAAATGTAAAAGTGCACACGCAAACCTTTACGGAACACGTGCACCTTATTTTATTTTGGACAAAAAAGCATTACAAAGTAGAAAGATTTTCCACTTCTTGCCAAAGTCTTCAAAGCTATTTAACTTACCATATTTTATGAAATAACGTTTATTGTTTGTTATAAAGATCGGATAAACTTCCTACGCGTTTCTGTCACTTCACAGATTCCAAAGAGGAGCTTATTCAGCGTTTTTTTTCCGGACATAACGCAAATTTAGCTACACTAACCATAATTGGCTTAGTGAACGGGCAATATTGGCGGGAAAAATGCAGATATCGATGATCTGAATGCAAACTTACAGAATTTTCTTCCGGGGGAGTTATTTTCGTAGAAATCACAGAGCTTTTAAATTCATTAGAATTGCCTGGACTTCCACCTCACAATTTAAAACTAGAAGTAGGATCAGTAGCGCTCAAGCTGCATAACATTAACCAACCACGACTGTGCAGTTGAACGAGACTAACTGAAAAATCTAATGAGTAATGTCATCGAGGCAACAATCATTAAGAGAAACTACAAAGGAGAGACCGTCCGATATGACTTAACGTTGGAGGACGTAAAATAAAAAAAATAAAAAAAAAAAAAAAACCAAAAACTACAAATGAGAGAATATGTTGTTCCCGCGTATTCTGATGATTCCAACGGATTTACTTTTTGATTTTAAGCACCCACAATTTCCTGTGCGCTTGGCCTTTCCGATAACCATAAATCGCGAAGACAGTCGTTGGGAGTTTGCGGAATCAACTTGGAGTTTCCCTGTTTCTCTCATGGACAATTATATGCCACGTGTTCCCGCGCCAGAAAGTCATCATATTTATGTATTCACGCACCAAAAAAGTAAACAAAAGTATTGTTTATCAGCAAACTGTAAATTTATTAACTTAATGGTAACTATGTTGTATTTTAACTTCACCACCAATTGCAGAATAAATAACTAACTGGTCAGAATTTGTTTTGTTTACATAGATAAATTCAGACAAATTTTACTGGCGGCACTAAGTTCTCCGGGTCAGTAGTTCTAAATAAAAGCAAATTAACCAGGTCTTTAGAAATTTTAATAGCCATGATATTTCATTTAAGCGATCGGAGTACCACGAAAGCTATTGAAAGTGAATTAATAAACTGAGAAAACTATAAATTAGTGGCTTTGGCTACTTAGCTTTTCAGGCCATAGGTGGATTCCATTTTCGGTGGGTCTGGAAAATATTTCTTTAATTAGAATTATTCCAAATCTCTGCGTGGTCTGTAAGCTTATATGCACTTACTTCAATTTTGCTGACATCCTGAAGTTCTCATTTTGATTTATTTGAATGACCTAGTTATAGGTAAAAAGAAAGACGGATGTCTTTCAGAACTATTAGCATGATTAAAGTTTATATATTAGGATGAATGAATAATCCTAATGCAAATATTTGCATTAACCTTTTTATGAAACTTTTCCAGGGTGTTATTGAACATGTTTACATTTTTCTAGTTATAATATATTTTAATGCGTCATCTATGCACATTAGTTACTATAAATTTAAATTATCATGCTTTCTTAAAGTTATTATGTTCTCTAACAGATAATCACAAAAAAACTAGTTTAATTTCTTGAAAACATAAAGCAATGCTGAAGGATATTGAAGTAGGTAGTTTTGAGACTGTATGGAAATATGAAAGGTAGTAGAGCATATAGTGTTTTTTTGTTGTCATTTACGACCTCCAATGTTAAATCATATCGGGCGATGAATGGAACGGGTGAAACAATGCTCAAATGGGCCCAGGATACATAAAGATATAGAAATATGTCATGCATTGTGTTGATAAGGATTAACACACTCCAGAACTTAAGTTTTAGTTTAAAAGATCTAAGACACAATAAGGAATTAGAAACGGTGCATACTATGTAGGAAAACAAACACAGGATGTTTATCGTTTACTGTACTCCGGTCAGGTAAAGCTGTGGTGAGAACTGGCTTGGCAAAACTTGAATAATTTAAATGGAGAAAGATAAATTAGAAAAGTTTTAATTATAAAAGGAGAGAAAAAATTATAAATTTGTAGGGAGCTATGTGGCCAAAGTTAGAGAGAAATGAATAAGAATGAGAAAGAAGGAGGTACTTGTTGAAGCACACTTAGAAGAACAAATAAGAACAGTAGAAATGATGACTGGTTATAAAAGCATTAATAACCAGAACAGTTGTAACATGCAGACAAGTATCTTCAGATATCCTATATTCTAGTTCACATTAATTGAGGTAACCGTTTACAGAATTAGCTTTGTTACACATTTCGTTGTTCCTAAAAGGGGATAAGAGAGGTAAGCGACAGGTGTTTATAATATAGTTGCTATATGTTGGCTTTGAAATGCTACATAATTTCCTTGACATTACAACAAACCGTTGAATGTGGATAGATAAACTTTATAAATGTGGTTCATTGCACACACACTAGACGCTAAACTACAGCGGGTGGGTGGCTAGTTTTAAAATGAGTCTTGTAAGGAATATAAGAAAGACACAAAGAGTATTAAACGTAGTAATTGTGTACTAAGAGATAGTAAAGAAAGCATGTTAAACATAAGATATTTTCTATTTAAGGCACAATTGTGTAAAACTCAGGCAATGAAAGCAGTCGTATTTTTTAACGGTAAGGATCAATATGTAAAAGTGTATTACCTGTTCATACACAGTTCCTTCTGAAAATTCCACAATGTTTGCTAATCCTTTAGTCTAGGCAACAGCTATATTTAATACATGGATTATTTACTCCGTCGTGTTTTTTACGTCATAGTAGGCAATGTTTTGTTTGTCCCCTCGGGACAGTTTAATTGAATTACGAGTCGGTAAGTTTGTGTATTTTTGTTTTTTCATCTATGCTATGCAACTGTCAAACGCACTCTTTGGACTTTATAGCATACGTGTGACGTAAAGGAAGTGTTGCGCTCTGTTCCATTTTTTGCGTTAGCAGCGACAGTGACAACTGCGTAATCCTTTGGATAAAAACTCACTGATATATCAAATGAAATTGCAGATGTATCATTTCTTATCTGCCAAAGATAAAAGGTTATCATGGATTAATGTGTATTAGGTAGGTTCTGTATAAACAAAAATACAACTGGACAGGCAGTAGCTCAGTTGGTTCAGATATCCTCTAAATCAACACAATGTGTTTTGGTTAATTAGGGCAACGAAGCTATAAAAGGAACGAAATTGTTATAATTAAATTCAGTCTTTAAAACAAAATCATTATTTGAGTGTAGAGAAATGGTGCTTAATAGCATCTCCAGCGATAAGCTTTCTTAGATTGGAATGCAAATAAGCACTAAAATATGTAGCATAGAAAGAAATAATGGTAATATCATTGAGATATTCGCTGTTAATTTGAATTGTTTAGATATGTGTCAAGAAAGAGTATGTAACTTCAAAGTCATTGCATAGTCTTAAATTTCAAAGCTTTGACTTCCCCGTATACCTATGTAATCCATTGTCTAACATACACTGGAATGATTAAGTAACAAAACTGAAAGAAAAAGCATTTCGGTAAACGTTTAATTAAATTTGCAGTAAGTGCGTAGTAAACTATGTCTTTGCAAATTCACTTTTTAGACGAGTTACAGAAAAAAGAACACATGGAATGTAAACCAGGGATAATTTTTCTCCGGGATTTCAGATTATTTCCATGACTTTTAAACTGGAACTGTTATATCTTCGTATCTCAGTATTTGGCGTTTCTTAAAACAAAAGGCACTAAAACATAAAGCCACAGCAGCAATTATGTAAATTGTTTGATTATTACGTTATTTATTTCTCCACCAAAACATACTTGGTGGTTTAAATCTCTTCCAGAATTTGAAAGATTGTCCTAGGGAGGTTAAGAAATGCGCTGACACATAATTTTTTTCCTGAACATCAGGGAGCTTTTATATGTTATTAGGGACATCTCGAAACTCCAATTATACAAATTCGAAATAAACTGCATGTTTCAATTTAAGGTTCCTCTAGATCACTAGTATACAGTAATGTTACAATTAATGCCGAGAGAAGTAAGTGGAACTCATGATTATTAAATGTTTTTCCACAAAAGCGCTGTGTAGGGTAAAGCTGAAAAATGTAATGCCATAGCTGTGATTTGAAACATGGATATTCAGCATAATCTGTCGCTGCTCTAACGAACTGAGCCACCATAGGAACACATCGCATTCTATTTGACTCACAATTTTCACTTTTAGACACAAGACTTTCTCAAATTCATTTTAAAAAACTTATCTCAATAAAATTAATGGAGGGTTTGTTAATATCCTTCATTTTGATTGCACACAAAGCATCACATTCTATGTGAGATGGAAAGGCCACTTAATTTTGCTCAGATATCTCCTTGCTAGCTTGAAGTTCTTCAAGTGTCGTAAATCTACGACATGAGACTACCGGCTTTATCGCCCTTTGGAAAGAAATCGTCCTTAGAATTTCTAAAAAATGAAAAATTCCTTGCCCCCCCCCCCCGCTGGAAACAGAGGTTTGCCTACTACTCCTAGAAAATGGAGGATATACTTACTCCCAATAAGGACTTAGAACTTTGTAAGTACCTTTTTAAAATACAGGCTTCATAATTAAGCACTATCAATTCGTTCAATGAAAATTAGTTCTTTCATATAAGCTTTCGTGTAGGCTAAAATTAAAAAGATTGAAAGGGGCTAAATATTCCATGGCACAGTCCAGATTTCAACTTCGGCTTACTGTTACGCTACTCTAATTTAACTACCATGGCAACATGCCTGTGTGAAAAATTCTCCAACAAACTCATGTTTTTCCCTGCGAAACGAGGTATATTAAAATGTATTTGAAATTGAGGGGCCACAAATGGTGACTTAAGTATATACATATATATCTTAAGTATGTATTTATGTTCTGGCAACATAAATACCATTATACCACCATTAGGTGAAAGGGTGATAGCTAGTTGTTCTTGCAAGCAAGCCGTGTGTAGGTTAAAGATGGAAAAAAGGTTCAAATTGAACTATTTAATATCACAATCAGGGATAGTTCCACGGACATTGATACATGACTCATTTGGGTAATTTTATGTCCTCTCGGAATTTTACAGTGCTGGGCACGGATAGCCAAATATCAGTTTTTGAATTCCCGCATATGTATTGAAGTTTTTCGGTTTGATTCTAAATGAAATTGATTAAATTCTTCTTCTTACATCCAGGGATTAGGATAAAAGTCTGTTCCGTCCTCATTCAATTAGTCTTACCACTTCCTAGGATGTCCAAGCTCCTGTTTCCTTTATGTAGGCTTGTAATGCCATACGATACCTGGTAATCTTCTACTGCCCATTCTAGAGATATGTTCTTTCCAGTTTTGCTCATTCACCATTACCTATTTATATAACTCAAATATGTCTAGTTCTTTCCATACTATTTCATTTTACATTTTATCTCTCCTTGTACAACACTTCACCTTCCTTAAAAATAGCATTTCAGCAGCTTGTATCGTTTTATCGCTCCGTCTTAATATTCACGATTCACACCCATACATGAGCAATGGTACAGCCATTGTCTTGTAGAAGTTTACTTTTGTATCTCTTCATGTTTTATTTTTAATCTTCTTTTTATTGTTCCTCATATGTGTTGGAATTTGCTAATTTTGCTTCCTATACGCTTCCATGAACGCTTATGCCACACCCTAAGTATTTACAGTACGAGATTTGCGCTAAGCATATTTCTTCAACACATATCTTATATCTGACAGAATATTTGCCATAGTGGACCTTAAATTTCGTTATATTTGCAGATACTTTTAAGTTATATTCTTTGAATAATTGATATAATGTATGGACTGATCGTTGTAGACTCTCTTTGTATCTTGTACAATAATAACATTGCCGCCTTTCAGCAAGATATTCATATAGTTGTTATTTCCTATCTTTATTACGGTTTTAGGAGCTCATCTAAATATATATTGAAGAGAGTTGGAGACAGGCTGCATGCTTGTCCAACTCCTTGGTTGGTTTTAATTTCTTCTACTTTTGTTCCGTTAGCGTTCACTACTATGTAAGTTTCCTTATATATAAACGTTTCAATTACTTTATAATACGTGAGGGGAAACCTCTCTTTTCCTTTATTTCCCATAGATTTAACCTATTCACTAAATTAAAAGCTTCTAATTAATTAAATTGGAATTTTAAATTTAAGAAATCTACGTTAGATAAGTTTGCTACTTCTCTATAAATAGACTTATGACTTTAAAACAAAAGTTGTGTCATAGATTGAATAACCTGTATATCTCCAGCGTTTTACTTGTCATCAGAGATGTTGTATTAGCCTGAAAAAATTATCTTATTACATTTATTGTATGTTGGAGTTTAGAAGCAAACACAGAGCATGTTGGTTTCCTCCGCTACGAAGTTTCGCTAGTAAATGGGAGAGAAGCCCCAAGGGAAATGTTGTAGGTTACTGGGAGATGCTCCTTGATTTAACATTAATCTAGTTAAGATGTTTAGACCCAGCAGATATCACTCATAGCTGGTAACATGCCTGTTACATAAGCTAGTGTATATAAGGAAGGGTGTGCTTCTGAAATGTGTCCATCCCTCGGGGCTTTCCTGCAGCCACCCCTTGCCTCAGTTACACATGTAAATGACATCTCCAACTTCTCACTTACGTCACAAGGACAGGATGTTAATTAACTGCCGACTGTAAATCTTTCATATTTAGGAATGAAATGCGCAGAAGAACTTGAAAGATGTGATTCACAAGTGTCTTCAAAAGTCGGGTTGTGCCAACATCTGCTGTCTTGGGAAGATAACGATAGCCTGCTTTCATTTATTATGAATCTGATAATCACACAATGATATCTCAAAGTCCACGGATACAGTTCCGTAGTCACTCAACTTAGCGAATAATTGTAAGGGAATGACTTAGGATTGCAATTCTTGAACGAGGTAATTTCAGAGGATGCATTCGAATGATTCCGTGTCCGATTACCACCAAACCACCCACTCTTTTTTTTATCGTGGGTGCTAGATAAATGCTGGATTAGTTTTCGTTTACCAGTTTTAGGTTTACAGATATTGATGTCTTACGGCAGGAAGGTGTAATATACGCTTACTTTGGCTCAATCTCATGGGCATCAACCTGACTATATTTTTGGTGGTTTTCCTCTGTCACCAAGGTAAACATCGGATTGGATATGATCAAAACTTGCACCTTAAGTCTGAAACAATAGTAAACCTAGCATTTATTACAGCAACATTACCTTATTTAACCGTTATTCAATAAAGTATTATTTAAACACATTATTCTTACATTTACTTCAGGCTAATAGAGATAAGCATTTTTAGAAATGCCGTTTTACTACACATTTTCCCTAGATACATTGGGAATAGCAGAATATAAGAGATAATCAGTTCCTTTAAGAGTTGGTCACAATGTAAGGGCTGTGAAATTCAGTTCCCTTTGTATGAACGGACAACAATGTGACTTCCAAATTGAGAAGGGTATAATAAATGGACAATTATATTCAATACATAATGAGGGATATTTACGAAATAATGAACTTCACAAAACTGTATTTGACACCAATTTTGTAAATTAAAATGGAAGTTTCGACAGCTAAGGCGATAACCACAAATCCCAGTGTTAGCATATCCTATATCACTCCAAGAAATTTAGGCTTGGTGTGCGGAGAGTAATGTTAGGCTGGTGTGACGAACCGTTAACTCTCCAAGGAAATAGGCAGAGAGCAGTGAAAGATGTTCATATAAACTGGGTGACACCTCTCATACATTTCGTGGGAGGTACTTGTGGTTCAGTTGCTTGTTTGCCAACTTTACACATTAATGTTTATATGGCGATTCTGTTCCTGTTTTTCCGCTCTGTAACAAAGCTGTCATGGTCGTCATGTGTGGCTAGCGTGTTTTTCCTAGCATATATTCCGGAGCTACTTCAACTGCCGGTCAGTCTTGAAGGGATCCTGAAGAAAAATACCCAAGCCGTCGACAGCTTTTTTGAAATTTCATCTAAGGTAAATCTCAGATTAAGGCTTTATTTAATAGGTTTTGGCATTTTTGTACTTGTATAAGGGCGCTGATGTCCAAGTAGTTGAATAATGAAAAAAAGCACAATCACACACAAACACACAGCACCCCACCTCCACCCCCCCCTAAAACACCACCGCCGCCGCCACCACCACCACCACCACCACCACCACCACCACCACCACCACCACCAACACCACCACCACCACCACCACCACCACCACCACCACCACCACCACCACCACCACCACCACCACCACCACCACCACCAACACCATGTTTCCTGCGGCCGCGCCTAGATTGAGTGGTTAGACCACTCGACTCTCACCTAGGCAGCCCGGGGTTCGATCCCAGGTGACCGCAAAGTGAGTTTGGTGGTGGACAACACGGTGCTGTGACGGTTTTCTCTGGTTTCCCCTGCCAGCCTATTCCACCGATGCTCCATCTTTATCTCATGTATCATCAGTGTCACCACCTGCGGTGCCACATGTATTAAAAGTGGGCGTTAAACACGACACATTTATTCATCATATCTCATGAAATACGTAAATTTTGGGAATTTGGCGGAAGAGCCGCTTAATGAACAGAATCGCGCGGTTTTTTTCCGGGTTAATGGATAATTGCCTACGAGTGCACCCTTCTTGGAGGAGCGTGAGCTGTCTGTAGGTAGGGATAACGTTTCTGCGGGTGTTTGTCAGTTGCATAGAGCAGCATATCGTAGCATTCTGCGTTATATTGACGTGCGGCACTGTTGGAATGTCACCTACGTAGGTATTAAAATACGTGAGGATTAGACCGAACTTTCCGGATCGCCGTCTCTCATTGGCCTTTATATTGTTTCCCCCGACTATCACCAAATTACTTGTGGGAAAAGTATAGTATGTATATAATGGGTGTAGGGACCTTTGGGTAGACAAGCTTATAGAGGTCGTAGGGAATGGATTTTGGAAGTCCAGTTATACAGCCATGATTCGTAAGTCCTGTCTGTAATCCCAGTGCAGCAGAGTCCGTCACTTGTAGGAATTGCTGGGACGTCGAATGCCGAGGAAGCAGAACGATATTGCTAAGGATGGATGGTTTGAATGACACCAAAATGAGGGGATAACCGACCTAGCAAGAGCCTCTCAAAGATCTTCGGGGGCTAATGGTGTGGTAGTTTGCAGGAGGCTGTTGGATCGGTAGCTGGCGGGTTGGACCGTGCCATTCCTTGACTTCAAGACGCACCGGACCTCTCTACACTAGCGTGGAAGGTGACACAAGGTGAAAAATGTTGAATACCCTTGTTAAAATAGCATGGCCTTGAGAGAAATGTGGTGGATTATTCCAGTGATAAGCCCATTAGAATATGCTGTCTTTTTGGTTTTGAGATGCCTGAGTACATTATGAAGTTCGCTAGTTCTTATTAACAGAAGCCAATCAGCCTCGACAAAAGGTAGTGGAAGAGATCACTCTGCCCAGCAAGATCTGAAAAGTCAACATCCTCTTTTGGTGATTCTCCATTGTCGCGATCCCGGAGATTCATCCAAGGTATCGTACGTCTTTTCCAAGCATATATTTGGTGCTCGCTTATTTGGAGGCGCAAACGCCTCAGTAGTACTCGATTATTTGTCTTGCGTATCACTGGTCGAGTGTGCGAGTCACCCAGGAGGGGCAAGTAAGAAGATCTAATAGTAGAATATCAATATGAAGTGGAACTGGGGTATCAGCAGTAAGGCTGTGAACAGTGTGCACTTCAATGGTGGTTGAAGCGGAGGAGACCGCAGGCTCCAAGTTTGAGACTCACCTAATCCGACAGCTCGCTCACTATGTTGAGCCAGAATCCGGGCGGGCCATTCTCGAAGGCAAACCTTCTAGACACGGTCAAAAGGAATACCACTGGAGGCAGCAATACAGAGCGTAATGGAGACTGTGTTTCTCGGTCATTATTCCTTAAAGAGAATCGGTCATTCTCACTTAGGTGTTCGGGTAATTTACCGCGGCAACAGCACTCACATTGAAAACAAATACATGATTAGTGATGCATTAGGCACTAAAAACCAATGAAAGCTACATAAGCATTAAATTATTTTTACCTCAGGGCTCTACTTGAACATGTTTTACCTTGATGAATAACGTACTAATTATATTAATGGCAAATACATATCATCATCATCTATTCAGAAAGATATAACAACACCATACTTTGACTATGTTTTGGATTTCCTTTGGACATAAAGGACTTGTATTCCATTGCTCTTGTCCTGAGATAAACAAGTCACTTTCTTAGTACTGCGAAAAACACCATTATTTAAAAGAATATGCGTTCCTTCGTATAATTATTATTTTTATCGGCAACCAACACTAACTGCGTCACCGACAGTGCATGTTATATCCTTTGGTTCCTCGAAATTATCCCTGAGCATTTAAACTGACAATGCGAACAGTGCAATCACAATAAACAACGTTGGTGCGCATAATCGTTTAATGATTTCATAACCCCTTATATATTTTCAATAGTTTCAAATTTCTCAATGAAATTTTTCTAGCTTAATTCAATAAAAGTAGATACACCTTGACAATTTAGCTCTAGTCGTGGGAAGTATAGCATATACACCGGTAAAAGTATGTACACCAATACATTCAGTTCATATGTAGCCTTTGGGATAACTCCCCCGGGTTCCAATTAAGTAAATCCTGGAAGATCAGTATTTCTTTCCAGTAATGTATCTACTTCAATATACTATTAGGAAGAAATTTGGACGCGTTGTAGCTAAGTGGTTAGATCACTAGACTGTCACCAAGGTGGTCTTGTTCGATCCCAGGTGTCCGCAAAGTGTAATTTGTGGTCGACAACACGGCGCTGGGGCGGATTTTCTTTGAAATTTCCGGTTATCCCCGCCGAATCATCCCATTGGTGCTCCATCATCATCTCATGTATAATCAGTGTCACCGCCTGCGGTGCCTTATGTAGCGCAGGAAATTTACCTGCTATTTTCAGTTCTTGGACGAGTTTTCGTTTCCTCTTTTTAAAATAGAAGTTATTTTCGGCATTTATTCTTGTAAATAATTATTTTGTTTGGAAATCCTCTATATATATATATATATATATATATATATATATATATATATATATATTGTGGCTTACGAATTTTGTTCCATTAATTCTACTCATAAACAGTGTATAAAGTTTTCTAAACTTTCTTTATACGTTTGTTGATTCTGCAACACTTATATCATCAATTTCTTGTTCTTCCCCCACATTTATTCCTGATAGTTTCTCCTTTGTTCCTAATTTTTGCAGCGAATCAGCCCAAAGTTTACTTCTGTTTATAATTTTTGGTACTTGTTGGTAATTTGTATGCGTTTATTACTATATCATCTCCTTTTTACTGCTCCATTTATATAAATTTGTTTTAATTTATAGGATTTTTTCTCCGTTTGAATTTATTTTGTTGTTAATATGTTCAGTATTAAATGATACCAGCCGATGATCAGTTGATGCCAAATTTTCAATGCTCCATTTCATGCTCTTTCTTGTAGTTCTAATTTTACATGTTAAATCTATGATGGACACAACTCTAGCTGAACTTTAAAATGTTGGCGGATTACTGGTT
Source organism: Mantis religiosa (assembly GCA_030765055.1). Lineage (NCBI taxonomy): Eukaryota > Metazoa > Arthropoda > Insecta > Mantodea > Mantidae > Mantis > Mantis religiosa. The sequence goes on from CM060948.1 coordinate 229,000,817, forward strand.
TAATTGTAAATCGTGAAAAGTAATTCCTTCACCCCTAAATAAATTATGCGGTCATTTCAGCGTAGCACTTGTATCAGAAAATAAATTAGTATATTACAGAAAGCATATTATACATCGTTTAAGTTATGGGTCCCTAAATTAAATTTAGTAATTAGTTACTATAAGCTATTTACTTCAGTAGTTACTTTCAGGTAGTTGAAATGTGTGTTACCTAATTGGAAAGTATTCGAAAAATTATGGGTAATTAATTATTGTACAGTTGGCATATAAATCAACTTACTCCGTAGTGCAGTGTGTGTAGTTCCATAATGCACAGAATATGAGGGTCGGGCCGTGCAAAAAAAAAAAAAAAATATTTTTCTTTATTTCTCACCATAATCTCCAGAAAGGCTAATACATTTATCCTATTGGTGTTCTAGTTTAATTAAACCATATTTGGAATGCGATTTATCATTGTCCTCAAAATAGTAGTTTACCGCATCAATGACCTCCTCGTTACTGTGAAGTTTTCGTCCTACAGAATATTCTTTGAGGTCTGGGAACAGGTGGTAGTATCTGGGTGCTAGATCTGGCAAATAGGGTTAGTGTTTAAACAACTGGAACTTTAATTCACACATTTATCGCATTGCAATCACTTAACGATGGGCCAGAGCATTGGCGTGAAGAAACAAGGTCCTTTTCTTTGCCAAAGGAGGTCTTTTTCTTTTCACCTCATTACTCAAACGTTGCAAGTAAGCTTGTGGAATAGTCACCATTTATACTTTCATCCTTTTACAAGTAATAAAAATAACTCTCTGTGCCTCCCAGAAAACACTCGCCAAAATCTTGTAAACTGACAAAATTGGCTGTCTCTTTTGGAGTTGGTTTAACTGGCGCAATCCACTATTTTGACGGTGATTGACTTTCTGGAGTGTAGTTATGTATCCAAGATTCATCCATGGTAATAAGCCGTCTCAAAACTTCATTGTAATTTTAACGATAGAGCTCCAATTTCTTCATAGAAACAGTTTTTCTTTGCAACTTTTGACCAGGTGTCAAAAAACACGACACCCTGTTGCACAGACCTTATGAAAGCCCCAAAATTTACTTAAAATACTACCTGCACGTTACTTTTATATGTTTATAGCCTCTGCTATGAAAAACAACTTTAATATGCGATCTTTCAGTACTAAACGATGATATTTTTTTCAATCATTCTCTGGAGTTGTGACTTCAACAGGGCGTCCAGAGCGAGGCTCCTCACTAGTGCTCGTATGTCCCATTTTAAACTCTGGAACGCACCTTTTAATCTTTGTATATGAAGGGGCAGAGTATTTCAATGTTCTGTCCATTTCCTCCTTGATTTCCTTAGGTTTAAACCTTTCAGATGGAAATATCTCAGCACTGCTCCTTTTTCCAAATCCTCCATTTTCATGAAACCTCTACACTTGTTTAAAATGCTGCCATTCAAAAGCTATTCAGGCTATTGACCTGTAGCTATGTATACAAACTAGTATATAAACTATATAATAAACGATATGATGCTATCCGTCAAACTGACCCAGTGGCGCCATCTACATATGATGTCCGGAACATATCAGGCGAACCTCGTATCCAAATGTAGATCTTGTATTATTTTATATTTTTCCATTAACACCAATATATTCATCTGGGCATTTATTTTACCAGATCTTAACTGTGTTAAGTATGTACTATCAAAATATACCAATATAAACTACGTTAGGGGACAATATGAATACATTATCCATACGTTGAAGTAAATCAGTAATCTCGTATATTTAATTTGGTCTACAATTATTTAGCTTGAGCCTCAGGCCAAATATGGCACAGGAAAACAATTTAACGGCAAATTGAAACAATTATTTGTTTTGTGAAATGTGTCATTACTTCTACCAAGAAATGTTCGTAGCAAAGACAGTAAGTTGTATGGCTCAGTTATTACGTTCTGCTCAATCCGATCAATATTATTTGGCACAGGAAGTGTAATATTGTCACCTCTACTATGTAATTTCCTCATTATGGGTCTTAGTACAGCTTATAATATTTGTGTTTCTTCTAATGTACTTTTAATTATAATGTTCTATGAAAGTAATTTAATGAAAGATTTTTTTTCCGTTTGATAACCCTTGGGTAGTTATGGACAAGTCAAAATTTTCTGAGTAAATTCCAATCTAGAAACTGAGCCTGTTCTCTAGGAAGTAGAGACGCTGTAACAAAAATGGAAAATATTCTAATGGCTTCAAAGTTATTTACACTGTTCTTGTATCTTAACACAGACACTTGTGCAAGCCTTGGACCCGCCTCTGGTGTCTAGAAGCAGAACAAAGTTCTTACACGTCATTGCTGCTCGTTTAACTGCTATTATGCCGTTACGTACTGCAGCTGTTTAAACGCACGAAGGGACATCTGTTTGTATAAAAGACTGGGCCACCTGGTACGTTTAGTCTGCGAGTGACAGCTTCAATTAGTTCTTTTCATCTAATTTGCAAATCCAGTTTTAATAATTTATCTTATTGCTAAATCTTGTATCGCAATGTATATTTCTTGTTCTTCACTTTGCTCTTCTACTTATTCTTCGTACAACATTTTGCAAGTGTGCAAAGTTGCAGTATTCGATACATTTAGCTACCAGAATCAAAACGTTCGCTGTTACCAGCTGAAATATCTTCTCATTGCCAGTGTTGCTTCGGAGATATGATTCTTGGAACTTGTTTAGATTATTTTCAATTTCTTCAGTTAATTGCTTACCTATTAATGTGTCAAACTTTCGTTTATATCTTCAATCCTACTCAATTCTTCTTCATTACTTCCGAAAACGATCCCATACTTATCAAATAGCAATACATCATATTTGGTTTCATTTTGAGATCGTTGTGCTTTAAATTGTAGCTATTTATTATTTCATTCAAATGTTTTTGTTTTCATAGTTCCTTTGCAGCTCTCGGGTTCCCGGTTTTATTTTGTCTTCAAATGTTTTTTATTTTTTAAAAAAAGATTTTTGTTATCACTTTTTGGATTTATTTTGCTCCTGAATGCTTTGTTAACTTTATGGAAATATTAAATGCTTTAGGGAATATTTCAATCTTTCTGGAAATAGTGGTGCAGTGGGTTTATGACCATGGGTTGCTCTTGGCCTGTGATATTTGTTTGCGTGTTAAATATTCTCAGAATTCACGATTGATGCTGCTAAACACGCCCTTAGCAAAATGCCCTCCGGAGCGTCTATTCATGGATAATATCGAGCCTGTGCCATTACTTTATGTAAACATTTTCGTTTGTGCTTGTTATTTAACTTTTCACCAAATCTGTATGGTTGTGCTCATTAATCCCGTTGAAGCATTTACGTCTTTGAACGTCTTCTCTTTTCTATTTTCTACGTTTACGGCACGCTAGGCATTTTACTTTCTGATAAAGTCCCTTATTTTCATGCATGGGTATGCAACACTTTTCTCTCTCATAGCGGTAATTAATTTATCCATACCTCACCTTATTATCCTAAACCGTGTTTAGCTGAACGGTCCTTGCTATCATCTTCGCTCAAGTGTAAATTTGATCCGACTTGTCCTTGAACTAATATTTGGAAATTTTCTAATCTTCTTCCAGAGGATTCTGATAAAGGGACCTTCATGATAGATGGGCTCTACATTAATCCCTTTGAAGAATTTCCGCCAACGGGGGAAATTTTACAATAGACAAGAATGATCAGCTCCGTTTCATATTACCGATGTGGTCATCCTTCAGGTGCATTCAGAAAGTGACGCTTCTGGGCTAAACACCCATAAGTTTGCACCATGTGTTGATGGTCCCAAGATTAATATGTTTCATATATTTTAAATGGTTGTGTTTCCGGGGCCCGAACGACAGAACCTGCTCCTTTATTGAAGCAAATTACTAATACGTAATTAATGATTTTTTTATGCTCGACTTTTCACAACAGTTTCGGGATTGTCACTTTTGCTCATTTCCATCTTCGAGAAGCTATACTTAAGTGTAGCTTTTACTTTTTGCCAATAATTACCCACTATGGTTAAGCAATTTGTACACTTAAGACTTGGTCAGGTAACTATGCTAGCAGTTTCATACATCTTAAATACCGTATACCGTGTACCTAGACAAGCATTTTGTTGTGTTTAGTTTTCTTATATAGCTATGATTCTACATGGTTGCTTATGTTAAGCCTGTTTCGTGTTGATTGGCAACTTGGTTATTACTAAGGGGCGGATTCCTATGACATATCTTAATGACGCATATCTGAGTTTTAAGTAAGTAAAACATATATACACGATTTCTGATAAAAATTATGCAATTTTAATTGCATCTTAAAAGTAATGTTTCTCAGTTCTTGAGATCTTTGGTCATATTTATGCTTATTTATATGATAAAGTCATATTTTGGGGATTATTGCAGTGTAGTCAGCAGCCATTAGAAATAAAATATACCAACATTATGTCTGTATAAATTTCGTCGCCCACTTGTTTTTTGCAGGTTACTTTAGCAGGGAGCAAACGTTCGTACAGGTGGGCTTGAAGCAAAGTTTGAGCCGGAATTTCCCCAGATGAATTAACTTACTTCTAGTATGCTCCTGTAATCTCCTATGTTGAGGAACGTAGTTTCACTAGATATAAGAACATTTTGTCTGGCAATTGAGGAGACTTCCAGTTTGACAAATTAAAAATGCACATTGTCATTCCATGTAATTTTATTGCTGATGAAAACTAACCCGCAGGTATGAATATTTTATTTGTGTTAATTATTCTTTTATTAAGTTACAATAATTCGTATTCTCCAGTTTATGTTCTTTTAAACTCACAGATTCCATAGAGTGCTGAAATAAGATGTAGAGAAGACTTTTTTTCTCTGAAGAAACGATTAAAATCTTTCTGCATGAAGAATTCTTAACTGTTAAATAAAGATTAATTGTCAATTAATATATCATTAATAAATTCATTTAGTTATAAAGATAATATTTTCTCCTTTTGGGCCACATTTCCGCTGTTTTAAATCATAGAAATCTGTCCCTTAGTTATTGCTCTTAAGTTCTTATTTATTTCAGTTTTCCCGTATGTTTTTGTGTCATATTTGTTTTTATTGTTTCACTTGTTATTGCGATTCCCTTTGAATAAATATAGAGTCTGGTGTTATACAGGTACTTTTACTGGTACCAAATTTTGGATTTTTTAAAAGTAATTTTGGAACCTGGCTTAGGTGTTATTTTGATATATTGTTTCTTGCTACATAGCACCTCTTTTATTTTGGGACATTTTTGTTGCTGTATGCTAACGTTTGTTTCGGCATGTGATGATGAATATCTCCCCCATTTTATATGTAGTTATTATTCTTTTATTTTATCATAAACATGCAGTTTCCTCTGTTTCGTTACCTATCTCTGGTTAGTGGTACTTTGCTTATAACCGTCTTATTTGCATTTCACGCCCTGTCTTCGGGAAGTTTACAATGTCTGTGCCTTATGCTGCCACCTGGTTTCGTCGGAAGGGGTAGTGTTGCACCATTTTAGCGCCTCCCTTGTAGGGTTTAGCCATCAGGTACTGCATCTTTACCCTTTGAAATATCTGAGGCAAATTTACAGCTGATTGCATAATCTACACACAAGTTTCGACCGCAGCGCCAGCGGCCAAAACTGGAACGTGTGCCACAGACTGCCCCGAAAGTGTATTGACGGATCGGTACAGAAGAGACCAGAGATTTCGAGGAAACGAGAATGCTATACACGGGGTAAAATAGAAAATTATCCAAATTGACAAAAGAATATTAAACTGAACTGGTAAGATTTTCTAACATTATTTATATTTTGTACTGCCTATATCAGAAAATTGCAGATGTATTGTGGTGAGAGATTAACTTTTTAAAGATGAAGTTCGTCTATAAATCGTATTATAAATTTTATCTCCTCTGGTGGCAATAAATTAAGCGATAGGTGAATGCCAAATTATTTGGCTTTGTGGACTTATAGAAGTAACTGAAAAGGACATTTGTTGCGTACGCAATCTTTACGCTTAAATAAGTTAAAGGAACTCTCTTTGTTCGCTTAGGTTGAAGTGCTCATGAAAGAGAGGAATCATTTGTTCGATGTAATGAACTACTGACAAGGAAAAGGAAGATGTAAAATAATTGATATGAGAAAATTAATGTGGTTCGTATTTGGAGTTCCTAAAAGTGTACTGGTTTTTTACAACATTGAAGTGCATATGCCTATGAATCGTTAGAGACTTTTGAAGACCGTTTATTATCCTTCATACCATGCGCTGGTCAATTGATATATCAGTCTTAGTGCCCTACGCCTATGTAAACGCACGAGATTAACAACTAAATAGCTGAGATTCATTATGTTAATACTTAGGATTATCTTATAGAAAAGTTTAGCAAATCCTTGTGCAGGAAACACAAATAAATATGTTATGCTTCTCACATTAGCATCGTAACATTAAAATTCACGTGGTAAAATAGAAGCTAAACTAAATCCATAGCGTGGCAGATCATATAGGGCCACGGCCTGCCAACCCCACTGCCGGCCTCACACCCACATATGCAAGATAGAGGTGGGTGATCATCCAACAGGTACGGGGAGGAGATTTGGTCAGCATCTCGACACCCCCAGCCGGAAAGTTGGCTTTCTAGACCAGGGCTACTTAGCTACCGTAAGCTCCTCAATTTCCCCAAGATGCTGAGTGGGCACCAGTCCTATACCCGGGACTTAAAATTAGCACCCCAAATGGTGGGATCGAATCCGGGCCACATTTCGCTGCAGGGAACCAAAGCACGATGCCTGAGCCCACTACGCCACGGCGCAGGTCACATGGTATAGGTAATACATACCATACAAATAATCTAAAGGCATATTACACAGATGTAAACCATTCTATTGCTTTCAAAGCGCTGGTTTTACTATTTTCACACATTATTTCATTGTGAAACAAACATTTCTCAGTACTTAATATTCCTTTTCGCATTTTGAATATCCCACCGCTCAAATTTGTTAAGTTGAATTTGTTGCCGAATGATGTTGCGTAGCCATTTTGCTAGCACTTTGTACTCGGTCTGGTGAGTAAGCCGCCAAAGTCTCGTCAAACGCCGCCTGCTGGCAAAGAGCTGCTCCACCTCAGAGTAACAACTGGGTGGGTTTATTTATGCTATAGATGGTAGCATTTCTTTTGGCCGTGTACAAGGAGACGACGTTGTTTTCAGTGGTGACGTCGATGTCCACCTCGCTGTAGTATGTTCGCCATCTTGTGCATTTCGAGCGTAAATTTGGTCCCGTCTGTTCCTCCGCACCTCAGACGGTCGGTCACACCGGCCGTGATGGCGCCACAGATGTCAAAATGCACTGGAAGATGGTCGGAGCCTAGATTGTGATACACGATTAAATTATTTGATAATGCCGCACTGATTTTAATTACGAGGTCCCAAATTTCAGGGTCAAAGTGCCCTGATCTGAGCCAAAATTTGGGATTTGTGAGGAGATATACCTTGAGGTCATCATTTTTTGTTATAAAGTCTACTTGGGGATTCTTGTTATAAAAATTTATTTATATATATATTTCTTTAATATATATTAATGTGTTTGGAGAGGAATCTGAGTGTCCATTAGTAAGTTCGGAGTATTTTTATACGAATCCTAGTTAAAAGGATGTCTTATTAACGTTACATTTGTCCTAGATGTAGTTTACATAGAGACATTTAGTAATAATGGATAATGCAGTGTAATTAATTCATGAATTACTGTTGGTGTTGAACAGAAAGTAGAGATATTTCTACCAAAACATAAGTAGAGCATATCAGAATTACTGTCATCCCTGGATAATGGGTAGACTCAACAGGATTTATAATTTATATTCGAAACCGATAGATGACGTCATGTAAAAGCTTTCCTCTAGGATTACTTACATTTGAATCCCGCGTGGATGTTTGAAATTGAAATCTCCTCCAAGAAGGTAGGTAGATTTTATTTCATGTATTATGCTCCAGAAGTCTGTACCCACGAGCCTGTTGGTGCAGAGTAAAAAAGATGCAATAAAATAATTTGCACCACTCAAATTGATAGTGATACCAGAGATCTGATATTTCTGTTCTATTATCGGAGGAAGCTCGCTACGAGCTAATAACTGGTGCACTAGTACTGTTGAGCTTCCTTTCCGGTCATAACTTGGGTGGTCAGCTCTGTGTATGCGATATTCTGATATTCTCCTATGGTCAGAAGGGATTAACTTCCAAAATTCCTCTCTCAGGAAACCAAAGCATTCCTCTTTTTGAGGCACTTTTCCAGGATTCCTCTTAATTGTCCATTGCAACATACCAACCAGATCAAACATTTTTGGAATGACATGTTTTTAAAACCACATTTTGGACGCTGGAGTCACCTAATAAATGGTGGAAACTCCGACGGGTATCATTTTGCGATAAAGGTTCTGAGCAGCATCCAGATGTTATCAACCTGTCTGCAAGATGGTGATAATGAATATTATTATTATTATTATTATTATTATTATTATTATTATTATTATTATTATTATTATTATTATTATTATTATTATTATTATTATTATTATTATTATTATTATTATTATTATTATTATTATTATTATTATTATTATTATTATTATTATTATTATTATTATTATTATTATTATTATTATTATTATTATTATTATTATTATTATTATTATTATTATTATTATTATTATTATTATTATTATTATTATTATTATTATTATTATTATTATTATTATTATTATTATTATTATTATTATTATTATTATTATTATTATTATTATTATTATTATTATTATTATTATTATTATTATTATTATTATTATTATTATTATTATTATTATTATTATTATTATTATTATTATTATTATTATTATTACTATTATTATTATTATTACTATTATTATTATTATTATTATTATTATTACTATTATTACTATTATTATTACTATTATTACTATTATTATTATTACTATTATTACTATTATTATTATTACTATTATTATTATTATTATTATTACTATTATTACTATTATTACTATTATTACTATTACTATTATTACTATTATTATTATTATTATTATTATTATTATTATTATTATTATTATTATTATTATTATTATTATTATTATTATTATTATTATTATTATTATTATTATTATTATTATTATTATTATTATTATTATTATTATTATTATTATTATTATTATTATTATTATTATTATTATTATTATTATTATTATTATTATTATTATTATTATTATTATTATTATTATTATTATTATTATTATTATTATTATTATTATTATTATTATTATTATTATTATTATTATTATTATTATTATTATTATTATTATTATTATTATTATTATTATTATTATTATTATTATTATTATTATTATTATTATTATTATTATTATTACTATTATTATTATTATTATTATTACTATTATTATTATTATTATTACTATTATTATTATTATTATTACTATTATTATTATAATATTATTACTATTATTATTATTATTATTATTACTATTATTATTATTACTATTATTATTATTATTACTATTATTATTATTATTACTATTATTATTATTATTATTACTATTATTATTATTATTATTATTATTATTATTATTATTATTATTATTATTATTATTATTATTATTATTATTATTATTATTATTATTATTATTATTATTATTATTATTATTATTATTATTATTATTATTATTATTATTATTATTATTATTATTATTATTATTATTATTATTATTATTATTATTATTATTATTATTATTATTATTATTATTATTATTATTATTATTATTATTATTATTATTATTATTATTATTATTATTATTATTATTATTATTATTATTATTATTATTATTATTATTATTATTATTATTATTATTATTATTATTATTATTATTATTATTATTATTATTATTATTATTATTATTATTATTATTATTATTATTATTATTATTATTATTATTATTATTATTATTATTATTATTATTATTATTATTATTATTATTATTATTATTATTATTATTATTATTATTATTATTATTATTATTATTATTATTATTATTATTATTATTATTATTATTATTATTATTATTATTATTATTATTATTATTATTATTATTATTATTATTATTATTATTATTATTATTATTATTATTATTATTATTATTATTATTATTATTATTATTATTATTATTATTATTATTATTATTATTATTATTATTATTATTATTATTATTATTATTATTATTATTATTATTATTATTATTATTATTATTATTATTATTATTATTATTATTATTATTATTATTATTATTATTATTATTATTATTATTATTATTATTATTATTATTATTGTTATTATTATTATTATTATTATTATCATCATCATCATCATCACCATTATCATCATCATTAATGCCAAAGGTTATTGGATAGATTCTCTGCCAGCAGACCCCTCAGCCTTGTTTGGGTTCCTGGGCGTACTGGTTCGCAAAAGTTAACGCATGTGAACGCTGGCCAATGCTCAAGCTGAGCGCTGTTGCTTAGGGTAGTGTGTGTATCGGCAGAGCTTATGTACATTACAGCACGTTTAATACACCAGCAAAGGTTTTGCCTATTTTCCACTAATGAAATAGCACATTATATATTCGTAAAACATTAAAACCTTACCTTGACACACGTCACAAGCAGCGGAATAGCAAGCACGGTTTCCTGTTCAGTAACTCCTTTCCAACTTTGAGTCTTTCCCGGAGATTGAAATAAAGGCACGCTCCCTTTTTCTAAGGATGAGGTTGCATCATCACAAATTCATGACACTGTGTATACCCTACCTACACCACAAGTATCCACAGTTAACTGCTTGGTTTTTTAAAAATCTACAGTTGTTCTTTATTATGGATTGGAGAGCTTTAGTAAAAATTTGTTCACATTAAATGTAATTTTTCTGCCCAGAGAATGAATCACGTCCCGTTTGTTGATCGAAAAATCACTTGTCCTAACTTCCAGAGACATGATCACGCACTCCGATCACAAACACTGGAGAGAAGATATGTGTATAATTATAATCTAATGTAATATTAATTACATTTCAGTTCGAGTTCGACACGCAACACATCCATGCCATCCATTTTAACAGAATAACACAGCATCATTCATTAAACGAACTGAACATTAACTCGGTCTATTTCAAACTGAGCGAGTAGGTGCACTGTTTATTTATGCTTGAGATAAGTGTTGTGAGGAAGGAACTGTGTAGTTTTTCATGCATATCTTTGTTGAAAGGGTGGGTGCTGGGTAACCATAACCATGTGAAAATAAGACGTGCACCGCTCGCGCTCTAAGTACCTTAATGACAGGAATTTTGTACGGTCATGATCAGAAAATAAAGATCTATCTCATTATAAGATTGGCATCTGTCACTTTCAAGTATTTATCCGAGCTTAAGTAATGAAGATAATGTTCTCAGTTCTGGCGCGTGAGATACGTGTACCACATTCGGCAATGCTGGTAGGAGAGACAAGCTTAGAATTCACTGGAGTCAGCAGTACGGCCCGCATCCATTTGCCTTTAACTTTTGCGAAGATTATAGTGAGGGGGCAGACATAACAGCTAAGAGAAGCAGAACGATTAATGCTACTGGTTGTGTGTCAGAAGTGTCAAGTATGAGATCAGAGATAACTCAATTAACCGAAGGTCGTCAGCTTTGAGCTTTGTATGAAAAAGCAACTGCCAGGAGGGCCCATGAGATAAACAGAGCAATATTCTTGCGAATCTAAGCATAGTCCCTCCGAACCTAATTTGTGGGCGCATATAGGCAGTGCGGGCGGTATCACTCCACCAGTAATCACGTTTTGACGTTCTCAGCCCTCAGCTGTTTACGTCTGAATCTTATCGGAACCGTCATATCCTCCACTGGAGCTTACATTTATATTGTCGCGAACCTGATCGCGATAGTGTGGCTTCTGTGCACAAAGAGCCTGGAATAAGGAGTATGCCGGAAGAAATAATGATAGCACGAGATAAAAGACCTGCCGACACCGACAGGGTTACGCTTCTGGAAGGTGATAGAACATTCGATTCCTGTTTGGTCCAGAAACATCTCGAATTTACTGAATAGGTATTCAAGGATGTGACGGCTCGCTAAGAGTTAGTTGTGACAGTTGTTGTAAACAAGAGTGCCTACGCAGTAGTTGTGTAAAAAGAGTGTTATTGTAACGAGAGCTAATGATGTAATCTGCTGTCACTATTATTGTCATCGACCTTGGTAAACTGATAGTGTACGTAACGTAATGCTGCTGTAATCTGTAAGAGCATTTCTACGAAAATAAAGGAGATTTTTAATTTCTGCAAGTCGGCCTTTTAATTCTACGAACCCACAAAGCTACAATTGGTGTCAGGAAGCGGGACGACGACAACATCACCGAGAAGATGGAAGAAACGAAGATCGAATCAACAACGAAGACGGAAGCTGCAAAAGGCAACTTGGGCACGACGATGACCACGAAGATGCCGACTTCAGCAAGAGCAGCCGGAGGAACGAGTAAGGACCGGCATGGCGAGGAGCACGTCGGCGCCATCACCACCATCCCCTCGAGTGACTCTGCGCGCCGTCAGCCGAAGTATGGATGACAGCCTCATTGCGGACGTTTGGGTCAGAAGGAAGCCGTGCCGCGTACTCGTAGACACCGGGGCAGCCGTGACCATCATCAGACCTGAAGTGGCCAAGTGTTTGCCGTCGAGGAAACCAAGCCGATCATACCAGCTAGTGACGGCATCGGGCGACAACTTGCCCATGGAGTGGGACGCTCCGCTGCAGTTGATCTTTGGAAGGAGTGCCGTGCGTCAGTGGGTGTTCGTCGTGGAGGTGGCTGAGGAGGTCATACTGAAACTGGATGCCCTCAGGAGCCACGAGACGACGGCCGACGACGGCAGAAAGGTGCTGCGGCTCAATGGAGAAGAGGTCATACTCCGGCAACCCGAAAAACGCCTTGGTATCTGCAGGGTTATCTTGAAGGAAGACGTGGGTCCCCGCGAGAAAGGAGGTAGTGGTGACGGTGCGACTGGAAGGACAGCGAATGAAGAAAATTGTTGCCGTGCCGAGAGGTGCCAGTAAGGCTGCTTAACCTAGCGGGCACTGATCACGACGTTCAGGCCGGAACGGAGATGGGAACGTGCGAGGCTGTGGTCATCGTGACAGCAATCGACAAGACACAGGAGCCTGTGCCAACGCAACACCTTGGGCCCTGGCTGGAAGGCTTACTGGAGAGGGCGGCCGATCACCTGACCGCAGAACAGCTCGAAAAGTTTCGACAACTGCTGAGACGATACCAGCGCGTCTCCAGCCTTGGTAGAGAAGAACTACTGCGTCACCCGGCGAGAGTTACTGGCGGTATTAAGGACCTTGGAGCACTTCCACAAGTACCTGTGCGGTCAGCTGTTCCACCTGAGGACTGACCACTCCGCCCTAAGCTGGCTATTGAGCTTTAAGTACCTTGAAGGCCAGACAGAACGTTGGGTCCAGAGACTGCAGGAGTACAACTTCACTTTGGAACATCGTAGAGGGAAGAGCCATGGCAACGCAGACGTCATGTCCCAAAGACCCTGCCCAGAGGAGTGTGGCCAATGCACAAGGGTGGAAGAGGCCTGAGGAGGGAGCAGCTGGTGGGCGCATACTTGGGACCACTCTTGGGAGAAGTGGAGGCTGGGACGGGGCTGGTCTGGGAGGACATTGCACAGAGGAACGCCACCTATAAGTCGTACTGGGCCCAACGGGACTCACTGAAGACAAGAGGGGGCGTGCTGTTCTGGTTATGGGAATCGACTTTTGGAAAGGCGTAGAGAGAACAGTTGGCATTTCCCCGAAGTAAGGTCCCGGAGGTCTTGGAGGAAGCGCACGTCGGGACTTTAGGAGGACACCTGGGCAAACCGAACAATCGACAAACTTCAGCAGCCGTGGAAAGGACAGTACCGGGTGGTGAAGAGGACTAACGACGTGGTCTACCGCATCCAGAAAGTGCCCCGAGGGATGATGTTGGTGGTATACCTGGATCGTCTCCGCTATGATGGAGCTGTTTGACCAGCCTTCAGGAGGGAGGAGTGTCGCGAACCCGATTGCGATAGCGTGGCTTCTGTGCACAAAGAGCCTGGAATAAGCAGTATGCCGGAAGAAATAATGATAGCGCGAGGTAAAAGATCTGCCGACACCGACAGGGTTACGCTTCTGGAAGGTGATAGAACATTCGATTCCTGTTTGGTCCAGAAACATCTCGAATTTACGGAATAGGTATTTAAGGACGTGACGGCTCGCAAAGGGTTAGTTGTGACAGTGGTAAACAAGAGTGAATCCGCAGTAGTTGCGTAAAAAGAGTGTTATGGTAACGATAGCTAATGATGTAATCTGCTGTCACTGTTATTGTCATCGACCTTGGTAAACTGATGGTGTACTTAACGTAATGCTGCTGTAATCTATAAGAGTATTTCTACGAAAATAAAGGAGATTTTTAATTTTTACAACTCGGCCTTTTAATTCTAAGAACCCACAAAGTTGCAATATGCTTTGGAACTCAGTTATTTATTCACCATGATAATTGTTTGAATGTATCAATTAAGCGATAATATACGTAATGTAATAACGAACTATTTCCAGTCACACTTCACTATTTCATTCGCTCTGAACGTTCTGCTATGGCGTAATGTTGACAACCGTACACAGTTCAAGGCCGCATAGAGTTTAGAAATAGGCTCACACTATCTTATAAGGTACAACACTGCGCAGACATTTACAAATAATGGGCGCTACTCAAGGTTGTTTGCAGTAAGTGCCAGAGGGAATATGAAATATACCAGCATCTACTATGTTCATACAAAGTATTTTATATGTATAGATATGTAACTCCAAGCTTCTTTTTCTTGTAACCAGAAGATATAAGAAAGGTGAATATCGAGAATGTGATTCGCTTTAGCGCAACTAGCGGATTTTATTACGAGGTGCGTTCAAGTTATGACACCTATTTTTTCAGGACTGGGACCAGATAGAAACTTCTGGATATTTTCTAAATATACGTGGACTCTTTGTGAATGCGTGACAGAAATGGCAGCACTGTACACTCTAGTGGCAGCGACGAGAGTTAGGACTGCTTTTGATACTTAAAATGGTGACGTTTTCATTGCAAGAACAACGTGTAATCATTCGTTTTCTCCATATTCGTGGTGTAATACCTACTTAAATTAATCGCCAGTTGAGTGAGGCATGAGATGATGGTACCATGGATGTGTCTACTGTGCGGTCCTGGGTGCGACAGTTCAAAGAAGGCAGAACGTCGTGTGAAAACAAACCAAGACAGTTGCAGACATCGCCCCCAAAATTGGCATTTACGTGGGATCTGTGCACACAATCCTGCATGAAGATATGAAAATGCTCAATCGATGATCCTCCAAAAGAACGTTCTGCACTCACTGGATCATGTCGTCAGACCGACTGATGCTAGGCCGTGAGAGTCTTGGTTCGTTGTCACAAGAAGTTCTGCCGTCACTGAACTATCGCACCCAGGAATGCACATTAAACACATCCATAGTTCCATCACCACATGCCTCACTCAACTGGCGATGAGTTTCAATAGGTGTCACACTATGAACATTGGGAAAACGATTGATTACACGCTGTTCTTGCAATGAAAATGTTCCATTTTAAGTATCAAAAACAGTCGTAACTCTTGTCGCTGCCGCTAGAGTTCTGTGCACCGTGCAGTGCTGCCATCTCTGTCAGGCATTTACAAGGAGTCTATGTGTAGTTTAAAAAAAACAGAAGTTTCTAACTGGTACCAGTCCTGAAAAAATAGGAGGTGTTATAACTTGAACGCACCTCCTAATTCTCAAATTTAACAGGCTCAAAGATCTTCAAGAGTCTTCGTACAGGCCTCTAAATATACCGCATCTTCATAATTATCATCATCATTGTGAGCTAGACTATATGACTACACGGTTATCTATTAAAACGTAGCAGCTCCTAAATAGCAATTTGGAGTTTAATATCTCACCAGACATGTGACAATTTATCTGCCCACTCAGTTGCCTGTAATCGATATCTCTTTCCGTGACGAAAATCTGGGCTCCTCACGTTTAAATTAACTCACGGTTAATTTAATCTCATTCCATTAACAACGAACCGGTCTCGCATAACTTTTTAAACAGAACTCCCTTTTACGCTATAGGAACACGATGCTTTCACAGAACATAATTCCTTCACCATTTATAAAATTAGCCACTGACATTTAATTTAGCCCTTTGAGTTAAAAGATGCGTTCAGTTTTATATTATTTGAATGTTGCAAGGAAATAAATTGAAATACGAGGCGTGTCCGTAAAATAAGGTCTTCAAGGCGCTGGAGTCATGAGGAGCGCTAATACGCGAGATCCGGCACTCCTTGGTGTCACTCCTTCAAATCACCACCATAGCGAACCCATTGAAACCATTAGTCTAGGCTGGGCAGCCGTTTGCGATGGAGCTTCCTATTACTTCCGCTGCCAAGTGCGAGTTGCTTGCAGTGATCCGATTTTTTTGAGTGCCAAGGACACTACCCCTACTGAAATTCATGGTCAGTTACGCAAAGTTTATGGGCCACAGTGTATGGGCGTGAAAAACGTGTGAAAGTGGGTCAGAAAGTTCAAAGATAGGCCTGCAGACGCCCATGACGAACAGCGTTCTGGTCGGCCTTCGGTTTCAGCC
This sequence comes from Mantis religiosa, assembly GCA_030765055.1. Taxonomy (NCBI): domain Eukaryota; kingdom Metazoa; phylum Arthropoda; class Insecta; order Mantodea; family Mantidae; genus Mantis; species Mantis religiosa. Next base: position 229,017,587 of record CM060948.1, read on the forward strand.
GAAACAATTGCAAAAGTGGAGGAAGAAATGGTTAAAGATCGGCGTGTGACAGTTCGCGAGCTGTGCGAACTTATCCCTGAAGTCAGTAAGACTACGACTGACAAGATTTTGACCCAACATTTGCATTACCGCAAGGCGTGTGCGAGGTGGGTCTGATGGCCCAGTTCGGATGGGACATCCTCACCCATCCACCCTACAATCCAGACTTGGCACCTAGTGATTATGATCTGTTTCCTGAGTTGAAGTCACACCTGGGTGGAATAAATTTCCAGACCGACCATGATTTGAAAAATGAGTTTGAGCGCTACCTGCGCAACTTGTCGGGAGAATGCTATGACAAGCGTATACAAAAACTGTCACAGTGCATGCAAAAGTGCATCGATCGCAATGGTGATTACGTTGAAAAATAGCTGTAAGTTCCGCCTTTCCAACAATGTAACATTCATTGACAGTAAATATATTTTCTATATTAAATACAATTGGAGACCTTATTTTACGGACACGCCTCGTATAACCGTCACAAGACTTTACTTAATCATTAGCAACAGCGACTATCACAAGATATTTTGAGTTTGCCGATCAATTTAAGATAGGAGTACGTGAATTTAATTGAAAAGCTCAGACCACGTAGTGAAACCTGTTTTGACCAATCTACCTATATATAAGTAAAAATAAAAATTAATGGACGTTTGTTTGTCTCGCAAAATCTCGAGAAAGGCTGAATCGATTTGCGTAATTTTGGTTTCTAAATATTTTTATAAGTCCAAGGAAGGTTTCAAAGGTGAGAAAAAGAACCTGAAGACATTGAGAAGTCTTGGCAATATTGTCAAGAACTTGATGAGATACCATGGCTCCTAGATGTAGTTTCTTGGTAGATATAACCTTAAAATTAAATGAACTATACGTCGTATTGCAAGGGGAAAATAACAACATTTCAGCCATAATCACTACTGTAAATTCTGTTCGGAGGAAACTAAATGTATGGATTACGCATTTAAAAAGAAATTCCCTATAACACTTTCCAACTTTCAAATCAGTTATGGAAACTGAAAATATAGGCGAATGTGATGATGTATCATTTACCCAGCATCTTGAAACTTTAGCCACAAAATTTAGTAGGAGGTTTAGCTAGGTGAGATGTGGTGATGTACCAACGTTTCGGGAGCATATTTTCAGCATACCCTGAAGAGGGGAACAACGTATGCTCGCGAAACGTTGGTAGGTCACCACATCTACACCTGGTTTGAAGCCCGAATAAAACTGGAGTACTCACGCCGCCAGGAAAGCTACAGCTCATATTACAGTTTTAACCAGTTCTCAGCACTTGAACCAGTGATAATGTTCATCAATAACCAATTTCCTTCACTTGACGTTACTCAGCTTATAGGTAGGAAATGAGAGATCTTTGGAAATAGTAATCTTGAAGAATTAGAAATGGAAATTTTAAATATTCAACAAGATTATGTTCGAAATCATGTTTATCAAATTCAGGCAATTTCTGGACTCTGGTGGACAGGAATAAATTTCCCATTATTGGTAGTGTTGTTTTGAAAACTTATTTCTTTTTTGGCTCGACATATCTTTGTGAGGTCACATTTTTGTCTATGAGCATCATCAAAAATAAATACCGATCCAGTTTAACAGACTCACATATAAATGACGCATTAAGAACAGCTTCTTCTATCTATACACCGGATTTTTCTGCGTTTATAGCAAACAAGCTCTGCCAAACTACACATTAATTATGTAAGTAGAAAACCTAAGCAATTTAAACCCAAGTAATTCTTTGAAACACTTTTACACCGATACATGTTTGTGGTGGTGGTGGTGCCGGTGGCGGCAGTGGCGGTGGTGTATGGGTAAAATATGCCCGAGCTCATCAGAAAGTTGGAGAGCATTGCCCTACATTGTTTACAACGTTAACAACGTTTACCTAACGTTACCAACCATACGCATTGCAAAGAACCATACAAACATTGTGTTTCAGTAACATTTGCTTGGTAACTATTATTTGGATTCTTCCACTAATATATATATATATATTATCAGTGTTGTTATGTACATTATTGCTATTATCATTAATAGTTATTATCATAGTTATTATTAAATCGCTATGTACCTTTCAGAGCAAATATAAACATTAAAGCGACAGATTTACGCCCTTAGGTCAAGATAAACTTAATACGAAGTAATGTTGTGTGTCTGTAGCTTTTTGCCTTTGTATGGAAACAACATTTTCGAAACTTTGCTTAAGACTGATATTTGGGTTCATTCATTGCTATCCGAAGGCCCCTATTACAGTCTAAATATGTGTCCATGTTTATTTTGTAACTGATAAGCTACGCTTTTGCACACTATACTTGTGTCCCTTTGAGGGTCTTGACATTTTAGCAGCATACTGCTGTAGCAGATATTTTATGCTGTTATAAAGAATAATTAAAGGAATTGAAATATGTAATGACATAGATATAATGTAAGGTAGGTGATGTGTAACTATGACAACCTCATATTAGAGGAAGTTGTTAAATGTCTTAAAGATCCTTCTGCTTAAGAACGTCGTAGGAGAAAGACGTACATTTGTGTCTCTCCGAGGTCGTGCAGAAATATTTGGTGTGAATTTAAGATGCACAAATAGCATGTGTGTAAGAGAGTAATATTTATTCAATACACCAGTCATCCTTTGTTAAAGAACAATATCTGTATTATTCAAATTTGTATCACAATTTGGAAATGTTTGGAAAAATTAAATATTCATATTTAAAAATATAATTATTTGTACTTTCTTCAGAAATAGTAATATTAACTTCCTCTACTCCGAGACTACGACCCTGGAAAAAGAACTCATCACTCTAAAATTACTGATGCGCTTACAGATCCAGATTTGCAGGGGAAACTTCCAGATATCTTCAAGATCGTCACCAAAGGTGAGAAATTCATCAGCATCCATCTTCATCCCAATAAACTGCTTCAGTGCGGAGACCAATAGTTTATACAGTACTGCCTGACTGTGCCGCTCTCAAGAGAAGCCCAAGAGGTCAATAAAAGATTTGAATTCAAACGAAGCAAAATAATCACTCATTCGTTGTTTACATAATCCTGATCTAACTGCATCAACGATGAGTACTCAGACATTGTTCTGCTGTATTTCCCCTTAAATCTCAGAACTGAGTTTTTTGAATGGTGTGCAATATTTTCCCTATATCTGTAAGTACGTAGTGGAGACTGTAAATATAGCTATGGGTAATTATGGAAAATTCAAATAAAAATTGCTCAGTAATATACCAATGTAAAAAGTTGGTTTATTTTCTCAAAAATAAAGACTGTTTACCATAAACGAAAACATTATAAGACGTTTTCACTTGTTTACACTGTTACCGTCTATTATCACGAATTACACACGCCTTTCGACGCTCGATGCCGAAAAGAATTCCGTCACGTCACCGCCATTATTTTAACTGGGTTAACCCAATGTGTTCTGCAATATCCTAGCGCACGAAGAGATACCTGATTACCTCAAAGATGGGACTGTTGGCCCACCTGCTGTGTACATACATTTACAGGTAATCTCTTTTTGCTGATATTTCTAAGTTACAATCATGGCCGATTTTCTGGAGTTGATATCGAGGGAGCAATTTCTTTTTCGGAATCTGCAAGGTTGTACTATTTATCTGGGAATTAAATATTTTTAAAATGGTGTGCTTTAAAGTTTTATCCTAGCTGCGTCTGTCATTGTAATTTAGCTGCTTCATTATACACATTAAAAAAATTTAGAAACACGCAACAAACCTGCCTTAATCCTAATCTTACTTTTGCACTTTGTTGAGAGTTGCATTTCGTTTTGGTCACTTTTCCATATACAGCACGTTAATGGTCTACACCGGAATAATTTCAGTGATTGTAGACGTGATTAATATAACCAAGTTGATATACACAATGCTTGGTCTCCGGCTTAACATAACGCAGCTAATTGTGTTAAACCTAATTGGCATCAGATGGTGATAAGTTGGTATTTAAATAAGGTGGGTGAAATTGTTGGATTAGAATGTCTTTAAAACTGCTTCCCGAGTATACAAGTATCGATTCATAGTAGCTCGTTATTGGCATTCTCAAGGTTTATGTCTCAAAAATCTGTCAGATATTGAACTAATCATCTGCCAATGCGACACTGAACAGCCTTCTTGCATCATGTAGCCTAATCTAGTGGTATTTCTGTAACTTTTCCAGTGGCCCAAAGAGCATTGGTTCGGCTCCCATTTTATAGTTAATTTTTATTTTCGTCTTTTTAATATGTAAATTCTAATAGGAAGAAGTGATTCGTAAGCATGATTTGTAATTAAATACCAGAATAATAGCAGCATGTGAACTTATTCGGCACACACAAGGAATTTTGGACAGAGTACGACAATCATTCCTTCACCGCTGTCAACTTTTCAGTGAAAGGTATAGGCAGGAACGACATTACCGGTGTGTGTAAGATGTGCCGCTGAGCTCCTCGCAGACACGTAGCCCGAGAATGACAAGGTCTGTGGTGACTGCGGTAGTACAATGCGTCCTGTCGGGAATAACAGGCGTAAGTCTAGAGGGACCAATGCGTCGCTGAATCCTACTTACCTTCATTGCAGAGGGCTTCCTCCAGTAGCAGCTGAATTAGTAAATTCCTGTGCGTTCAAGTGTCCACAGCGCTGAAATGGCTGCATTGACCAGAGGTGTCAAAAATGGAATGGTGTTTTGGCGGAGTTTGTATGCAGAGTGTTTTGTACTGTATGGAGTTGGTTGCGTTGAAGGAGAGACTGACTGCGTCAGAGCGGCGGCGAATGTTGAGCTGTGACTGCTGGGGCACTGAGATGAGCTCGAGTGTGTTTAAATGCTGGCACCAGAGTGAGGTTGACTTGTGATAGCTGTTTGTGTCGACTGCGGCTGCGGTTTGGAGGGGCGGCCGTTGAGTATCGGTGGCTGGGAGCGGTAAGGGTGGTTAAGTCGGCTGCTGTTGTGGTGTAGGGAAGGAGGCAGTGACGAGCGGAACAGTGGTGCCCTCGAGCGGTATAGCAGTGGCCAGAGCCCACAATCTCAAGTAGATTCCCCGCCTACCCAAGAGGGGTAGCGGTGGGCTTTTCCTTTTTATTTTTTTTTTTCATTCGGAAATAAAGTCGGGAGTGGACTAGTGGACTAGGCACTAAGCAGCTGTATCTCTGGCTGTTCGTTCATGGCGATTGGTTGCACTATACACCATTCCCGGTGCATCAAACCCCTACCGGCAGCATGAAGAGCTAGTGGTTTTCTCTAAAGATGAGAGGACACGGCTGCCTGTTAGAGATTAAGCGATGATGGAAGCACTAGCACGCGGATTCATTCCTAATGAGGGTAGTTATGTCTCAGTCCTTTGGCTTTTTTCAATTTTTTTAAAGAGTTTCGTGAGTAAAGACTCTAAATTTCTTATCTAATGTCCGATTTCGGTAATAAACATTCAAGAGAGCTACCAGCAGAGACAAAAGACACTATTTAAAATATATAACTTACCATCGAGAGTGCCATTGTTTTATATGTCAGAAAGTGGCTTTAATCTTTGTTAATATCGTAGAGTGCATATAAAAGTTACGCACAATTTAAAACAAGTAAATGAGATTATTTTAGTTAACTGGTAGAAATTAATCATTGCTTCACACTAGCCGTATATAGGCTAAGGTTTTTGGTAGAGTCAACATGAAAAATTCAATGCCATGGCCGGGATTTGAACCACGGATCTCCTGGTTTCCGTCCAGTCGCTCTAACCCATTGAGCTACCATGGCCAACGTGTCATTCTGGCATTAAATTCTCCATTTGACTCGTATATTTCCCCGGTAGACCACTAGGGGCTCTCGCATTCGAGATGCACCGTTTGTTGCGACTTACTATCTTAAGTACTTAAGTTCCAGACTTCATCATTTAACTGTTATTATTTTAGTTAATTGATGGAAATGAATCATTTCTGCACGCTAGCCGTATATAGCCTAAGGTTTTTGATAGATAGAGTCAACATGAAACAATCAATGCCATGACATTGAAATTTTCATGTTGACTCTATCTATAAATAAATTAGAGTTTTCAGAAGTTACTTGAAATAATTCTTATACAAATACAGTTCTAATTGCCATTAATTGAAACATCCATTCTTATTCAAAGTTGTCTAACTGAGAAAGTAAATGCAATTTTTGTATAACTTTTGTAACGCATACAAATGTTAATAATGCAATATTAGTGTTAAATATCAAACCTACATTATTCTTGCCACGTCATCTCACAGCTAAGCAACTGTATGCTATGCTGGGCTAATTATTTTACTTCCAGAAGGCTTTCATCATGACCTAGATATTTTCTTATAGCAATACATTTATGGACACCAAAAGAAATGCGCTGACAATGCATCACTGTAAGTAGATAATTGTGAATGTTTAACACAATTAATCCATTTTACTTTTGAATCCAGTTCGCTTATCATTTTCAATTAAATACTTGAGAAGTCCTTTATGTTCATTTATGCTGTTAAACTATTCCTTAGACATGTGATCGTGATCTACCCGAAATGAAGTAAGTCATATTCAAAACTATCCAAATGTGAAGCAAAAGAAACATAATTGAATGAGTGTCCACTGTGTCTTTTTGAAACCACTGAAAGTATTCTCGGTCCTCTCTGCTTCTGAACATTCTCTCTTGTTTGAGCATATTCTCTTTAAAATCTTCAGCCTATCCAAATTTATGCACAAGAGCGCGAGTTCTGCACCTTGGAATATTAACTGAGGGTAATTTTTGTTCAAATCCTGCGCAGACTTCACGACCCCATTTTGTCAGTACACGTGAACACTTCTTTGCTTGGTAAAATATTCAAGCTGCTCCATTACACACAACCTGGCAGTTAAGAGAATTTTGGACGCCTTTCTTAAGTTACTTCCGTACTCAACAAGGATTCCTAAGATGTCAAAGTTCACAGATGCAACAATAAATTACAATCTGGGCAAATCGATACTGATCATCTATTGTGTTTTAGTGAAATTAAGTTGAAAATAAAATAAAGTACGCCTGTTCTTCACGCCGGTAAGAGTTTGAGTGTAGTTTTTGCAGGGAAAAATATTTGTTTCATTAAAAATTAAATCACTTACCTAGTTAAATAAAATGCTCATCCATATGATATAACTGACAAAAGCTGTTTAAGAAGTAAGCTAATGTAGTAGTAGTCAATAGTCAATAGTCAGTGCAAATATTTTTTTCAGGCCTCCTGAATATAAAAAGGCATTTCCAGTAAACGTTTCGGGCGTGCGCGTATGTGTGCTGAATTGGCTTGAAATTTAAAGCCTTATCTGATACTCTTAATACAAAACGAACAGCTACCATTAAAATAAATCACTCGCCCCAAGCATACTGTGTTATAAAAGTACCTGCTCCCATATGGCTTCTCGCCAAAAGCTTTTGCACTTTTTCCTTCCTCCCTTAAGATCGGGTGACAGCAATTTTTAATCTGAAAGGTCTGGATGGGTAAAGGGAAAGAGGAAAGCAGGAACCAAAGGGAGGGCATTCTGTCACACACAGCTTGTTTTTATTTGTACTAGGATAAGAAGTTGGGCAGGGCTTGGACGCATTTTGCAAGTGACGTAAAGAGAGCACCCGACTTGATCTGTCATTAACTACTGGGTGTGCTTATAACTAAAGTTTCTACTTTATATACTGCTGGAAAGTTTTAATTTTTACTGCGCTTGAGCTTGTTTATTTCATTTTGTCATATTTGTTGGTAATTTCTGCTAGAGACATCATGTCTACCCTGTTAAAACGAATTTGGGAATCGTTCAGTATTCTACTATGATTATTATTCTTCGTTATGCCATCTCTGAATTTTAACTCCACTGGAACATTTCCTTTTGGGCTCTACATTACGCGAATGGTTCTTTATAAATCTCCCATATGAGTTTCTCTAAAATAGGGGGTGATATTTTAGAATATACTAGGTCGCTGAAAGTGGAATTTGTTAGTGGTTTTTATTTTTGAAGACTCCTTGAACCCTTGGTAATACAAGGGTAAACTATATTGATTTAGCTTAATTTTTCTCATATAGATACATAATTTACAACCTGGTGGAAAGGAATATGTACAACATCTTTGCATATTATATCACATTTATTGCAGTATTTTCTAGAACAGCTTCTTTTTAGAATGTACAGTAATCATCAGCTGACAACTATTTTCAGGTCCCAAAACTCGGCAATACGAAATGCTTGTAACTGTTTTTCAGTTTTACGGAAATATAATTAAATGATAAAAAAGTGAGGGGGCATGGGGTTCAGCAGCAGCTAAAACGCTATTTCAGTAAATCTAGTAAAACCCTCGGGAAATTAGTTGTCTTACCGGAGCGCCATACTCCAAGTTATCCCAAGCTTTGTGGTGGTTAAATACTATCTGATTGCTGCCAAAATTGGCTATTCTATTTCTTACATGAAAATGCACTTCCAAAATTATATCCTGAAATAAAAACATTCCTTCAAACAATTTTTGTCAAATTATGTAATGAAGCTATTAATGTAATTACAAATATAATTGCCTCATATCCATTTTAACTTTCACTGCAGAAGTTACACTCGTCTACTGATATTTGACAGCAGTGTTCACATCGTTTTTCAAAGGGCTCCTGTCTTTGATCAGTCTTGTGCTGCAGTAATATATTCAGATTACAACTTCATCACATCTTCTTTCATTAGGAATTAATCCCGATATAAGCTATCTGTGACATCACTGAGAAACAGATAACCAAAGGCTAATTCCAGTCACTACCCTATAATAAATGAGTAAACCGTTGACGAAATATGCATAATTTTACAACACTTCTTTCAAAAGACAAACTTTGTTTTCCAATTGTAGCTAATAGCAGTAATAAATGATTCCAAGTAAGTAAATGTAATTCCTTAGAATATTACAAAATTCATATTACAGTATATTTGCATGGACATTTCTAGTTTAAAAATTTGCTGACTTTATTGCTTTTAATTGTTAATTTCGTCCATTTTAACATACGCTTTTTGATGATTTAATTGCTAATTTGTAACGAATTACTACTTTTTTCCCTTCCCCAACTCATCTCAGCTATTTTCTTAAAACTTATAATTATATGTTCCTGCACTTTTGAATACGGTATTACATTGCGTCTGAACTTTGTAACAGTGGAAAAATATTAATATAAAGTTATTTATGTTCAGTTCAGTATTAGGCTCTACCCGGAATTTGAAACTCCATCTCAATGGCCAGGATGATACCGAATGCTCCGTGGGTATTTACATTAGGGAAGTGCCCTATTACTTTATTTAAGTAGATTTTGTATGAATTGCGTTAAGTATAAAAGTAACCGAAATTAACTACAATTTACTTGGGTATTAGACATTTTATAAAATTTTGGTTTTACAACAGACTGTACCCATGTTACCCTAACACTGTATACGCTTCACCATTAGTGGAAATTAAAATTCATGAACCATTCTATTCTAACTCTAATATCTATTACTGTATTCCTAATCATTTGACATAGGAATTTCATCGTAAGTAAATATTTTGAGCTCTTAGAATCCAAAAATGATTTTAGGAAAAAATGCGCGCATGATAAGCATAATTCAAATCCACAAGCTGGATAAATATTGTAACTTATATCTCACTCGTTCTCTGGTTAAGAATGCTAGATAAATTTTTTGAGGAAAAAAATAATCGCAAACTAGCTTTTTCACAGAAAAACATCGATTCGCTGATCAGTTTTAATATATATAATTTATTTTTTATCTATTTATTCTTATGAGCATAACAGTCCTAAGCCCAGTTGTAAGCTTCACCATAAATAGCGGTTACATACAGTAATATTTATGCACATAAGTGAATGGTGATGATGATAATAATAATAACAATAACAATAACAACAACAACAACAATAATAATAATAATAATAATAATAATAATAATAATAATAATAATAATAATAATAATAATAATAATAATAATAATAATAATAATAATAATAATAATAATAATAATAATAATAATAATAATAATAATAATAATAATAATAATAATAATAATAATAATAATAATAATAATAATAATAATAATAATAATAATAATAATAATAATAATAATAATAATAATAATAATAATAATAATAATAATAATAATAATAATAATAATAATAATAATAATAATAATAATAATAATAATAATAATAATAATAATAATAATAATAATAATAATAATAATAATAATAATAATAATAATAATAATAATAATAATAATAATAATAATAATAATAATAATAATAATAATAATAATAACAATAATAATAATAATAATAACAATAATACTAATAACAATAATAACAATAACAATAACAATAATACTAATAACAATAATAACAATAACAACAACAATAATAATAACAATAATAACAATAATAATAATAATAATAATAATAATAATAATAATAATAATAATAATAATAATAATAATAATAATAATAATAATAATAATAATAATAATAATAATAATAATAATAATAATAATAATAATAATAATAATAATAATAATAATAATAATAATAATAATAATAATAATAATAATAATAATAATAATAATAATAATAATAATAATAATAATAATAATAATAATAATAATAATAATAATAATAATAATAATAATAATAATAATAATAATAATAATAATAATAATAATAATAATAATAATAATAATAATAATAATAATAATAATAATAATAATAATAATAATAATAATAATAATAATAATAATAATAATAATAATAATAATAATAATAATAATAATAATAATAATAATAATAATAATAATAATAATAATAATAATAATAATAATAATAATAATAATAATAATAATAATAATAATAATAATAATAATAATAATAATAATAATAATAATAATAATAATAATAATAATAATAATAATAATAATAATAATAATAATAATAATAATAATAATAATAATAATAATAATAATAATAATAATAATAATAATAATAATAATAATAATAATAATAATAATAATAATAATAATAATAATAATAATAATAATAATAATAATAATAATAATAATAATAATAATAATAATAATAATAATAATAATAATAATAATAATAATAATAATAATAATAATAATAATAATAATAATAATAATAATAATAATAATAATAATAATAATAATAATAATAATAATAATAATAATAATAATAATAATAATAATAATAATAATAATAATAATAATAATAATAATAATAATAATAATAATAATAATAATAATAATAATAATAATAATAATAATAATAATAATAATAATAATAATAATAATAATAATAATAATAATAATAATAATAATAATAATAATAATAATAATAATAATAATAATAATAATAATAATAATAATAATAATAATAATAATAATAATAATAATAATAATAATAATAATAATAATAATAATAATAATAAAAGTGAATGTGCATATGCAAGTGCACTATGACGCATTTGCTAAATCTAACTTACCTAAAGGGCCACCTACACATGGCGCTCACCTCAATAAACAGGGTTTGTTCTGTAGAGTAGATTCTTTGTCCCATAAAATCTATGTTAATAGTCTTCTCATTAAGCAGCCACGGTCGGTTACGGTCCACACAAGTTACGGAAAATGACCTGAGTTAAACGGCAATAAGAATTAAAAGTGGAGAATCTTTGCCATTGACGGGCCCTAATGACCTTGTTGTCGACGGGCCCTAAAACGCCACACACTCACTCACTCTTTGCCATTGAAGATGTTACTGGAGGGAAGCCCCAATCCTGTATTAGAGTAATTCAGGTGTACAGTTTCACAGTCTCAATCAGTATGAATTATTATTCAGTTGAAACCTTCTCGCAAGCTTGTCTTTGACTTGCGGAAGTGGTTTTACAGCACAGGGCAATCCCTTCCCAGACCCATCTCTCCACGACAGGTTTTGTCATTTCCTTAAAATCAGGGTTGCTACTGGTCTTCAACACTGACGCCCAACCTTATTCAAAGAAGAGAGAGCGAATTTGTTCCACCTACTTTTCGCCAAGGAATGACTTATTCGTAGTCATAAAAACAAACCTTCCTAATGCCTAGCTACCTAAATAAGTGAAGGCGAAACTGATCATGCAGATATAAGATAGTAGGGTGGAGCGATAAGGTGACACATAAGAACCAAGTTTGTAGAGTAGCTGTACTTCTATAAAGTCCCTAAATGTAATGTAGCTTAACTTAGAAGCGGGTCCCATCCTCTCGGTGGGAGTGGTATCAGGTGTGACGTTTGTGTGCTACTCTAACGAGATTGGAGAAGTCTTATGATGCCACCCAAAGAATCGGCCGCTTTGCTCGTGTGAGGAACAATAACAATCTCAAATGATAACTTCCGTTTATGCAAGCATTGCCACACGACACCAGCTTATCCCCCTTAACAGACTTCCACGCATCCCGCAATCGCACAGAGCTTGGTCCCATACAGTGCTTTACACATCTGTAACCAACAACAAACTGACTTATGCGCATACAGGTTTGCGCATGTGACGGCTGGATGACTCGCCTATTGGAACTGCCGCTATTGCCAGAGACTTCATGGAGGGACTTCATGGAGATACTTTATTCTACATCACTGATCCTGCCAGTATTCCTGTTCTGGGATTTGAAAGCTGGTTTATGACAGTCATTGGTTTTAGGTACGGTGATGTTTCTTTGAGAAGCAACTGAATTCGGGGTTACTAACTGAATTTAGTGAATGTTTTAAGAAAAATCATAGACCCATCTACTAGGGGGCTTGTCTTGGGGACCATAAAATTGGCAGGTCGCTTCCAACAAGCAGCTTAGGGACTGGGGTAGAAAACATGCTTTTCAGGCAGAAACGCAGGAAGTCAATTGATACTTTCCTGTTCAATTTGTCTTGTGTTGTGTGTCGTGCAGTGTCTGACTACTCCTGTATGTGTGAGTGTGGATTATACTATTACATCACTATACCATTACTTTTGAAGTAGTGAGCAGAAGTGAGAGCTGATACATGATGCTAATTCAATTTCTTCTATTTATATTTGTGATTCTTGTAGTGACTAGTAGTACTAAAGAAGGAAAACTCCTGCATTCTGACAACAGAGAAATGATCTGAAATGTCTCTGAGTTCTTTAAAGAAGAATAGAAGGGAAAGTGTTGGATGCTGTAAAAAGCACGTCTATTGCATCTAGAATGGATAAAGGAACAGTTTATCGTATTTGGAATGGGAACATACTGGGACAAGGAAAGTGAAAGCACTCTGACATTTCCTGGAAAGGCAGACCTAATAAAACATAAAATAAAACAGTCGTAGATTCAGTAACCAAATGCGATGTACGCTGAAGAATTTACGGTTTAAAATGCAATTCTTGTTAAGTTAAGCTAAAATCAGAGAAGTTCTAAGGAAGTAGGGAATGTTACAGAGCAGAAAGTGGGCTTTCCTTTAAACTTAAAAAGATAACAGTAAGCTAAGGAATGTTCTAATGGAAAGGACCGATATTTCAGGGAAATAAAATTTATTGAAAAATATTAAAGGTTTGCAAAACTCATATCGTCCAATTATTTGTGTATGCATGTGTCGATGTGAACTACACTAAAGAAAAGAATATGGCTGAGTAAAAATTCTTTTGGAGAACTTGAGCCACCCTTAGATATTCCCTTAAATAAATGACAGAGGTTAATTAATTATATTTTAAACTAGATCATAGCCTGTGTTCATTCCAAATGGTTTACTGATCTTTAAATCCAAGTCAACGAAGAGCTGCCATGAGAAATGTACTTAAATGCCTTTTTATTTCTACAAACTGGTTCCTTAACACAACTTCCAAGTATACATTTAAATTCGGTTATTGTAATAGATAACCATTCTAATCACTTAATTGACCAAAAAGATACAATTTTATTCGTGATTTGGAACGTGTAATCTATGATCTTCCGAACTTTACTGTATGACATTAATAAAAGCTTGAAATGCAATATCGGAATACACAAAATGACCAATTTTTAAACAATATGGGCACACGTCTGCCAGGTACCGGCATAACTTCAATCAAATTGAGGAGATTTAGGCGAAAATAAACAATGATATTCTGAATCACAATATAAGCGTTAAAATCAGCAATAAGACGGAATTCTTAAAGCTGCGGCGGAGACAGTTTATCTCGAGAATTGGAAAACTGTTTGTGATCGCATTAGCAAGACGAAACAGATGACTGTATAGTTGAACTGATGAGCAATTTCATAATTAATTTAGTGAAAATGGACTCAGTTGAAGCTGAAGACAAAGATCTACTTCCTTCACTGAATAAGACGGAAGAACTGCTAAGACTTATAATAGAGCACTGATCGAATGGCAGGAGTTGATCCACAAAAGCCTTTGCAATAAAGAGACAGAGGCGTGACTATCTGCTTCTCTTTTAGCGTATATATTTCTCTTTCTCTACACACAAAACAACTAAGTATAAATGCAGAATATGTCTTATAACACAAGGCCTGCTTTAACCTTAGATGAAAGGAGAAAACAAAATTCCTGAATGTGAAAAAAAGACTTTACGCATTCAAAGTTGCTGAAATTTACAAATGTGTGAGGACGTCTGTGAATAAGATTCTAAAAGATAAAAATAGTTTTTTTAAAAATTGAAGTGGAACGGAAATAAAAGGTTATACGAAGAATATAGAAGTAAAAGATCTCGTTGACTAATGATTTTAAGTGAACAGGTGCTAAGAAACTGCCGACAAGTAATCAAGCGATGCCACAAGAAGAATTATGACTGCGAAGTAATTACATGTACACAATTTTCATCACATAAAGAGTTACGAAACGTATTATATATACTACAAGGTTTTAGTTTTCAATATACTGTTTATAGTCACTCATTGTGCACATTGAGCATCATTTTAATTACTAAACACCCTGTGTCCTATTGTAATCTAATCTTGTGATGAATAACATTTCTTCCCAGATTTTGAAATTTAATAAACTTATTTTTATCATTACTACACTTTCTATGAACAGAGTGTCACTTTATAGAGTTCCTACATGCTAAATAACTAAAACACAAGGTAATAGGCATTGGAAATAAGGAAGTAGACCTGACAATTGTGAAACATTTTTGAAACTTTTATTGCTTCCCCTTAACCGTTTTTAAATATCACATCTCTTAAAGTTTACACCCTTTCTAGCACCCTCGTCATGTAATGCACAAGCTTGAAAGTTGGGGAGATATCACTTTCCTTTCCATTGTAAGAGCTCTCTAGCGTATGCAATATCCGTCCATCCGTACATCCCTCTATCCATGTATCCCTCCCTCCTTCCCTACCTCCATGACTCCCTCCCTCCCTCCCACCCTCCATCCCTCCCTCCATCCCTCCCTCCCTCCATCCATCCCTCCCGCCTCCATCTATCTATCTCTCCCTCCATCTCTCTTCTATCTCTCCAACGCTACCTCTCTCCATCCATCCATCCCTCCCTACATCCATCCCACCATCCATCCCTTAATCTATCCATCTATCCGTCCTTCTGTCCATCCCTTCCTCCGTCCATCCATCCATCCCTCCAAACATCCAACCATCTGGCCGTCCGTCCCTGCGTCCCTCCGTCCGTCTATCCGTACGTCCGTCCATCCTTCCATCAATATATCCGTCCATCCATCCATCCGTCCATCCATCCATCGATCTATCCATATCTGTGTGTGTGTGTGTGTGTGTGTGTGTGTGTGTGTGTGTGTGTGTGTGTGTAGGTGTGTGTGTGTTTGTAATTAAGTAGAGATGACATGGGCAGAGTTGGTAGAAATGTCTTTTTAAACTCTTTATATATGAATAAATGTCACAATAAGCTCTATTCCTTCATTTGCAGATATTTTTTAAAACATTGCTGCATCTGCCATGCTTATCCTTAATTTTGCTTCACTACAGAAGTAACTTGGTCTGTTGTGTTAAATATATATAATACTCTGCACAAAGTCTTGAACAATCTATTCGTCTAAAAGCTAATTCATCCTTCTATTTATATATACAATTAATTGAGATCAGTATTTGTGGGTATGGTTTTACTACAAATTTCATTATAGTTGCAATGGGAATACGGTAGGCTAAAGGAATATTGAAATATTTAAGAACAGGCTACTATGACGACTTCAAATTCAGAGGAAGCGTTCTCTTCTCAAAGTAATTGGAAGCACTTCTAAATACGGCAGATTTCTTGTGTCCGGACGTAATGCTTCTTTTTTCGTTACAAATAAATTTGTATTGCAGTTTGAACAGCGTTTCCTATGCAATTCTTTTGGTGATATAAATGCCCTGTTTCTCTGTATGAAATACCTTAATTATGTTATTAATCAGGTGAATTGGTTTTAAAATTTATTGCTGATATGTATATGTGTGAATTTGCTTTGAGTATTGAAAATCGTGTGGATGACGATATCAGCTTTCATTAGGTAAGCGGAAGTATTATATTCCATCCAAATATCGATAACGGTATTCCAGTTAAATACAGCTATTGAGGTCACCGACTAAATTCCAAAACGTCTTTAGAAGATATCTGTGTATGTATGTATGTATGTATGTATGTATGTATGTATGTATGTATGTATGTATGTATGTATGTATGTATGTATGTATGTATGTATGTATGTATGTATGTATGTATGTATGTATGTATGTATGTATGTATGTATGTATGTATGTATGTATGTATGTATGTATGTATGTATGTATGTATGTATGTATGTATGTATGTATGTATGTATGTATGTATGTATGTATGTATGTATGTATGTATGTATGTATGTATGTATGTATGTATGTATGTATGTATGTATGTATGTATGTATGTATGTATGTATGTATGTATGTATGTATGTATGTATGTATGTATGTATGTATGTATGTATGTATGTATGTATGTATGTATGTATGTATGTATGTATGTATGTATGTATGTATGTATGTATGTATGTATGTATGTATGTATGTATGTATGTATGTATGTATGTATGTATGTATGTATTTTTTTTTTTTTTTTTTTTTTTTTTTTTATTGAACTTTAACAGCATGCCCCGTTACGGAGTAACATTACATGCATTTAATTACATAGATACATTATAAATAGTAATCACATTTCGATATTATTTTACAATAGTTTTTTAAATATTAGAATTTAAATGTTCAATTCACGTATTGTTTTAAAATAAAAATTGTTTACAAGTCAATTGAATTAACATATATACAAAAAGCTTTCAAATGTTTATTTATAAGGTTTTGGTTTGACACTGGCCAATTTCCTCCATTCTTGTGTACTTCTTCAATCAACTTGTCCCTCTGATGTTTTGTGTCTCTACATTCATAAATGAGGTGGTTTGCGGTCTGCTGTGGGCTATTGCAGGTGCATTGGGGATCATCTATGATATGAAATCTATACAAGTAAGCTTTAGTTTTTCCATGTCCTGATACCATTGCAGTGAATGTCGCTGTTAATGGTAGTTTTGTCTTAAGACGATCCTTTATCAAAGGGAAGAATGATTTGGTAAGGGCTCCTTTACTTGTACTGCTCCATCTCTGTTGCCACTGTAGATGTCCTGCCCTCTCTATTTCAGTTTTCAAAGAAGATTTTGGTACCTTGTTGTAAATAGTCTTTATTTCGATGTCTTCAGCAGCTGATTTTGCTAATATGTCTGCTAGCACGTTACCAGTAACTCCTGCATGTGCTTTCACCCAACTAAAGTGTATTGTCCACTGATTTCTTTCTAAAGTTCCTAGTCTATAAAGTGTCTCCTCAGGAATATAATTATGTATGTATGTATGTATGTATGTATGTATGTATGTATGTATGTATGTATGTATGTATGTATGTATGTATGTATGTATGTATGTATGTATGTATGTATGTATGTATGTATGTATGTATGTATGTATGTATGTATGTATGTATGTATGTATGTATGTATGTATGTATGTATGTATGTATGTATGTATGTATGTATGTATGTATGTATGTATGTATGTATGTATGTATGTATGTATGTATGTATGTATGTATGTATGTATGTATGTATGTATGTATGTATGTATGTATGTATGTATGTATGTATGTATGTATGTATGTATGTATGTATGTATGTATGTATGTATGTATGTATGTATGTATGTATGTATGTATGTATGTATGTATGTATGTATGTATGTATGTATGTATGTATGTATGTATGTATGTATGTATGTATGTATGTATGTATGTATGTATGTATGTATGTATGTATGTATGTATGTATGTATGTATGTATGTATGTATGTATGTATGTATGTATGTATGTATGTATGTATGTATGTATGTATGTATGTATGTATGTATGTATGTATGTATGTATGTATGTATGTATGTATGTATGTATGTATGTATGTATGTATGTATGTATGTATGTATGTATGTATGTATGTATGTATGTATGTATGTATGTATGTATGTATGTATGTATGTATGTATGTATGTATGTATGTATGTATGTATGTATGTATGTATGTATGTATGTATGTATGTATGTATGTATGTATGTATGTATGTATGTATGTATGTATGTATGTATGTATGTATGTATGTATGTATGTATGTATTTTTTTTTTCTTTATTGATAACAATCAGCATGCCCCACTACATAGTAGTATTACATGCATTGCATTACATTTTTCCAACATTTGATTTTACAAATTGTACATATTTACATGTTAATATGTATGTATGTATGTATGTATGTATGTATGTATGTATG
The DNA here is from genome assembly GCA_030765055.1 of Mantis religiosa. Lineage (NCBI taxonomy): Eukaryota > Metazoa > Arthropoda > Insecta > Mantodea > Mantidae > Mantis > Mantis religiosa. The sequence continues at coordinate 229,036,421 of CM060948.1, forward strand.
TATGTATGTATGTATGTATGTATGTATGTATGTATGTATGTATGTATGTATGTATGTATGTATGTATGTATGTATGTATGTATGTATGTATGTATGTATGTATGTATGTATGTATGTATGTATGTATGTATGTATGTATGTATGTATGTATGTATGTATGTATGTATGTATGTATGTATGTATGTATGTATGTATGTATGTATGTATGTATGTATGTATGTATGTATGTATGTATGTATGTATGTATGTATGTATGTATGTATGTATGTATGTATGTATGTATGTATGTATGTATGTATGTATGTATGTATGTATGTATGTATGTATGTATGTATGTATGTATGTATGTATGTATGTATGTATGTATGTATGTATGTATGTATGTATGTATGTATGTATGTATGTATGTATGTATGTATGTATGTATGTATGTATGTATGTATGTATGTATGTATGTATGTATGTATGTATGTATGTATGTATGTATGTATGTATGTATGTATGTATGTATGTATGTATGTATGTATGTATGTATGTATGTATGTATGTATGTATGTATGTATGTATGTATGTATGTATGTATGTATGTATGTATGTATGTATGTATGTATGTATGTATGTATGTATGTATGTATGTATGTATTTATTTTTTTTTTATTTTATTGAACTTTAACAGCATGCCCCGTTACGGAGTAACATTACATGCATTTAATTACATAGATACATTATAAATAGTAATCACATTTTGATATTATTTTACAATAGTTTTTTAAATATTAGAATTTAAATGTTCAATTCACGTATTGTTTTAAAATAAAAATTGTTTACAAGTCAATTGAATTAACATATATACAAAAAGCTTTCAAATGTTTATTTATAAGGTTTTGGTTTGACACTGGCCAATTTCCTCCATTCTTGTGTACTTCTTCAATCAACTTGTCCCTCTGATGTTTTGTGTCTCTACATTCATAAATGAGGTGGTTTGCGGTCTGCTGTGGGCTATTGCAGGTGCATTGGGGATCATCTATGATATGACATCTATACAAGTAAGCTTTAGTTTTTCCATGTCCTGATACCATTGCAGTGAATGTCGCTGTTAATGGTAGTTTTGTCTTAAGACGATCCTTTATCAAAGGGAAGAATGATTTGGTAAGGGCTCCTTTACTTGTACTGCTCCATCTCTGTTGCCACTGTAGATGTCCTGCCCTCTCTATTTCAGTTTTCAAAGAAGATTTTGGTACCTTGTTGTAAATAGTCTTTATTTCGATGTCTTCAGCAGCTGATTTTGCTAATATGTCTGCTAGCACGTTTCCAGTAGCTCCTGCATGTGCTTTCACCCAACTAAAGTGTATTGTCCACTGATTTCTTTCTAAAGTTCCTAGTCTATTAAGTGTCTCCTCAGGAATATAATTGTGTTTATTGTTGTTTTGTAAGGTGGATAGTGCCACCTGACTATCTGTAAATATGGCTACAGTCTTCTCTTTGTTCAGCGTATTTGCCATGTTTTGTAGCTCTTCAAGTGCTTTCAAAATAGCCAGTTGTTCGGCCTGATTGTTTGAACACCTTCCATCCAGCCTGAATTGCAGTTGTCGAATTACAGTATTGTGCTTGTACAGAACTACAGCAGCCCCGACTTTTTCATCTGATTTACTCCCATCCGTAAAAATTTGAAAGACGTATGCCCCATCATCCTCAACTGCTTTTATATGAGGTCGTTCTGCTGGATGGTTCCAGACGCTTGGTGGTAGGGGTGCATCATAGTCACGTTCACTGTGTATATCATTATACAGTTTTATTTTGCCTTGTATTGTTATACCAATTGGCTGGATGCCGGCAATAACACAAGATGCATCATAAGAAATTGTCCTATATGCCTTCGTCATTTTTATATTGAACAATCTCTGAATCCTCTCGAATTTTTTAATGTTCTTCTGCTTTTCTAGGGCAAATCCCCACACAGGAGCACCATAAGTTAAAATAGGTTCTATTGCGCCTTTATAAATAGTTTCTAGCGCCTTATTTCCCAGTCCCCAAGTGAGTTTTGCGCACTTGGAAAGATTATGCAGAAGTCGTAGTGCTTTGTCATGTACTTGATCTATGTGGTGATCAAAGCTAAACTTCCTATCAATGTAAATACCAAGATATTTAATAACATCCACTTGTTCCAGAGTTTTATTGTTCAGATATATGCTGATTGCTTCATTATGATTAGTTTTCTTCTTTGATATTACCAAAACTTTTGATTTTGAGTCGTTAAACTGGATTTTATTTTCTTTAGCCCATAACTCAATTTTCTTTATGTCCTGATTTGAAAAATTTTCAGCATCTAATATACTTTTTCCTTTTGTCATGACAAGTAAATCATCAGCAAATGCTATTACCTCTGTCCGCGTTGTAAATTCCAATTTTAGCAAAGAGTTATATAGTATATTCCAAAGTCCAGGCCCACAACAAGATCCTTGCGGACAGCCTCGCTGGACCTGTACTTCAGTCCTGAATTCATTCGTAGAGAGAGTTGCTTTCCTATTTTTAAAATAATCCTTTGTAAGTTGGTACAAATTTCTTGGGCACTTCATCTCTCTTAAGTTATTTAAGACACTAGGCCACCAACATGCATCAAAAGCTCCTTTCACGTCCAAACTCACCAATACAACATAACCAAAAGATTTTAGCTCATCTTCAATGAATACCTTCAGCGCCATTGCTGCATCTGTCGTGCTTTTCTGAGCTTTAAATCCAAATTGTCTTGTACTGTAAAGGTTTCTCGTGTTAATATGATATTCAATCCTATTTATCATTAACTTTTCTAAAACTTTACCGCATATGTTCAACAAGCTGATTGGTCGATATTTTGTTATTGTTACACTATCTTCTTTGCCTGGCTTTACTATAGGAACTATAGATGAACGCTTCCATCTTTCTGGAAAAATTCCTTCCATAAGACATTGATTATATATTGCTGTAAAGAAATATGGGAACATTTTAAAAGCATTTAACAGAATATCACTAGATATTCCATCTTCTCCCGGTGACTTTTTTGGATTGAAATTTTTTAATACAACCCAAATTTCATTAGGTGTAAATTCCTTGTCATCTGGGGTACTAATTACTTCCTCTGCAAGCCTCCTTAGGTCTTTTTGTCGTTCAGTATCATCTTGTACCCTATCCTCCGGAATGAAGTTCTCCAGCATATACTTTAATGTGCTTGGTATATCTTCAGTGTAGGTTCCATCTTCTCTTTGCAATGTAGTAAGTGAATTCTGATATCTTATTTTATTGGCTGCGATCTTATAGACTACAGTCCAAGGATTAGTCCCATCAGTTACATTACAAAATTCCCTCCAGGATTTAAACTTTTCGTCATTTATTTTCCTTTGGTATTGCCGATTACCTTCCAAGTACTGATTCCTTCTTTCTTCTCTTAACTGCTCATTATTAATAGTTCGTTGATATCGTCGTCTTAATGCATTTACCTTTTTCCTCAATATGGTTAGTTCAATGGTCCACCAGGGAACTGATTTGCCTTTAATTGCCTGCTTCTTACCCCTGCTTACTCTAAACGCTTCCCTGCATGCAGCTTCCATACTATTGTAGAACATTTCAATTGTATATTCAACATTATTTTCTTTTACTATATGGGCGAGCTGTTCATCCACACTCTGTCCATTGCCCAGACAATTAAAATTTTTGGTCAGCTTTCGTGGCAACGTTTCCTCAAATGTCTTATAATTTTCTGGTCTAGTTATATATTTAATTCCCTTTAATGTACGAGTTTGGGTTTTGATTGCATTTCCTATTGTGATCGATATTATCTTATGATCAGAGCAGCTTTCTTGCTCTCCAACGGTCCATTCCCTTACATCTCTAAGGAGTTTGTCATTAACGATAGTCAAATCGACCCAACTCCTTCCAGTTTGGGATTCAAAAGTTGGCAAGCCGTTGTTTTCATTCATGATATGTAAATTTGTTGCTGTAATGAATTCTTCAAATATTCTACCACGCTGATTAGTTATTATATCATGCCAAAGTTTGTTTCTGGCGTTACTATCTGCTAGTATTATCAGACCCTTTCCTTTAATATGCTGGAGAATATTTTCAATCTTGTTAATGTCATCTTTTATATTCAAGTGCCCATCAAAGTACATACAAGCTGCAAAAAATGTTTTCTTATTATATACAACCTGTATAACGACACAATCACTGTCGGAAAGCTGACCAATGGTAGTTACGTCAATATTTTTGTTGTTTATAAATATTGCTGCTCGTTTACCCGTAGTACCAACTGTATATATTCTAAAATGTAATGGTACACCTGCTGGTTTATTGTTAATCAAGTAGGGCTCCTGAATAAATACTATATCTATAGCTTTTTCATTCACAAGCTGTACCAAATTAGCAGTCGCAATCCTTGAATGTTTCAAGTTAACCTGAAAACATGTTAATCTGTATCTATCCATTTTAATAGTCGGTATTGTCTTTTAGCCGCCTAAGTGTTGCTTGATAACAGGAGCAATTCGTATCCAGTGCAGAATGATTTTCTGACACTTTGTTGTCTCTGTTATATTTATTATACGTTACACAATTAATGCATTTATATGCAGCTCTGTTAGCAGTACATTCCTTTAGAGCATGCTTCTCTGCGCAATTTGGACATGTTTGCTGTCCTTTACAGTCCTGCGCACGATGATTATATTTACAGCAATTGAAGCAACGCCCAGCCTTGACATAATCATCCCAGTTACACATATTCCATCCTATTTTTAATCTTTTGCCAAGTATTTCCCTCCGTACTGTTGAAGTGACTTCAACAACCAAATTCAAATTCTTTTTCCTATCATAAAAGGAAAATTTCGGCTGAATCTCTGTGCTGAAATTCTCCAGCTCTGTATTTTGTGCTGTTAAAACCTCCACAGCATTCTCCGTTGTTATCTCATCTGGTATATTGAAAATAATTATTCTTGGATTTCTTTTCTTCGAGACGGTAGCCTCAAGCTCCTCTCCACACTTATTATTAATATTGTTGCAAATAGTATCTACTTCAGCTTTATTGTTCGATTGTATTAGAACTTGTCCGTTCCTCAATGCCTTTACAGACTGAACACCAACCTTCATCTCTACAGGATTAACCTTAGTTTTCACCAGTGTCTTTATATATTCCACACTTTGATTATTCTTGCTCCGAACAAGCAGTTTAAAGCACTTAGAGTCCCCTGTACGTGCAGCGCCAGTCAACACCGAAGCATAACTCCTTTCTACCCCAAATTGCTCCACAACCCGTTCGGAAGATATCACCCCACGTGTCACTTGTGATGCTATTCTCGCTCTCTTGCCAACACTCAACTGTTCCTGATAGTTCTGCACTGCCATTTGTAAACTTTCGGTTTCATTTTCCTTCTGATTCACGATGTCTTTCATTTTTGTAAAATATTTACGTAAACTACTTACCGACTTCACAATATCCTGCTTCAAATCTTGACGCAAGTTTTTACTAGCCTCCGTAACATTTAAGAGCATTCTAAAGGCACTCTCAATACCCTCACTAACTTCATCCACCATTTTGAAATCTCTTGTTTATTATTCCTTGTTAACTCAACGAAACATTCCAATTAAGATATAACTTTGTATTTCTCGATTTAGTCGTGCGGTTCACGGCCTCCTGAATACTAGTTTCTATGCTTCTCAATCCATGAACAATGCCTGGGTCCGTCAATTCCCTTAAAACTCTGTAACTCAGCAATGCCCGGTTCAACTAACACGCCCACAAAGAAACAGCCTCACAAAAAACATTATGAAATGCCGAACACAGACAAGTACTTGAAAGTCACGCCACTAACACCGAATAATCAAGAGCACACACACTCGCATTCTTCCTCCACGAATATCACGGCCTCCTATATATGTATGTATGTATGTATGTATGTATGTATGTATGTATGTATGTATGTATGTATGTATGTATGTATGTATGTATGTATGTATGTATGTATGTATGTATGTATGTATGTATGTATGTATGTATGTATGTATGTATGTATGTATGTATGTATGTATGTATGTATGTATGTATGTATGTATGTATGTATGTATGTATGTATGTATGTATGTATGTATGTATGTATGTATGTATGTATGTATGTATGTATGTATGTATGTATGTATGTATGTATGTATGTATGTATGTATGTATGTATGTATGTATGTATGTATGTATGTATGTATGTATGTATGTATGTATGTATGTATGTATGTATGTATGTATGTATGTATGTATGTATGTATGTATGTATGTATGTATGTATGTATGTATGTATGTATGTATGTATGTATGTATGTATGTATGTATGTATGTATGTATGTATGTATGTATGTATGTATGTATGTATGTATGTATGTATGTATGTATGTATGTATGTATGTATGTATGTATGTATGTATGTATGTATGTATGTATGTATGTATGTATGTATGTATGTATGTATGTATGTATGTATGTATGTATGTATGTATGTATGTATGTATGTATGTATGTATGTATGTATGTATGTATGTATGTATGTATGTATGTATGTATGTATGTATGTATGTATGTATGTATGTATGTATGTATGTATGTATGTATGTATGTATGTATGTATGTATGTATGTATGTATGTATGTATGTATGTATGTATGTATGTATGTATGTATGTATGTATGTATGTATGTATGTATGTATGTATGTATGTATGTATGTATGTATGTATGTATGTATGTATGTATGTATGTATGTATGTATGTATGTATGTATGTATGTATGTATGTATGTATGTATGTATGTATGTATGTATGTATGTATGTATGTATGTATGTATGTATGTATGTATGTATGTATGTATGTATGTATGTATGTATGTATGTATGTATGTATGTATGTATGTATGTATGTATGTATGTATGTATGTATGTATGTATGTATGTATGTATGTATGTATGTATGTATGTATGTATGTATGTATGTATGTATGTATGTATGTATGTATGTATGTATGTATGTATGTATGTATGTATGTATGTATGTATGTATGTATGTATGTATGTATGTATGTATGTATGTATGTATGTATGTATGTATGTATGTATGTATGTATGTATGTATGTATGTATGTATGTATGTATGTATGTATGTATGTATGTATGTATGTATGTATGTATGTATGTGTGTGTGTGTGTGTGTGTGTGTGTGTGTGTGTGTGTGTGTGTGTTTCTGTGAACAGTATCCTCAAAACGCAAATTTAACTGCCAAATTCACATTTTAACTTCAGGAACATAATTTTTCTGCACATACATTGTAATATGCTTCTCATACTTAACTAATTTGGTAAGAGCTATACCAAATTTTACTAGAAAGATACGCTGAGTTCGTTAAGCCAGATAATTTGTGGAAATAAAAATGTTTATGGCGTTAACCATTTCCAATGTATTTGTTGATATTGCTCAAGATATTTGAACACATCTTTTTCAATTGCACATTCGGCATTCTGTTTTGTTTTTGTATCTGTGTTAATGCAAAGGAAAAGGAAAGTGGAAGTCAGCATATAAAGACCCGTTCCTAAAAGTTTTAACAGCGTTTAAGCATACTTATTCTCTTATTTCCTTTGTATCTATAAATGAATATACGAGTATAAGATACTTTCTAGACTGAACTAGAGATGGATAGAAGAATAAGGCTGCGTAAGAACTGAAATGTTTCTGAGTCTTAGCACAAGGAACTGCAATTGTTGAAGAATTATATTCTGTAACTTCTGAAGTACCAATATTTGTAGGGTTTAAAATAGATATTTTCGTAATAACGTTGAGAAGCTGAAGTTGCCGTGAGGCGGACAGTTTCTCTCTGGCGACCGATAAGTGTATACAACACAACGCGGTGTTTTTGTGCTACGGACAATTTACCATAATCGCTAACTTCTGTAATGTACAACAGACACAAATTTTAAAAGTGCGCGCTCTTGTTAACGTAAACGCTGCCCACATTATTACTACTCACCCAAAGTTCCTGCATCGTACTTTGCCAAAGTTTAATTTCTTATTGGCATCGGAAACACTATCTTTACTGTGTTGCTTGCTGAATTATAAGAATCCTTTTACATTCCTAGTTTCTAGAGCTAGTGTATGTGTGAACTTGCAACTGCTACTTAGATCTTGGAACCTCGAGCTGATAGATTTGCTCTTACTGATCGATTTCGCCGATTGTCTAATTAAATTGTTTTAACTATATAGACTTACCTGATTGCATTTTCCTGTCCCATTTCCTTCCCTCCTTGCTAATGGCTGCTCGAGCAACATTTTAAAGGGTGGGTCTTACGTTATGCGTGCTTTAGCATACGGAAATTATATATTGTTGCTTTTATGTTTCTTTTTATACATTTATTATTCTTACCACACAGTAAATTAGAAATATCTAAACATTTAAACAACCTTTCGCTTTTGACTATGCTGTTTACACACACACATACACAGGGCCCTCTATTCTTTTTGAGGTCGGGCCTGAGGAACCGAAACTTTGGGTCCGATACAGAACCAGGATAGGTAATCAGCCCAATGCCTGGTGTGAAGGTGAAGGAAGTTGATGATATATATGAGGGCGAAATGAATGTTAATAAAGACTATGATGGAGTGTTCGGTGGAATGCTGACGGGAAAAACTGGAGGACACGAAGAAAACCCGTCACAGCACCATGTTGTTCACCCCAAATCTCACTTTAAGATCGCTTGAAATCGAACCCAGGTGAGCCATGGCGTAACCCGATTCAATACGAGTTTAAAAAAGTCCCCAAATCCAAACTCCACTTTATGTGAAACCCTTTTTGAAACATTTGATAATTTTTAAAGGTCTAGTGTCTTTGATTAAATTACGATATTGTACTGTGTAGTGCTTAACGCCCACTTTTACTCTATGCGGGACAGCAGGCGGTGACATTGATGACACATGAGATGAAGATGGAGCACTGGTGGAATGAGATGGCGGGGGAAAACGGAGATCCCGGGAGAAACCCGCACTAGCACCGTGTTTTCCGCCACAAATCTCACTTTACGGTCGCCTGGAATCGAACCTGGGTCACTTTGGTGAGGGTCAAGCTATCTAACCAGTCAGTCACGGCGTGTCCAACAATTACTGTATATTTAAGCATCTTCATGACAAGGAACAGTGTATCTTGAATTTTCTGGAAATAGCCTCCGAAATGCCCTGCATTCTTGGTGATTTTGCCCAATTAGTAAGCCATAAAAGGTAGGCAAAATAATACGACGATAAAGCAAGGAAGTTAATGTTTTTGTTACTATTGCTGCAATTTTCAAATTATTATACTGTTCTCAAACGACAAACCGTCTACCATTTTCTTGCCTTCCTGATCATTCAAACAGAATGCCATCTCATGGCGATTAGCTAATAAAGATTTTACCATTGCTTAAAATAAGCAATTTTAACAGTTGTAGATAAATTCCTTCTTAGTACATTTATTTAGTTTTATATGATGAACTCGTTTCTTAGAGATAACGATTTGTTTTTTCAATGAAATATTATTTTTTTAAAGCTTATCACTAATTTTTCATAACGGTTACAATACATCTAACTCCAAAGTGGATCCACGGTGGCACATAGAGATTGCTTTCTGCGCCGTAAATCTTATTTTGCTTTCTTAATTTTTTTCTCAAAAAAAAAAAAAAAAAAAAACGAGTCGCTTATACTAGAGTTTCACTGAAAAACGGTACGAAACACGATTATTGAAACCAAACCTGCAAATATTAGCAAAGAAGGTGAAATGCAAGTATTCAATACATATATTGAATCAAATGAAATATAGAATACCATCTTATAGCATTGCATAAAATATATAAAAAAAAACATATTTTTAGCAATTTTGGTCGATTACTCTTTTCTAAAGATTACCCATTCCCTGTTCTCTCGTTATAAACAAGCAGATGCGCAACAAAATGATTCCTACAAATTTCAGTTTAGATTAACATGAAGTAGGCAGGAAGCTTGCCTTGGTAGCGTAGATGATAGCGTGTCTGCCGCACGTTTAAGAGGTTCCAAGTTCAAATCTCGGTCAGAGTGTGTTAACTACATAAAGGTTTTTCCGGGGCTTTCATTTATCCTGAAAGACAAACGTTGGATAACCCTAAGCTCTATGAACCCTGGGCTCATATGAGCATTATTTCATTCATTTCATTCACCGTCCGACATGTCTTACCGTTGGAGGACTTAATGAAGAAAGTAAAAGAATAAATTTTTGTAAGAATATTTCTGCAAGAATGAACAAAGAAAATCATGTGAGTTAACACATCAGTTCTATATGACATAAAGGGCTGTACTAACAATAATGATACTTAATCTCATGAAGTTTAATTAAATAAGCCAACATTTGTTAAAAGCTACTCTCTTGCTGTCATTATGCTTCCTTCCTATCAGCTGTGTTTTATGGCAGAATTCTTAGTCTTTGTATTTTGGAATTAAGGCTGATACCGCAACTAAGGTTTTCACAGCAATGAAGCAGATCCAGCTCCTCTCACGTGATTTAATCCACGTGGTGATGGCATTCTGATGTCTCTGATTGGCTAACGTTAGATATGAATTGTTTGCTACTGGATGGAGACGGGATAGAAACGAAATATACTCCAGTCAATGAAGAATGCCACTGCATTTTTATCCCACTTCCATTAAACAGAAATCGATATATATCTTACTTGAGTCAATCAGAGACATCAAAATATGTTCTACGGGTGGGAATATTTATTTATTTATTTATTTATTTATTTATTTATTTATTTATTTATTTATTTATTTATTTATTTATTGTTATCTGAAAAGGTTCCCAGAGCCATAGCTCATGCTAGGGAACAGTACAAAAATATATAAAATGATGGCAAACAGCCCTTAACAATACTTATATTACATTTTCATAGCAGGAATGAATTACCATACAAGAATAACATATATGAAACATACAAAGATACAGACATTCACTATAACTCAAGAAATAATAGTAACAAAGAACTTTACAGAAAAATAGAAGCTACATATTCTATGGGACATTAATCCATATTAATTTTTAAATAGTTCAGCTTTCAAACCAGCTATAAATGTGTAACACTTTATCAGCTATCAATATATGCCTTCAGTAAATTTTCAGCAACTTTCCTTTTAAAACCTTTTATGTTCCTGCAGCCTTTCAGTTCCAGTGGCAGTGCATTATATAAGTTGATAACGTGTGAGGTTAAGCTGTTCAGGCCATAAGTAGAAGTGTTCACTGTTGGTTTTGTTAAGTTTCCTTTATTTCTTGTATTATATATATGTGAGGAGCTTACAAATGTTAGATTGGACTTTAGAAGATTATTTTTTATTTTGTGGAGATATATTAGCAATGACAACTCTATGTTTAGTTGTAATGGTAAAATGTTAGTTACATGGTAGAGTGTTTTTGTGTTTGTTCTAAAGGGTAGATTGTAGATTATTTTCAAGGCACGATTTTGAAGTACTTCGAGGTCATGAATTAAATATTTAACAGAGTTACCCCATAAGATGTTTAAGTAATCCAAATGAGATTGAATTAAAGCATGGTAGATACTTCGTAAATGATTTACACTGAATCCTTTGAATTTCAGCCTGTGAATTACAGCTAACACAGGAAGAATCTTATTTTTTACATGCATGATATGGTCCTTCCATGTGAGCGTACTGTCTAGAATCAAACCTAGATATGTGATTTTTGTTACTCTTTCAATCACTGCATTATCAGCATGTATCTTGTTATTTACTACTGGTACGTATGATCTTTTATGAAATAACATATATTTTGTTTTACAGACATTTAATGTTAACTTATTGCCCTTAAACGAGCTATTCAATGCATTCAGGTCTTGCTGTATGTCACATATCAGCTGGTGCTCAGAGTTATCTATATATAACAAACATATATCATCAGCAAACATAGTCAATTTACCTTTTAGTCTTAAACATCCTATGTCATTTATAAAAATTAGGAATAATATAGGACCTAATACAGAACCTTGTGGAACACCATGATGAATTACTGATAGAGAACTGGAAATGTTGTTCATATTTACAAATTGTTTCCTATTACTGAGATAATTCTGAAACCAGTTGAGAGGAAGTCCTCTTACACCAGCATGCTCAAGTTTATTTAGTAATAAAGTATGATCTACAGTGTCAAAAGCCTTTTTTAGGTCAATAAATAAACCAGCAGCTAAACGATTTCTATCCAGAGCTCTTTGAATAGGTACGATAATATCTACCGTGGCAGCAAGAGTACTAGATCTGTTAATAAATCCATACTGATGATTGTGAAAAAAGTTGTGTTTTTCTAGATGCTGTAATAACCTAACTTTTACTACTTTTTCCAGAATTTTGGCAAATACAGGAATAATACTTATTGGTCTGTAATTATCCATAATTACTCTATCACCTGTCTTATAAATTGGGACAACTCGTGTGATTTTACAACCATCAGGTACTGAACCTGAACTAAGTGATAAATTAATAAAGGTTACAATGTGTGGAACCAAACTGTACTTGCACTTTGTTAGCAATTCATTTGATAAAATATTATCTGTTTTATTACCTTTGTTTTTTATTGTTGCTATCATTTTTAGAACCTCATTATTATCTGTTGGATATAGAAAAAGACTATTTTGTACTGAACTATAAGGTGATGGAGTATATTGTGTAGTTATACATATCTTCACTAACTGATCAGCTATATTTACAAAGTATTGGTTAAAAGATTCACATATTTCTAATTGATTTACTATTTTTTGATTATCTACCATTATTGTTTCTATTTGATTGGAATGTACTGGGGTTTTATTTCTTAAGATTCCATTTATTGTCATCCATACCTTTTTTGGATCATAGGAGTTATTCAGTTTATTTGAGTAATATGCTTCTTGAAGTTCCCTTTTCATTTTAGTTACTTCATTTGCACACGTTTTGTACAGTTCAATTGCTATCGGAGAGGGAAATTTGCATTTTGTTTTGCTATACAGTAAGGTTTTCTTTTTAACTAGAGCCAAAAAGTTAATATTAACCCATGGTTTATGTGTCAGTTTATTTGACACAACCTTTCGGCACCTGTAGGAGCAGACTGAAGCCCCTTTATTTATAAACTGCAATAATGAGTTATAATATTCATTAGGGTCATTTGTGACACAGTTAAATCCAGTATTTTGTATAAATAAGGAAAGTTTATTATGATTTATAGTGTTAAATTCTTGAACTGACATTCTGTAATTGATATACTTATCATGAAGGGCCTTGCAAAGATGTTCTTTTATGTCGATTATAAGTATGTTATGGTCACTGATATCATGCATTATGTTAGATATAGATATTGGGGTATCATTGTTATTGATAAGTACATGGTCAATTAGTGTAGCTGAGCTTTTGCCTATTCTTGTTGGATATATTTTATTACCTTGTATAAAATTGAAACTTGTAATTAGTGTATTATAGTTATCAAGACTTTTACTCTGAGTGAGGTAATTAATATTTACATCGCCTATGATCATGGCTGATTTTGCAAGCTTCCTACACAGTACAGTTTCCATATCAGTGAGAAAGTTGCCAGTATTTTGATCATTAGGATTATAAACTGCAATGATATCAAGTGTTATTAGATCCCTTTTCAGGTTTATGTGTAGGATACTGTGGTCACTGTTTACTATGTTTTGTACAGACGTTTTCCACACATCTCTAATATACACTGAAATTCCACCTCCTGTCATTTTCCTTATAACATGATGTGCATAAAAAATTTTTATATTAAAAAAGTTAATTATGTTTTCCCTGAGCCAGTTTTCCGCTATGACAATTACATCTACTTTAGTTATTGTTGCCACAAGAAGCTCAATATCATCTAATTTGTTTACAATAGACCTAGCATTCAGGTACACAATTCTTACCTTTGGGCTCGGTTGAGATCTTGTAATGTTTAAATAATCATCTACAGAATCATATTTGAACTCACCTATAATGTTATCACAATCACACATGAAAGGTACAAATATTGCACTTCATCACAAAATAGAAACCTAAGACACTGCACTTCACTGAGCTTCTCTTGTTTCGTTCTGCACTGCTGCTGTGGTTTTTGTATTATTTGAGGTTATCTTATTTTCATATGCCAGAAGGTGATTCTTCCCCATGATCCTTATTGAAGGTCCAAACTGTTTTTCTCGTATGAAGATTTTGCCATCCCTGGTCCACGCTCCTACTATCTTCCCTTCTCTCCTTAAATCCCTTGTTCTTTTTGCTATGCCATCATTGAGAGCCGTCAGGTGATCATTGACGAAAATTAGTTGAGGGGGTCCAGGTAACCCCATATCTTCAGTGGATACTCGTCTTTTTGTTATTCTGGCTTGGACTATTTCTTCTTTCTTCCAATGGCACGTAAAGCGAACCAGTATAGGCGGATTCCTTAGATTGGTACTTCATGTTTTCTGGAGGGAAGTCTGTGCGCTGCATCGATGTCATTGTACGTCAAATGGACATCTAAGGCATTTGCAAATTGTATAACAGTATCAAATACATCTTCCCTTTCCACTTGTGGTATGCCACTGATAATTAGATTATTCTTTCGCTGATATTGTTTTACATCCTCGATGTCATTTTCCATCGCATCTATCTTAGTATCATAGATCGATCTTGTGCTTTGCTCCATCTTGATGTTTAAATCATTAATTTTGAGTTTCAACGCTTCAAAGCACTCATTCATGAATGAAGCTGCTTTCTTCACTTCTTCATTTTCTTTTCTTAATTCCTGCACCGTGAACTCTATTTTAGTTGTTAGCTCCGCTATTGATGACTGCAGTATTTGTAGGTTAGGTTGCGGAAAGCCGTCCTCTCTCTCACACATCCAGTTTGCGTCACCATTCCCTGATAGTTCTTTATATTTTTCTTTTGAAACTTTTACACATGTAGCATGGAACCATCTCATGCACTCCCCATTACACTCCATTCTCATTTGCGAACTTTTTACTTGTTTTCCACATGGAGCACAAATTTTAGCACCTGTTGCTGCTGCCATCTTACTATATCAAGTAATAAGAGATGGTTACGCTTTAGTTACCATGGCAGTCTAGTTCAAAATGAACTATACAACATGGCGTCTATACTATTCCATTAAACGATATATACGTAATATATATTAAAAACGAGGATAAGGAAATACAATTTGAAATGTTTTCCAAATCAGAAAACAAAGTATCAACGGTTGGGAACCGAAGCAATGTATGGTAGGACGCTCAGTTTGCACCCACCTGACGATATAGAAACCACAGCGTCCCTGTTAAAGTTAGCGTTAACCACTGGTACGACAGCCCCACGAGGGCCAAGGCCTACTAACCCGACTACCGGCCTCACGCCCACTTGCGCACGGCAGAGGTGGGCGATCATCCACCCGTTACGGGGAGGAGGTGTGGTCAGTATCTCGGCACCCCCTGTCGGAATGTTGGTTTCTGTGACCAGGGCCGCTTACCTATCATAAGCTTCTCAGTTTCCTTACGATGCTGAGTGGGCACCAGTTCTATACCCGGGACTTAAAATCCGTGCCCCATGGGTGGGATAGAACCCGGGCCGCTTTCCGTGGCCAAGGACCAAGGCATGCTGCCTTAGCCATCTATGTCACGGCACAGGACACAGCGCCTCTATACCTTCTTATAAATATGTCACCAAAAGATGTAATGAAGGCCCAAAATGAAATTGATTTACTAACGGAAGAGAATGGAAAAAAATACATTGTGACTGTGAAAAGCTACCTTTTGCGGCCGTCACAAGATGGAATTTGGTGGAGTGGCGGTTTATTATTATCAAACCAATGCACTACAGAAAATTTCAGGAGTCACAACACGTTTGGAATGTTGGACAAAATACATAACGTAAACCTGTATGATATTGAGAGTAGTGTATGTAAAACGAAGCAGTTAATGTATGAGTGATTCTGTTCTGAAATTTTTTGATGAGGCATCCCTACGATAGAGGCTATGAAGTGCGATGTTACCCAGGCATAAGAATGTCTGAGCTGCAAGAAAAAGTGGAGAAGATGAATTTTAAAGACGAAAATCCCGAAGTACTCTTTTTACATACATGAACAAGCGACATAAGGGGCAGAAAATGTAATGGAGTAAACTTTAAATCTAATAAGCAATATCAGAACCCAAGATCCTCATGTGAAATACATAATCAGTGATGTACTTCGAAGACGTGACTTGAGTATCAAGAAGATAATGCGAATAAACCAAGATGTGGGTTGGGCGTGTCTTGTGAAGAACTTACCTAATGGTTGACCGTAATTATTGCGCATATAATAGAGAATTTGCTATGCATGTAGTATATTAAAACAGAAGAAGTCCCTTTAGTTTAGGAAACCTAATAAATAATTCCATATTTTCAGTGAAAAAAGAAAACTGGAAAGTTAGAAAATATCTGCTATTTTGCGTAATTCAGAAATGATATTAGTTCCGGAAATACTTTAGCCTTGTGCATTTGAATGTGCCAATTGTCTAGTCTTGTAGTTTCAGAGCTGAGTTTCGGGAATGTAAAAATCCTTTCTGTCCGCTTTTATAGGTTCCATGTTGATTATTCAACACTTTGGTCCATAAACTTGACAAGGTACTCTCATCCTCTTACAGAAAATAGATTCGTTGCTATATTTGACCTTAATGTATATTTTCTAACGTATCGTATAAAAAGCCTAAACTTATTACCCGACTAAATATTTTAATTTGACCTTAATGTTGTAACTAGAATTAGCAATACAAGTAAGTCGCCACAAACGGTGTATCTCGGATGCGAGATCCCCTATTGTTTTACCGGGAAAATATATCAGTCAGTCGGAGAATTTAATGTCAAGACGGTACGTTGGCCATGGTAGCTCAATGGGTAAGAGCGACTGGATGGAAACCAGGAGAACCGGGGTTCAGATCCCGGCCGTGCCATCAACTTTTTCAGGTTGACTCTATCTATCGAAAACCTTAGCCTATATACGGCTAGTGTGAAGAAATGGTTAATTTCCATCAATTAGTTTATATACAAGAAAATCTAGCTTTGAACAAATCATTGCCTTTTAAAACCAGCAATATAACATTTAGCATGTCAGATGACAATGCCAGTTTCTCTTCAGTTGCAGTAAAAAAGAAGAAAATAAATAGTCACTGCAATAAATGGGTAATTAAAAACTAAACTAAAAACAATGTCTTTCATTAGAAAACATAAACAAGGGATTTGAATTAAATTAATTGGGAGTCGATTAATGACACTAAACAACACTTACTTTTAAATTTTCCCGGAACTAGTTTCAGAGGCCTTCCCTCTATCTTCAGCCGGATATCGACTGGTTCTCATTGGTGTAGCTGGCAATAATTTGTAGGGATTTGAATTTCCTTTTGTACGAAGCATCCGTTAAGGATGTATCTACTAAACGTGCAGGGTTCAAAGAAAATTATTGAAATTCTTTTAGGCTCTATTACTTCTTATTACAGTATTGTGTTCCCACTTAGAAGGCACAGGTCACTGAGAAAGATCACCGATCCCAGAATATGCATAAGAAAGAAGTTATTTTCTCTTGGAAGAGGAAAAGAATTCCTCATGAACTTCAGAAAGCCAGAACCTAGCCTATCTTCAAAGTTTATTTTTAATAATTATACACTATTCTCAAAAAGTTACCGGAAAAAAGGATTCGAAACAAAAGGTTCACACAAAATAGTGATAATAAAGTTATGGGTCAGGAATGAGACAAAATCTGAAAATAGGTATTTCTAGATAGACCCAGCACTTACTCTAGTCCTAATATGCTTAATGAATAGTTTTGTAAGTGTTAGCCAATATCTTTGTTGGCTAATTAGCCAAAACATTATAGAACTCAGTAGGCGTCGGATCCTTCAGTCCAGTCATTAACGTCGGTAAATAATACTAAGCTTTCTGGACGGTCATTAAAGAGAAAACAAAAAAACTAAGGAGAATTGAAAACAAAAACTCTTATGACATTGCGCAGTTGTTGATTCTCTAGTCAATAATTGTGCAGATGTTAACCCAAAGCCAGTAACGACATTTGCAATGCCCCAATTAAAATAGGGTACTCTTTGAAACGACACTGAACGATTATAGACGTTTCGTAGTTTATAACTTAACTAGTTCGAATTTTGATGTCGCAGCTTCGAAATTCTCATAGGTATAATTTTATGCAGCATTAAATATTACATGATTTTGTGATTAGGCAGCGCAGGAACCATTGGTGTGCGAACCTCAAAAGTTGTTATTGGGACGCACCGGCCACGAAAAAAAAACAACATTGTTCCATGGTTGGTCATTTTGTTCTTTTTCATTTTGCACTTTCAAAGAGTTACTGTAAAAGCAACAGCTTCCTTTTAAGTTACAAATGCTTTATTTAGTATTATTAAACAAAGAGAATTAAAATGCCTGTCTCATTGCACAAGGCATTTAGTTTTGGTTAACTTTATCTACAGTTCTTTGATGTTGTTCTCTGTTCATTTTATCATTTAGTCCTTCCATCCTCAACCTCACTAATATTAACTTCCCTCTAAAAGGTTTAGGTGGCATATTCACACGCTTATTTGCCGTCATGAACTGTTGTAACGGAATGTTGGATCACTTTAAACATCCATAAACAAATAGCTAAGGAATAGTTTCTTTATGGCGGTTTCGTAAGCAAAAGAAATTCTTAATAGTGCCAAGCTACCATGGAGTATGTCGGTATGTTAACAAACAGCTATACGTGGCACGAGGTGCCACCTACCTGTGAACTACGATAGCGTGAGGCACACAGCACGAGGCACGCGCCGGTTTACCTGTAACTGGCTAATCCACACCCATTCGGGGCGTTTTTATGCGGCTCTATTGGCGCCTGAAATAATTATAATATACGTCACATAGAGGCTGAGCAACTACTTCTATACATTCGTTCGGTGTCGTTTAAAACATCCTGTATATATGAAAATTCGAAAATAAAACAATTACATAAAAAGCGTGAGAAAACTAATGTGTAAAATTACAGTCCTAATTTTTGCTGCCTATCTTGTCAACATCTGTAGAATATATCCTGTACAATAATTAGTATATTTCTTAGAACTATGTAAAATTATATCTCAAATCTAATTTGGTTTTAAGAAAGATAATTCAATCAATATTTCAACGTACTACTTCATGATATATTTTCATAAACGGAAGAAAACGGCAAAGAATACTTAGTAGGTCTATTCTTAGGTTTAACCAACTATTTTGACATGGTTGATTACAATATTTTAATAAACAAATTAGACCTATTCATGTAGATCTACTTCTTAGTCTTAAATTTACATATATTGTTTCTATGCTTATACATTACATAAAACAGTATTTTATTTGTGGATTATATAACCCTCATCTTATAAGCAACAGTGAGAGATAAATGCAGGAATAAATAAGCAAAATGATTACAGGTTTGCAGTACTGGATGGCGAGTAATAAGCTTCAAATAAACTTAAGCAAAACCGTATGGCTCAGTTCAATCAGGAAGTAAGAGTTCATAACCCCATCCGAATTTCAATTGGTAAACGAAATTAATTCTACTAAGCTCTTAGGAGTGGTAGTTAACTCCCATGTTTGTTGCACAGGGAACAGAAACCTTTGGTCAATATACTGAGACGTATACATATAGGGGAAGGCAGTACAATTGCGCTTAGCGGACAACGGCGCTCATATAATATTCTTGAGACACATTGATTTTTGCAGATACTGCATACCGCGGTAGTGGTAACGGACAGTCTGGGTAACGCACAGGAGTATCGTGACCGTTGAGCAGTCTATGCGGGTGTGTTGAGAAGAAGCGCGTTTTCTGTGAATTTCTTAGTGCAGATACACCAAGATCATTAAAAGGGAACATTAAATAGATTTCTTATATGCTTTACAAAGTACATAAGTCGATAGTTCCTATTTATGGCTACCAATTGATACTTTAGTCGACCTTCGGGTGCTGGGTTTGAAGCGTAATTCGAATGATAAATCCAACATGTCGTCGGCGGGCAATGGCGCTAAATCATAAACGCTATACCTGCCAGGCGAACGCCATTTTCCAACTCGTATTTCAATGCTGAATTATTTTATCCAACGGATCACTTAAAGTGATCACTTACTTACTACTTGCTTCTTTCCATTAATCTTATACAAAAAATACAAATAAATGGGAGCTCATGGGTTCCGGTGCACTAGTCTTTGTCCTCCCAGCCCAGATCAGTTCAGTGATAAAAATGTTATGACCGCAGAGAGCTTACAATACCGGTAGGCCAACAACCAGAGAATAACAGGCACTCTCTATTGCGGACGAAGATCATGAAACATCTATTGGGCCTACTCGCCAAGAAACGCCTGTATTGGACAAGACCTAAGCGACAGCCAGTTCTACCATCACTGAACCAACAATATTAAAGTGCTCTACCATTCCTAGTTCCAGTTAGTAGAATTAGGTCTGTACCTTCCTCACCAATCACTTCTGTCTTCAGAGAGCCAGACACGCCCAAAAGCTCTACCAGATATTTCCCCATTCTAGGTCCCTCAAATGTTTCCAAGATGACCACTTGACGAAAGTAAAATAAAATGAGGTCTCAGATTCTAACAGCCTCTTCAACGAAGTAACAACTATAGGAAGCAGAGAGATGGAGATCCCTAAAAGTTTGCACAAAAACATTGGAACCAACAGCAATAGTACCAAAAAGGACGAAAAGAAGAATATCAAGAAAGGAAAAACAGGAAGGAAAATCAATTTTCTTGATAGCTCCTGTGACCAAGATCCTATCAACGAATTAAACATACGTGACGGTGACGAACTTGACGATTTGAGACTTGTGTCAAAAGATATCTGTTTTATTTATGGAGAATTCGGACAAAATAAAGAACTGTGGTTCTGTTGCACCTTCTGCTCTGAATGGGCACATGAGCAATGCAGTGGAGCTGACACACCTGATGATTATAAATGTGATTATTTCATAAAGAAGTATTAAATTGGTTTATTCAGTTTCGAGCGCCATTAGCCGCAAACGGCGGCAATACCGCTCTACCCAACCTTTCATATTTTTTCATTTTCATGGCTTCCTGTTTAAGTAAATGTCTTAATCTGTATTCGTTTCTAGAGCCCATTCATGTAACTTGAAATTTATTGTTTTAAAAATTATTTCTGTAATTATACTTACAGTTTCTCCTAAGTGAGCGCCATTGCCCTTCTCTCCCCAATATACTGGGTCTTTAGAATTATTCGACCTTTAGCGCCACAGGTTTTAAGTGAATGACGTCATCAGTTCAGCGAACCCTTGTTTCGAAGGAAGCCGGCCCTTGTAGCCATGGTCGTTAGAACGTATGCCTCTAGCGTTCCACCGCGTAGAGGGTCGCGGGTTCGAGTCCCGCCTTGGACATGGGTGTTTATGTGTGAAAGTAAAGAAAACAGATAGGTAATTAAACGGAAACAATAAAAACGGTTAAATAAGGAAAAGAAACATATATATCTATATACAAACAATATATCAAACAATGTAGAGTAACCATGAATTAAGTTTTGTTACACGAGAAGTAAATTATGAAATAAGCCACCTAAATTTATCAGAATAGCTTATGCCATTTTTTACAGAAAGATCAAGAATTTAGCTTTAAATTGTATATTCTGTTTAGTAGGCGACTTTTCTATATGCTCCTTTTCGATTTTTAACGTGCTTTATATGCAGTTTTCTAAATGCTCTGTTTCTATGATAATCTTATTAGTTTAGTGTAAATGTAAATAGAATTTGGTGAACCAAATGTACAAAAGTGTGAATAAAACCATATCTAACATAATCTAACCCATGGTTTTGGAAGGTGTTCAACTGTGAGGAATGGCACTGGTCGCGTGTTGAGAGAGTCTCTGAGACAATGTTTAGCATAGGTTTACACTAGCTAATTGCGACGTGCTTTTAGGTCTCGCGGGTACGGCTTAGTGAATGGTTGCTTAAAGGGAAAAAATTACTCTCTGTATACATAGGACTGTTTGGTCTAAGGATCATACATCGCCCTTTCTAAGCAGCTCGAGTAGTGGAACGGGTGTTCCAATCTGGAACTGTTAAGAACCTCCACGCCTCTCAGTGACCTGTCTGCCTTTGTTCTGTAGCGTGCTGTGGCTATTCCACTACATCCTTCCCTAATGGGGGATGGTATTTATAATACGTGTATATGTAGGTCAAAGTGCGAAAGATATCCCACTTATTTGTATAACCTATAATCTATAGTATATCTTGTTAATTATTATGGTCAGGGCATTATTAAATAGGAAAATGTTCTGGTGATGGTTAGCACGTATTTTTTTAGTTGAAAGCATTTTATATTTATGTGGTAAATTTTAGATAAATGATTTTCAACATTATTAATGTTTCTGTAAATGTTTGCTAATCTTTCTATGACAGCAGTGTTTACAGAAATGTCGATTTTGGCCAATTTCTTGAATTTAATACCTTAGCTAAATCAGTACCATATATATCACCAAGCTATTAATATTCTGATGAACGAATGAGTGAAATTTGGAAAATCATTATTATATGTCCTGCAATGTAAAGCTGTTTTATTTACTTTATTATTTATATTCCATTCATACTATCAAATATGAAATATTTATATGCGGAATCATGACTATGTTTCACTTTAAACTGTAATGGTGTTTTGTATTTCTTTCTTTTATAAAAAATGTCTGCTATACTTAACGCACAATTATGAGTCAAACACTTTGTACGTTAGGTCTTCATATTTTAGTCCTCTGGTAGTACATTAAGGGAGTAAAACTAATAAGAGACGAAGGGTGGTATATAAACGGAATGCAGATAGACGTAGAATTAGAATCTGATTATTTGGGCGTAACATTTCCAAGTAAATGAAGCTGGGGAGCACAGAGAAAGCTGCCCCTACGGCAAGGAAAATTAACTGTGAAAGCGTCGGAACATGTTTATAGAAAACGTGATAACGTCTCGTCCTGGATGCGACGCTTACTCTCTCCAGCAACTCTGTCTCTGATAAATCTACTGCAGGCTGCTGCACTGGTGAACTGTGGAATGTTCCTCAGAGTCTATGTGGAAATATGTGGGAATAGTAAATACCAGGTAAGACGACTGATAAATTTAGTGGAAAATAATTAAATAAGCTGTTCGGTTAGTTACCTTCTCTTTGATGTTGAACTATTAAAGTGTTTTTAATATAATTACAGAAGAGTGTAACAATTGAAGTGTTATATCAGCTAATTCTTGAAGTACTGATAAATTTGCGGCTTGAAATAAATGTTTTGAAATTACAATTTGCCGAAAATCGCTGAAACGATAAGCGGGAATTAACTTACGGTGGGAGCCAAATAAACAACTCAAGCGCGGTCAACTTAAGGTCCAGCTACTTAAAATACCTATAAAGTTATTATTTATAATAATTGAAAAAGTTGGAATAAAGATGAATGTTGTTTTTGTATATCCCATCAAAGTTACTACACTATACGTTGCTAAATTGTGAATCTTTTATACGCATCTGAAACATAATTTTGAATCTATGGCTTGTTAAATTCTAAGAAGTCTTTCCCCTTCTAATTTTTAGAACGTTTTAAATAAGCATTTTCCGTACAAATCTTTGAATTTTGAACGTGTACAGTTCTAAATACCGAGATCTTGAGCTAATGGATTCCTTTCTGACTATGTTAATTGAAATGCCTAATTACCTTAGCTGCAGCGATTAATCACTTTTTCCTCTACTCATAGCTTTCTGGGCTAGTGCATTCTGATTTACTGACACAGATTTAATTGTTACTTTTTGCACTGTACTTTTACACATGAAAAGATTTATTGCAACTATTTAGCAAAATTTCTATCCCTTCCTCGGAAAAATATTAAAGTTAAAGGTTAATAATACCATTATCAAACGCCGATAGTATCAAACAGTGTATGCCGAATGGCGAAAAGCTGGCAAAAAGTTGACATTGAATGTTAGCGAGCGGAATGGCTTACGAAATTTAGTCTGTGGCCTGCATTTGGGGACCCGGGTTCAATTTCCGTAGCCCACCTACCTGACACATGGGCTTTTTTTTGGGGGGGGGGGTTCCCGGTCGCTTGGCGAATGCTGGGTAGGTTAGATACATTCCCGGAATTTCCTGTCTCTCCATTTCATTTCTATTATCATTTCAGATCATTTCCCATCTGGTGGTCTCTTTCAGGGTAGAAGTGTCGATGGGTGTCTCGGCGGTGTATGGCAGGATGATATGTTCTGAGCAAAACTACTTCCTCCTCCGGTAGGTCGGTAGCCGGTCTTCGAACCTGCTGCTGGGACCATTTCGGGCTCGGCTGGTAGGGGAGTATGTGCGTTGTCCTGGCCTGCCGGGGGAGGTCTCTATATCAGTAAAATGTAGGCGCTCTGCCCTCTGCACTGTCGTGGTTCCTTGTGACGCCCACCCTCTGTCTCCTCTCGCCTCATCCTTTCTCCCGGGATTGTCCACTGGGGACATAGGTAAAAGGGACCACGACTGGTCTCAGTTTTGAATATGCTCCGTAGTGAATTCTAATCCTAAATCATAGACATGCGATGTTTTGAAGAAAATACGATATATTCTTATGGAGAGTTTTAGGCACTGCGATCAGTCTTGATTTATTATGTCTATGCCCTGAAGACCAACCCTGGAAATGAAGGGTGATGGTAGAGAAGACTAAGGGTGGCCGATTAAAGGAGTCACGACAGTGTACAGGGCAGGATCCATAATATTGGCCAGTTGAAACTCTCCGGCAGGCTAGTATAGCCGGCATTCCACCCCGGGGTATGATATTCAGATTTTATTTTATTTTATTCCACCCACCGATGTCCTGAAACGGCTTACTAGATCGGCCCGGAGACCAGAGACCGTCCTACCGGAAGAGGATGTGTTTACCAAGAGCATATCATTCTGACACGGAGCATCGAAACACTCGCTGAGACTTCTACCCTGAAAGAGACCACCAGATTAGAGATGATCTGAAATGATAATGGAGATGAAGTGGAGGGACAGGAATTTTGGGGGATGTAATTACTCTATGCAGCTTTCGCCTAGGTAAAACCCCCAGAAAACTCAATGAGTCAGGTAGGCCGGTGAAGGAAACCGAACCCGGACCTCCCGAATGCGGACCACAGCCGAAATCGCCTGAGACATCCCACTCGGTGCATATTTTGAAGAGAGTTTTTTCTTCTTTTTTTTCTTCACTCGTCCAAAATAAAATTTGAAATGTAGCAAATAATGGAACATTCTAGATAACTCTACCACGTCGTAATATGATCTGTTTAAGGAAACAGCAATTTATCAGCGTCACCTTTTTCTTTGACGCCGACCGGATGTATCAACCAGCTACTAGCTGCCTGCATGTTCGCTCTTCCTTCCTGGCTCTTTGTTTGAAACAAGCGACTGTACAGGAGTTATACACGGCTTCCTGGCGTCCTTCTTAGTGCGTAACACAAAGTTTGAGCTCGCGCCGTTTTACTTCTGTACTTCGTTTAATGGAAAAGCTAGTTTATTAAGGAGCATTATAGCATGAGTTTGTCTGCCTGAAGTTTCTAAAGATCCCGTTCTGGCTTAACCGCTGCTGTATTATCCTCTATATTCAACTCGCTGCTCGTTAACTTGAAAGGAACATGTACTGATGTTGTGTACACTCAACCAAACTAGCACAACAAGCAGAAAGGAGTATGAATGTTCTTAAAATCATTCTAGCATTTCTAATTCGCCATAACTTGATGTTTGTAAAGGAAGTGAAATACGTGCATGTACAGAAAGTGAATAAAGAAATTGGTCTGCACTTGGAATTACTTTCAAAATACTCTATGCAAGTAATGCATTTATCATCCTGGGTGTGCCATGGCTATGTTTAGGAAATTGTTTATTAGGCACTGGAATTCTGAAGTAAATAACATAGGATATTGTCACCAAAGGTATTATATTAATACAAAGAATGTAAACAACAAAGGCGAAAAGCCTCTAATAGGCAGGTAAAGCATCGTCTAAGGTGGGTTGTCTTCAAACGCCAACAGATTGTACGAGGTTTGTAACCTGCGACGTTACAGCGTCAGTAACAGTTCACTTCATTTAATTTTATCCTCGTTTCCATACTCATGAATGCATGTGGCCTTTTAGTATTAATTGAATGGTTACATTGCTTCCTTATCGTTGTTAAACTACCCGGTTCAAACTCCTTGTCTGTTAGAATTCCTAGCCCTTTTTATTAAATTATCTATATTGATTCCACTCAGCATTTCAATATAAAGGTTTCATCATTGAGACACTGAATACTAAACAACGGATTTTTACTCAAATCTTCGTTTGTATATGTGTACAGCAAAGCACAAAAGATTACCTATGCATTGACTGATTGACTTTTACCACTCTCTATCTCTCTCTCTCTCTCTCTCTCTCTCTCTCTCTCTCTCTCTCTCTCTCTCTCTCTCTCTCTCTCTCTCTCTTGTGCAAACTGTTCTGACAAATGCCTATTCTATTTTATGTCAATTGAGGTAGACGCTTGCAGAATCCATTTTATTACATATTTACTTCTAAATACATTTTGAATATTGAGAACAGTAAGTTTAGGCAATAGTAAAATCCTTTAGGAGGTAGTCATTATATGAATGCCTTGAAAATTAGGTTCTCTTTGCATGACCTACAAGGAATACATTGACTTTTTCTTTGAGAAAAATTTAGGTATTTAAAAATTGAAATCAATGATAACGAGCCTCTTAGAAATGGTGTATTTCACAAAAAAAAAAAAAAAAAATTCATTTGAGATAAGTTGTGTACTTTAACGAGATCTACGAGTACATTTTTCTTTATCCAGTAAGATACGGTCGTATCTTTTATGTTTTAGGAGTTGTACAAAAGTAAATCAGAGCCTAAACTCAGGAAATCTATTAGATATGTTCCATTTTTCAAAATATTTTAAACATATGGGAATATAATAAAAGCTTTTAGAGCCATTTGAAAAAAAAAGATCAAAACTTTTTACAAACAAATTTTATTCTTAAAGACAAAAAGAGGCACACACTCCTTCAGTAGACTCATGAGGTTCCACATAGAGCTTTTCATAAAACTGCTTTATTGGATTCAGGAAGGCTCAAAACATGTATTTCTAGTGGCATCTCGATGTCATAAAGTTTGATAAGATATAATACTTGAAATTGATATGAGTGCACAGTAAAACGTTAGGATCGAATAAAAGGTGAAAGTACACCAAACTTATCATTGTTCAGCTTTTCCCCAAGATGTCATATAAAATATTTACAAGGAAACTATCACTATGCTCATAACTGAATTCGCTTGAGAATAGTGGTGGTATCATCTCTGCTCCATTTGGGGCCTGTGCTGCGTAGTACAATCGCAACACCCACATGCGATCATTTGCAAGTATCGCCTGCCTCGGTAACGTGGTGGTAGCATGTCTGCCTCATGTTCACGAGATCTCGACTTCCAATCTCGGTCAGGATGAGTTACCTGGATAAGGTTTTTTCCAGGGTTTTCCCTTATCCTGAAAGACGAATGTCGGCTAACTCTAAGCTCTATAGACCCTGGGCTCATTTGAGCATCATTTCACCCATTCCATTCATCGTCCGATATGACTTAACGTCGGAGGACGTAAATTACACACACACACACACACACTCACTCACACACACACACAAACAAAATTGCAAGTACCTGCTGGACAACCCTGAGCTCTCTGGCGGTTGCGCCGAACGGCGCTCCTTCAATATGCCAGGTGCAGGCCGCTACCCGCAGAGGTAAACAATACCTCCCGTACAAACCTCTGTTATTATGCCTGTATGTTTCTACGTACCCTGGACTCATTTTCGAGTAAAGTCTGTTTAGTTAACGTGTGTGCAGTTCCCACTCAAAGGGACCTCAAGGGACCTGACCTTCCCACCCACTAATGACCGTCATAAATCTAACTCCTCACTTCAGGACTGGAACTGACGTTGGGGACCAATAGCAACCCCGATTTCTGAAAATGGCAGTTGCATGTCTACTCCACGTGGAGTCTCAGTGGCCGAAGTTCCAACTTCCAGTTGTTCTGTTTCATTAGGTGCAGAAATTCGTTGTGTGTCATGATGTGGAGACCGTGGGAGGGAAATGCAGTGGTAAATGCAAATTAAGTAGTAAATAACGTTCAGTCAAGTGAAAATAATCAAAGTGAAGACAATAGTGTGAATGAATTGGAAAGTATTGCTGGGTCGAGTTGTGTTAGTGGAGAAACCTCAAAAAACAAAGGGAACTCTTTCTAAGCAAAGTCAAGCGCTTGTTTTGAACGTATATAAATATGTGGTGAAAAATAATCTTGGTAAGGGGTCATGTAGTGAAACTGCAAAAATTCTGGGTATTCACAGAAATACAGTTAGAAAAATTGTGACGAAAGGAATACCAGAGACGCCGACCAAGTGTGGAAACAAAAGGAAACGCTTCTCTAAGGTGGATAATTTCACATGCGATTTAATTCGCCGAAAAATTTATAATATCTATGCAAAATGGAGAGCGCCCAACTTAGATAAATTGGTTGCACATTTTCAAGAAATTTGTGATTTTCCTTATGGACGCTGCACTTTGCGCGGTCTTCTAAAGGAGCTGGGTTTCAAATACCGCACTTTAAATAAGAGAGGGGTTATTATGGAATCCAGCAGAATTGTAGCTTGGCGATACACATACTTATCAAAACTAAGGAAGTTTCGCAGTAATGGACACAAGAGAATTTATTTAGATGAAACCTGGTACGATACCATTGACGTATCGAGAAAAGGATGGGACGACGGTTCGTGTGCTTGCACCTTACCTGCTCCTGTGTCGAGGGGTAAAAGGACTATGGTGCTTCATGCTGGGAGTGCCGAGGGATGGGTAAAAGACTGCCTCTTCTTATCGGCGAAAAACATTGGTGATGCAATGGCCGATAGTCACGATGACATGAATGCAACAGTGTATAAAAAGTGGTTTGATGGTAGGCTTATGACAAACCTGCCAAGGAATGAAAAATTTATAATTGTTTTGGACAATGAGCTATCATTCGCGTTTAAAATATAGAACACCTACAATTTCGATGAACTTAAAAGATATAGTCGAATACAGGAGGGTTCATAATATTGAAATACCTGAACCTCTGCCTATTAAAGCTGTACTCCTTGCAGAAATTAAAGAGGCAAATGCGGGCAAGGATTACGTGATTGACGACATCGCTCGTAAATATGGGCACGAGGTTTTAAGGTTGCCGCCGTATCACTGCTGTTTCAACCCCATAGAAATGGTGTGGTCGAAACTGAAGAGAGGAGTGCGAAAGAGAAATGCAACACCTTCACTCAGCGAAAGCGTTTGAAACTTGTTGAGAAGCTGTGTAGAAGGGATCGATGCAGAACTGTGGAAAAATTGTGTGCAGCATGTAAAGAAAGTAGAGCGAAAATACATTTGTCGGAATCAGCAATCTAACGATAGCAGGTTCATCATTACCGCTGACTCTGAGAGTGATGGAGAATCGGAATGAGGCACTTATATCTATGTGAGTTAATAGCACTGATTATAATAATTACGAAAAGGCATACATGCTAAGTAGAAAATTTAACAATAGTAGTGGTGGTGGTGGTAGTAGTAGTACTAGTTGTAGTAGTAGTAGCAGTAATAGTAGTAGTAGTAGCAGTAGTAGTAGTAGTAGCAGTAGTAGTAGTACTAGTTGTAGTAGTAGTAGCAGTAATAGTAGTAGTAGTAGCAGTAGTAGTAGCAGTAGTAGTAGTAGTAGTAGTAGTAGTAGTAGTAGTAGTAGTAGTAGTAGTAGTAGTAGTAGTAGTAGTAGTAGTAGTAGTAATAGTAACAATGGCAATGATAGGAATAAAATATCTTCCAAGTGCATTATTTTGATTCTCGTAAAAACCCAGTCTTATCACAATGTGAAGTGCACGTGTTGTTTAGACAGAGAAAGAGATTCTAGAAAAAGACGGTGTTGTTAAAATGTTGCAACCTTGCAGAGAGGACCGTCAGGAGGAGGGTCCATGTTGTAAAACAGTTATGAGGGTTCGTCAAAGCAAGCGGCCCACGTGCAGTTGCGTTGACTAGACAGACTTTACCTACAGCTACTTTCCGTAAACGATTTTTGGCACACCCGTCCCATATAGAGCAGATATGATGCCAACAAACTCTCAAGCGAATACAGGTATGAGCATTGTTTCCTTGTTAATAAAAGATTCCACTCTTAGCTTATGAATAACATATTTTATTATATCAATAACTTCACTATTTTCACTGAACCTCTTATAGATACTTATTTCATGAACTTTTTATATTACTTTAATACTGCAAATATTGAATAAAGCTTGGTTTACCCTTTTAAATTGTATTACATTCTATGCACTGACCTGCGCTCTAGCAGCTGTGTAACTAGCAACAAAAAACTGACTATTGTTTTGGTAGAGGATTCAAAAGGTAATTCTCCACCTTAAAGTAAGCTTTCCATAACTCGTAATATTTTATTTTATCAAAATAAATTTATCTCGCGAATGAATTTATAAAATGTAAATCTTTTGCCCTCATCATTTCAAATATAATTGGACATACACAGAAACATTGCATTTTTTCGGAAGCTGCGCTTAAGAAAAAAAGAACATTAAAATATTGGTTCATATTTCATTGCTTTGAAATAAATATTTATACAACAAGCAGAGAAACCGACGTATTTTTGAACATGCAAGGACTTTCAGAACAAGCCATCAGGCCAGCGCTCAATACTGCAAGATAAGACAACTGGTTTTTATAAAGTTTATGTCAGTAATTTTGTCCACTGTTTACCTAAAAAGTAGTCGATTTGCAAGTAAGTTGTCAGTTTTTAAGTTAAAAACATTGTAGTTGTCAAAGTACAGCAGAGATTGCAGGGATCAATTTAGTGCTAGAGGTGGTTGTGTGCCTGCACACGACGATTACCAATTTTGTGTTTAGTCAACATTTTAAAATAATTGTTGTAATACACGAGTTTTTTAAATTAAAACTTAAATATTTGCTCAGAAAACCCCCCCCCCCCCCAAAAAAAAATACTTCAATGACGTACAGGAAATCAGTCTACAATTTGATGTTGATGCTTCTGCTTGAAAGGTAAGTTCAATATGAAAAACAATATAATGAAGAGATAGAGTCAGACTGAAAAATTCAATACCATAGCCGGGATTTGAACCACGGATCTTCTGGTTACCGTCCAGCCGCTCTAACCCTTGAGCTACTATGGCCAACGAGTCGACATGAACATGGCACGTTGGCCATAGTAGCTCAAGGGTTAGAACGGCTGGACGGCAACCAGAAGATCCGTGGTTCAAATCCCGGCTATGACATTGGATTTTTCACCCTGACTCTATCTTTCCATACTTTAGCCTACAACGGCCAGTCTGAAGAAACACTTAATTTCCAATACAATGAATTTCGAAAGTTTAGCACGGGGAAAAGATGTGAAGAATCTGAAACAGCTGTTTCAGCTTATATAGTTAAAAAATCCGATTTTTACAATAAGCTGAATAACATTTTTGTGACTTATTTTATATTATTTTGTAAATCACAGCAAAGATGAAAAATTTTCTTGAGTTAAATTAGTTAAGACTGAGATAATTTCGACGTATTTATAGCGGAAAATAAAACGTTGCTTTTATTGTAGCATCGATTATAGATAGATCGCAAAATTGTCGTACAAATCGCAATATTGAAACTTAGAAATGTGAAGGAGCTATGAATATTACCATAGAACACCCTTAGTGTACTAGACGCTTTCGTATATAACGTGACAATGCAATTGCTGTCGGCGGTATACAGATCTTTCTATTGGTTCTTGTGGGCCATTACAAACAGTTGGATCTCCGCTGAAGATTTCCTTAGTGCTATTTTCGATATCACCGCAATAGTCACCATCGTTTGTTGGACAGGTTTATTTTGCAGTTGCGGCTCATAAAAGTTGATCGTCCAATTTGCCTATATTTTCACCGTGCCCTCACGTTCGTAGACGACTTTCCGGCGACAAAAGTCGTCCCTTTTTGCCGCACTAACACAATTTGGAGCATATCCAGACAAATATACATGTAACTTCTAACGCAAAGGCGCATTCTTACACTTTTCAATCTAATGGGTAGCTTTAAATTTCAATAACACGTGATTTTTAAGCTAAAACCAATAAATCTTAAATAAAACCATAAATGTTTGCTTTCCCTAAAAGTGATTTCTTCTAAACTTAAATACAATCGCATAAGAATGGCGGTTTATACTAATATGTAGTAAGCCCTGCAATTGAGAATAATATAAACAGAGGGAGCAAGTGACCCCTACAAGATGAGGGGGCCATAGACGCAATATTTTGTTGACCCAATATAAACAGATGACTCTGTCCCTGTAAAAGTGCATGTGCAAGTACTTTTTTTGGTTGAATTTTTATTTCAATTGCTCAGCAAAGTTGGTGTTATACAAATTGTAGAGCTATATACCTAATGTACATAATAAAATTAAAGTATACAGGGATAGAGGATACTCATATTAGAGACCTCAAGCAAACTGTTCTGATTAGTATGAGTATAAATGAAATAACTTCTTCATTACAGAATAAATAAACATTATAGAAACAAAATGTCCAGTGGCAAGCGTGCCTTCAGTCCTGGTGCAGCATCAAGGCGACGTCCCAGTTGGAAGAATAAAGCACCTGATACATAAAGAAGGAGAAGAAAGAATCTGCTGGTCGTTGTAGAGATGTACTCATTAATGTCAGCCGACGATCAAGATGGACGCCAAAATATTTGACTGCACAATCAGAAGGTAACCAGGGGACTTCAGTGTTATAGAGTCGTATATTTGCCGGAGCAGCAGGCCTGCGCAAGGTGAAAAGCTTAAGACGACATTTGCTTGGATTAAGTGCGATACACCAGCGAGATAACCAGTGCAGGAAAATATCCAGGGAAGATTGTAGGGTTGCAATGGCAGTTTCAATAGAGAAGTGCGAGGTAAAGATGAGTGTATCGTCAACAAACAGTGCGGTACTTGTTGCAGGAAGTTCAGGCATGTCAGCAGTATATAGGCTGTAAAGAATAGGCGCAAGGACGCTACCCTGGGGCACGCTGGCTAAAATAGTACAGGGTGAGGAATGCGTTGAACCAAGATGCACAGAAAATTGACGTTCCTGAAGATAGCTAGTAATCAAGCTAAGTAAGTAGAGCGGAAGACCTAGGTCATGTAGTTTATAAAGGAGGCCGTCGTGCCACACTCTATCAAATTCCTGAGTGGAATCTAGGAATGCTGCCACAGAATGCTCTTTGGCGTCAAAGCTACCGGTAATATGTTCAGTAAGTCTCAGGAGCTGATGAGTACTAGAATGATGCTGTCTAAATCCAAACTGTTGGGGAGGTATAACTGAGGTTTCAGAAACAAATCGAAAAAGTCGTTTTTGAATGAGCTTTTCCAGAAGTTTCGACAGAGTTGGTTAAAAGCTAATTGGTCGATAGATCTGTGGGGAACTAGGAGGTTTGTTAGGATTTTGCAATGCACTGATCTCAGCAAATTTCCAGGCTTTAGGAAAATATCCAATGCGCAAAATTGCATTGTATAATGAGACCAGAAAGGCGATGGTCTTATTTGTAAAGTGTTTCAATACAACTGGTGGAATAAGAGCGTTTCCAGGGGCCTTTTTATTGAGCATACATTGAATAATAGATCGTACCTTGCTAGATGAAACCCACCTAATGGGCAACGGAGCCGTAGACCGGGACGTACTCAGGCGCAGCTGAACATGTGCAGTGAAGACAGGATCAGATGCCGGATTAGGTGTGAACGTAGATTCAAAGTGGGCAGCTAATATTTCGCACTTTTCCAAGGTGGTGTTGCTGATTAGATTACTGACTCGAAGCGGCAGCATTTGAAGCAGTTCCTGGAGTATCTGTTTCGTCACTTTCCAGATCGAGCTGTCTGTAGGACAGATGGTTGAGACGAAGTGTTGATAGCTGCTGTAACGGTGCTCATCCAAGGCATGCTTAACCTGGCGAATGAGTTGGTTAAGACGTTGTCGTTACCAAGGCTCCCTATGGCGTTGCCAAAGACGACGCATTTGGTTTTTAGCTCGATTTATCTGGAGAAGGCGATCTGGTAATCGTGGTGATCTGGTGCCTTGGCAATAAGAACGGTGCTGAATGGCACATTTTACAGAGGTGTGAATCACGTCTCGAAGATGCGCCACAGCCGAATCAATATCTGTAGGGGTAGCAATAGTGCGAGGTATGTGTAGAAGAGTATCCAAATTCCACTGGAAAGCATTCCAATTGACAGGCCCAGTGATAAGGCGCTCTGGTGGCTGTGTTAATATGGGATCAAAGCAGATTTAATATCCACCGGACAATAATCAGAAGCAGGCAGAGGCTGCATGTAAACTGGAAGTGTAAATTGTTTAAGAAGACCTATGTCCAAAATATACAGTTGCACAGCATGATTTTAAAAATAAAATGTTGGCTCAGTCGGAGCAATCACTTGAAGAGCAGAATCTAGCGTGGCCTGGAGTAGACAACGTCCATTGGGAGTGGTTTGACGACAGCCCCATACTTCTTTTTTCTATTAAATCACCTAAGAGTATAATGGGTTGGTTGTCGTTGAATAAATGTTGAATAGATGCGGGATTTAGCCAGCGGAGTGGCTGCGTATGCGCTGCGATAATTTTAACTGGAAAAGGGTTTGGTTGAGGGAGTTGTACACCCACAACTTCAAGATTAGGCACAATTGGGAGATAAACAGAATGATGTTGAAGATGACGTTTCACGAGGATGGCAACACCACCAGAGGCAATATTTGCAATTCTGTCCTCCCGATATATGAAATAATTTGGAATCTTGAAGGTTTCAGAGGTAAGCAAGTGAGTTTCACTTATGCCGGCAATATCAACATTGTGGTGATATAAGAAAGCTGTGAAGGAGGATCTTTTCTCTCTCAAACCATTGGCATTCCAAGTTAGCAATGTAAGTTGAGCTATTATGGACTGCCATTGCGCAATATGAACTCAAGGAAAGATGTAATATAAGGAACTATGCGTGGAAGATAGGGAGTCAGAAATGAGCGAAGAGCATTAAAAAGGCCCATAAGTCAGTCAGGGTCAGGCTGTTGTGATGCTGTAGAAGAAGAAACAGTGTCTCTGGAGCCAGGTGCGTTAGACGTTTCCTCATGGGCTTGTCGCGCTGAGGAGAATTGCACAACAGGGAGGGGGGGGGGGCGAGTGAGATGAGCGTAGAGGCGGAAAGTGTTGCGGTGACATGGAGGGTGGTGACTGTTGAGGCTGGGAGCTAGCAGTCCTGGTGGGCAGTTGCGAAGGAGTCTTATTTGACTGTCGCCCAACAGTCCCTGTTGAAAGAGAACGCAACCTTGACGCCATCATGAGAAAATATGAACATCCTTTGAAGTTGGTGGGATGATCACCTCCGCAATTAACACATTTAGGCGCAGGGGTTCGTGGAACAGTATTGTCTTTATAATGATGTTGACCGTCACAGCGCACGTATCTGGGTGCAAGTCTAGAAAAGTTCATAGTGTGTCCATAATGTTGACAGTTAGTACACTGAGGTAGAGTGCGTGATGTACGTTGCTCCACTTGCACAATGCAATGACAGAGGTGAATAAGATCAAAGATTTTCATACCGGCTTCGGATATATTTACTTCCACAGTACATAATGGCATGGGAGATCTGTCTTTGATATATAGTCGATTTACATTTAGGACGGGATAGTTAAGTTTGACCAGTTCATCAAATATTTCTTCGTTGCTTAAAGAATACGGAACATTCCGTATTATAGCACTTAACTTGGTGTTATCTGGTGAGCGGAAAGTGTGGCACTGTTGTTTATAGCTGTCTAGGTTCTTAGTAAGTGCACGAAAATCACTGGTACTGGTGGTATTCATTTTCACAACCGTGCCTCGAAGCTGATTAGTGAAATCAGAGGATAGGATTGATTTTAAGTCTTTAATCAGTTGCTGATAATTATTAGTACTGTGTAAGAACACGGGAGGTATGCGTTCTCCATTTGACGGCACGGCAGAAGGGGAGCTGGGCTCGGATAGCTTTTCAGTCTCCATTGTTTCAAGAGCGTCAAAACGGTTATGCGTGGGAATATTGGTAACATACGTATTTTCTATAGAATTACTAAGCCGTTTTGTAGATATCAGTTCCGGACCTTCATGTGAGCGTTTTCGATCATTAGTTGTGTGTGAAGAGAACCTTGACTCTTCCAAAACATCGAGTGAGGTAGCACAAGCACTGTTATGGGTAGCAGGTACTGTTTGCTGCAGAGGTGGTGGTTGTAGCTTGTGGTGTGATGAGAGATAAACGTGTTGTGACGAAGCCACATGGTTAGAAGCTAATGTTGCGTAACAAATGTTAAGCGAATTTCGCACTAGTTGACCAGTATCATCTGTTTCCATATTGTGAAGAGGGGGAGAAGACATTGTGGTAACGAAACACTAATATAAGAATTTAGGTCACTTGTCACTATGAACACACAGGCAAACAAAAACTTGCAAACACTGCGCGACCGTGAATCATATATAAACAACCTTGAACCGATCAGGAGCTAGGCAACGCACGTCCTACCTGCGCAGTGGTAATTCTGTCTGTTTGTGCAAGTAACGAATATCTCTCTGAGAGCGATAACATTACATAAGACTATGTTAAGAGATCGAGAAGTACTATTTTCACTCTGCCATGTCCAATCCCAATCCAAATTTTGTAGTTATGTGCCAAAAAATAACAGATTTCACATACCTAAAATAGTGAATGGTAGTACTCTTTCAGATTATGACGTCATTAGAATTTGAAATACAATTTTTAAATGGCAAGAATGATATTTAAATTTTTGGAATTAAAATAAAGGAAATCCGCATTCATGTTAGTAACAAGTATAACTCTGCATATAAATACAAGAGGTCACTTTTTGTACAATGATTCTTCCATGGTGTACCATATATATCCAACTAGGCGTAATCACTTCACTTCGTTTAAGATTTTCTTATAAATGTGCATATTTTGTGTGAATTTTATACGTAATAGTGTTTATGTTTGTAGTATCGAGCACCACTTCACTGAAAATAGGCTTTTTGATACAGAAATTAGCAACTACAAATACGAATAGCTTAGCTACAAGCATTCCCGATCTGACGGTCTCCATTTTCCCGGACGTTACGATTGAAGTAGTACCATTCCGGTGTAAAAACATTTGTGAGAAAGGCAACATAATAAACAGATTGAGTGTGGATAGAGGCCTAGAAAAACCGAATTGCTTGTAGTTCGCGTACTGATAGAAAGCTTGCATTTGAATGGTCCAATATTTTTACGAACAGTATTTAAAATAAAGAAGCAATAAAGCGAATGGAAATTATGCCATTTATTACTTAAACGTTTACATTGTAAACTGTCATTCAGAAGGAACATACCTCGGTGCATCGTAATGGCAGTCATCTGTTTAGGGTGCTTTCTGACGCTGAAGCAGGGAGTAAGTGGATAGGTTCGTTACAAAATTCAATCAGAATGAAAAGGACTTCAGAGGCCACTCTCAGAAAATTCAAGACATACATATCACTTTAATTATGAAAATACCTCAAGTATATTCCATTGCACTTAAAACAGTTTAAACGATTTTGGAGCAAATCAAAATTTACAAAATATTCAACATGGAAAGACTAAAGACCTGAAGCTGTCCTGGCGAGGAATAAGCTCAAGTTCTTCTCGGGTAGCAAGCCAGGTGAAAAGACTATGAACAAGTATACGGAGTAGCAATGGGCTCCTCTTTGTCACCAGCTATAGCTAATTTCTATATGGAACACCTATAACATGAAATACTTGCCACAGTTCCACTTAAACCATCTCATTTCTATAGATACGTGGACGGCACTTTTATAAGTTGGCCACATGGAACAGACACCTTGCCTAGCTTTCTTCCGCATCTCAACAGCCTTCGACCTCAAATACAGTTTACCATGGAAGCGGAGCAGGATGGAACTCTTCCATTCCTGGACATTCTTGTTTCGAAAAACAGCAACGGTACATTGGGGCATGCTGTATACCGCAAGCCTACACACGCCGATCTCTATCTGAACGCTCAGTTTCCATCATAAGTCTCATACTTGAAACAAGAGTTACAGCGCCTGAGAGTCACTTTGCGTCTAAACGGCTACTCCGAATATGACGTTGAAGCCTCGATCACCAAAGCTAGGAAAGGGAAACCTGTAATAGAGCAAGCGTCAGACAAGCCTACCGCTACAGCCTGCATCCCGTTTATCGACAATCTATCCGGTAGAATTTGCAGAATTCTTGCCAAATATAACATCAGGACCATCCACAAGCCACGTCCGAAGATTAAACATCTTTTGAGACCAGTGAAAGAAAAACTGGACTTCCAAGTCCCGGGAGTGTACCGCATTCCCTGTGAATGTGGGACACCACATATAGGTCAAACCGGAAGGACCATCGCTACCAGAATAAACGAACATGAATGGAGCATTCGTTTAATGCAACCTGAAAAGTCTGGGCTGGCACAGCATTAATTTGATATCGGCCATAGAGCCAATTTTCGGGAGACGACCATCTTCGCAAAATGCAACAGTTACTGGGAGCGGAGAATTAAGAAGGTTTTGGCCATTTCCTCCGAAAGGAGCACGCTTAATCGTGAAGCAGGATTTCAGTTCAGCTCCTCTTGGAAATCGGCCTTAAAATGGAAATCAGACGACTTAAGTACAGATCACTACAGCTTGATAATCAAGTTAAGTAGTTACATTTCCCTGACCCAATTAATTTTCTATACTCACGCCATCTGCTGACCTGGCATTTAATTTACTGAAAACAGTCTTTTGTTCAGTAATGTGAATTTTGATAGTAGTTTGTCTTTGTTTATAGGTATCAGTGTTATATCCAGTGATTCATTTGTGGTTATGACATTTAATAAATATGTGTGGGAGAGATGCACACTTCCGAAACATTGATTTCTAATCATCTTTTCACCTGGCTTGCTACCCGAGAAGATATTGAACATGGAAAGACCAGTTTGCAATTGCTTTTGTGAAAATCCTCTTGTTGCGGCGTCCTATAAAATAACAAAATTAGCAAGTTTGGTATTTGAGCATACTTTTGTTTTAAAGTTATGCTATTCTTAAACCACACACGCATGCACATACACTCACACACATACACATAACACTTTTAGAAAAATTCCTACATTTTCGGGAATCTTGAAACATCCATTTTCGATGAATTCTCATTATTCCATTTTTGTGTGAAATATAATACTTCCTCTATATAATGTATACGCGCTATAAAGAAAGAAAAACTGTAATTTTCAAGTACATTTCTTAAAATATAGTTTGATGCACAACTTATATATAGTAGAATATACGTGGACCTTGGCAAGTGATCAGGAAAGATAACTTAGGGAACTACTGGTATCAATATGTTGAATGTTTTGTATCAGTTAAATGGTTTTCGAAGCTTTACGATATTTTAAATTTTAAATTGTAGAAGGAAAATACATATTTTTGCTTCTGCTTGCAATAGTAATTGAAAACGTTTTTCTTATTTTGCTCTATAGACCAACATAGTGGAGTTCTGACTCATATAGTTAGTGACAATATGTTGGAAACAAAATAATGTATGGGAATAGTACCAATTACCGTGAAACAGTAAAGCAATAATGACTGTTGACTGTAAAAATAGATTGAGGTTCACTATTATTTTAAAGAATTTCATACTGATTTAGCCTGTGTTGGAGTTTTTGCAAAATCGTAAATGGGAGCAAAGCAAAGTAATATCTTAAAACTGGCCTGTTCACTATAATATGGAGTCGCTTCGAAACCACATTTTGGCAGAGTTCTGAAATGTAATACTAATATATGTAGCTATATAAATGCCTAATTTTGGCTTTGAGTATTTGTATAAGTCCAAGGACGGTTTAAAAGGTGACGAAGAAAGCCTGAAGTGATAATGGAT
The DNA here is from genome assembly GCA_030765055.1 of Mantis religiosa. Classification (NCBI taxonomy): domain Eukaryota; kingdom Metazoa; phylum Arthropoda; class Insecta; order Mantodea; family Mantidae; genus Mantis; species Mantis religiosa. The sequence continues at coordinate 229,076,456 of CM060948.1, forward strand.
CGCGCTGTTAACTAAATATTAAAGTACATACGCAAACATTCACGGAACACATGCACCTTCTTTTATTTTCGACAAACAAAAGCATTACATAGTAAAAAGATACTCCACTCCTTGCCAGAGTCTTCAAAGATATTTTACTAACCACATTTTATTAAATAATATGTATAGTATGTTATCAAGGCTGAACTTTTTATGCAGCATGATGATATACTTTTCGAAGATTAGACAAAAGAATTAATTTCTGAAAGCACTATAACTATAAATATGTTCATTAGAATTGCCTGGACTCCCACCTCACAATTTAAAATTAAAATTAGGATCAGTTGTGATCATGCTGCGTAACATTAACCAACCACGACTGCGCAGTGGAACTAGACTAACTGTGAAAAAGCTTATGGATAACATCATCGTGTCACCAATGCTCAAGAGAAAGTACAAAGGAGAGGATATCTTGATCACACGTATTCCGATGATTCCAACGGATTTGCCTTTAGATTTTAGGTGTCTACAGTTTTCTGTGCGCTTGGCCTTTGCGATGACCATAATACCAAGGGCAGTCGGAAGTTTGTGGAATCAACTTGGAGTTTCCCTGTTTCTCTCATGGACAATTATACGTCACGTGTTCGCGCTTCGGGAAAACTATCTTTATATATTTACGCACCACAGAAAAGACAACAAATATTACTTATCAAAAACCTTTAAATTGATTAATTTAATTGTAACTGTGTTGTATTTAAACTTCTCTCCCAATCGTAGAATAAATAACCAACTAAACCGAATTTGTTTTATTTACATAGATAAGTTCAGACAGCTTTTATTGGTATGAATTTCGCCGGGTCAGGTAGTTGTTCATAAGGTAGCAAGTACATGCAATAAACTGGACGCAGATAACACTTATAAAACACAAAACAAGGTGGGGCCTTCAGATTTTATCAAAACTCGTTTTCCAATTAATTTTTTCCGTAAATTTAGTTCGAGTGTGATTCCTCTACGTTAAGTTTAGCATGGAGAGTGCAATATATTTCTGTCACGTTGACATTATAAGATGTGAGGCTACACACAGGTTGTTCGCAATGCGGAGATATCCTCTTTATTTCACGATGATCTGTGTTGAAGCTTTAAGAGACCTTTTACTAACCTTTGGTGACCCTCTGAAGATTAGTAACCCCTGGAGCCTTGCAAATCTCTGTTAGTTTGCGCTGATGAATAATAAACAAACTGGACTAATCCGATTCAGTTTGGTTAGAGTAGAGATTAAAGCTTTTCGAAAATTTCTTTCTTTCACGAGTCGACAAATATCACTCAGTGGCGTATGAGAAGCAAGTGAACAACCAGTCAAAGAGGGAGCAGTACCTGCGAGCCCCAGTGAGTCCCGTTTTAGCCTACTCTGGGATAATGACAGCGGTTTGGCTTCATGGAAGATGTTCCTGCGACGTCACTGTACCTGGAAATGCTCTTTGGGGATTAATCAAGCGGCCAGTCTGAAATTAGTTGTACCGCAAAACGGCAGGGTTACAAGCAGAAGGACGTAATTATGCAAAACCTCTCTGGATATGGACAACATTTAGCCTTGCTACGTGAACAGGAAATATGTATGTAGTATACATAATTGCGCACAGCATAGCAACAAATCAAAGCTCGTGCCTTATATTTTCGTCCATACAAATGCGCGTATGCGTTCTCATCGCACTATTACCCAGGGGACGTTTTTGTTCTTAAACTCTCGCCTTACTTACTCATGAATGATAGTAACATGCACTAGAATGAGAATTAACCTTGTTACAATGGTGTGCATTGGTGCAATACATTGAGACCTTCGTGATATTCGTCATCGTCACGTGACTGTAATTCATGAGCAATGGTTGCTCTGTGGGGTTGTTAGACACTTTTTCGTACAAATGATGCACCGGTTTAAAAAGTATATTCTCTTAAAACATTTTCTTTTCTTTTTTCGCTTATGAGGTAAAATGTTTAGCAATCCATTTCTCCTACAATTCACGGCTAAATGTTATTTAGGCTTACTAATGTAAACCACAAGTAGATTTTGCCTATGTTACATGAGCCCCACTAGAGGAAGGACAGCGACAACCAAAATTAAAATAAATATCTGTGAAGAGATCACATGATTATTAGTTTACGGCCGCCTTGGTAGTGTAGAGGGTAGCATGTCTGCCTCACGTTCAAGAGGTCCCGAGTTCGAATGTCGGTCAGGGTGAGTTATCTGGATAAGGTTTCTCCGGGATTTTCCCTTATCCTGAAAGACGAATGTCTGGTAACTCTAAGACTCATGCACCCGAGGCACATTTCAGCATCATTTCACCGATTCCGTTCATCGTCCGATATGACAACGTTGGAGGACGTAAAATTAATATATATAAAGGAGTTTACAAAACATATTGAGAAACAAGTAGTGATCAAGGAATAAGTTAGCAACGTATTATTACATATTAGAAAATATTTTTATACTGAGTTACAGGTTTGCGGTTTGCTGGGAGAGATGTCACAATCCATGTTCACGTATTCACAGAATACAAGGCAAAGAATGCTTGCTTAACCACTATAGTTACACTTTATCCTTTAACCTTCCCATGATGCCAGCACGAAAATGTTGTCACCATCCAAATTATACACTAATACAAATTTAAATTGAGCCATTATTTATGGATTCTTTTTATTTGGTATGGTTCTTAGTATCCAATTGTATATTGGTCGTGAAATACAGCTTAATTTTACCCAGAAGCCTCAGAATTGAAGTTATTTTATGTGCCGTAAGAATACGACATGGTGCCACCGGCTTTACTTTCCTTCCGCAGGAAGTCATGCTAAGGATTTTTACGCCCGAAGGACTCCATCACCTTCGGCCAGGTTTGAACCAAGGAAAACAGAAGAACCTCTAGATCTCGAAGGTCGATACACACTAATACGATATATATTAATCACGAAATGCCACGATGTCTAACAGTTCCTCTACTTAGAAGCTGAATACCAGAAAGCTGTCTAATTTGGCCAGTTTTTTATGAATATATTTTATGTATAAATTATTTGTTAAGGGTAAATATTTCGGCAGGCATTTCAGTGAACGAATAAAAATAAATTAATGTAATTCACACACGTAACAAGGCCACGTCGTGGCTCAGTGGTTAGACCGCTTGGCTCTCACCAAGGGGGCCCGGGTTCGATCCCAGGCGACCGCAAAATGAGATATGTTGTGGACAACACGGCGCTGGTGCGGGTTTTCTCCGGGAACTCCGGTTTCCCCCGCCATCTCATTCCACCGGTGCTCCATCTTCATCTCATATGTCATCAGTGTCACCGCCTGCGGTGCCGTATATAGTAAAGGCGGGCGTTAAACACTGCACATTCAATACACACGTTAACACCGACGTGTTCAATAAATGTTCTCTTTTGAGATGCACATGAAGGAAAAGCTGGTCTTAACAGTTCGAATTGAAGACAGCAACTTATATACTTATCACAAAGTTAATAAACGTAACCTTGAGGACTCATTCGCCTTGAGTACTTTGCTTAGAGGTCATTGCAGTAAAAGCGAACTATGCATGTACACGGCCTCCACCCCGGCTAAAATGAAACCCAGGTACATATAATTATATGAATATTTCTGTGTTATTAATATATACTTGTTTTAATGGAACTAAGGCCACAACTGTTATAAATAAATTGACGAAAATCATAAGGGATAAATAGAAAGCCGAATAAGCTTATTTTGGTAGCAAGATTATCCAGAATAGCAAAGCTATAAGTAGCTTTTGTACAAGAATCCCTCTAAAGCTAAGGTCTCTGTATATGGAAATTTGGTATGAGATACCGTATGAAACACTGGTATTGCTATGAGTTACCTAAAATATGAGATGCAGGTATGTGAAGAGGGGTCCCTAACAGTTCATAGATTGAGACTCTCCGGAGGCAGGTCGTACAACTTGCTCCGCCTCTTCCTGCTGACTTAAGCATGCCACGAAGGGTCATGGCCTTGAAGACCATCCCATATCCGGAGAACGACGTTTACATACAGCATATTTCTTGCTATACAACGCTGGCACTCCAGCCGAAGTTTACAAACCTGGAATGCCAACCAGGATGAAGGTGAAGGAAAACAGAATTGAGGTAAATTTGAGGGACAGGAAATTCACAGTCACCGATCGCATATTTTGTATTGCAGCCGTGACAAGCCAGTGCCGGGCGCGTGGGAATAATGAAAGAGACAGGCAGCTACCTGAGCGCTGAAGGCTTGCCGAGAAAGAGAGAGAGAAACACAGGGAGAAACAGACAGATATAGTCTGAAATTTCCCGCTGCATCAAGATTGTTACCGAGCGATCCACTGGCTTCTAGAACAATGAGTGGAGGTATAAAAACGCCGCGGCTGTCAGAACAAGCCAGTTGCGAGTCAGTTGGGAATCGAGTTGCTAGTTTAGAACTGTTAATTGTGTGTGCAGCCGTTTGAATTGTACCGCAAGTGATTTCTTTCGCTTGTTTACGTGTGGTGAAGCAACGAGAGACTGCGTTTGTGTGTGACACGTCATTTTAGAGCTTGTAAGGGTTGTACAAAATGTCTTTCTACTGAAATAAAGAGTACTTTAAATTTATGCAAAAAAGGCTTTTAATTTTACGAAGCCAACAAAGTCACAGTATGTATTTAACATCCGCCTAACGTACCGGATAATTGCTTTTAAAAGCTAAAAGATCACTAAAGTCGGCCGTGTGGATCAAACTCAGAACGATCTGAATACGAGTCAATAACACAGCACCACCGAGGAACGGTTATTTCACTAAACAATTCCATACTTTCGTATACATCCTGATTTTTCCCCCACCAGCCACCCCCCCCCCCCCCCCCCGATGTTTTGAGAATGAACACCAATATCTTAAGGAAATCCATCTACTTCAAACCATCCTTAACTTGGTACATTTTTTGAATAATTCTAATGATTTTTATTGCAGTACCCTATCTTAGAAATATTTTAGGGGAAGTAGAATATATATTTTCTAGAAATAGCTTCTGAAGTCCTTTTTATTTACTTTGCAAATTGGTAAACCGTCAGAGATAGACATATATTTCTGAAGAATGTGAACCTCGTAAAAACACATAATTTATGTCAAATAAACTTTTTGTAATACTCTATTTTTACTGGAGTAAATGTTCAAATAATTATACTTCTCTCAAATGGAAAAAACCGCTTTATCGTGTTTTCAACAACTTCATAAAAAGATACGGAATTTCAGAGTCATCACATTGTGACATCTTTTTAGAAAACCAGCTTTGCCTTTAGCTCACTATATTATTAGAGCTAGGGCAAAGGGTATGAGTATATGAGAAGCCTAGTTTCAAAGATGGACAAGAGCCATTGACATTATTTTTCACTAGAGAGGTATTTGTGTTTTACTGTCACAGCTTCATTTTGTTAACTTGAAAATTTGTGTGTGGCATTTTTGCAGTTCTAATAGCACAATAATCAAGGTCTCCACTTAAAATTATTATTTGAATACACTCTAAAGCCAGTGTAAAATATGCAGGGTCCGCATTTGAAACTAAACTTCACTTATGTCCATTTTTGAAACAAACATAGATGCAAGTGTCTGTTTTTTAACAAAGAAGTCCCGGATTAAGGAAATGGATTGTGATTGAATGCAATGAAGGTTAGTGGTTTATTGCTATTATTATAATAGCTTCAGTTACATCATTTCAAAGTGACAAACATATATTTCTTTTTAATTTTGATATATACCATATACTTTCCATTCTTGTTACTGTATTTCTGTGCAGATAATGTCTATTTCAGTGCAAGGGTTTTCAAAAAAATCATATTCAACACTATTTTCTGTGTCATTTTCAATACTACATTGCATTATATCAGAGTACTACTTAATATGGCGATTCTCCTTCCACTCACTTCCCAAATGCTTGGCTAGCAACTTTCCCACATTCACAAGTTTCAGTTGCTTCATTTTGACACCTACTTTCTAATGCATTTTGCTACATATAAAGCTTACAAATTGTCCCGAAACTGTTATATTTCAGTAAAATATGCGAAAAAAACTTAAAACACCACGATCATGTCAAAATATGGCCATAAGCCGGATGCCATGCCAGCTTTCAATCATTTCCAGCGATTTGATTGGTTCAAACGGCCTTGTTCAGTTTTGATACTAACTGAGCATGGAGGTATCTGGTTTTGAAACTGACTACATCAACTGTGAAAAATACGTATAAAGGTACATTTTAGGGACAAACGGACTGCAAATTTAAAAAGAACAGGCCAAACATGGAATAGATCAATTCTTAACTCAACTTCGATAAAAATAGCGAATGTCCGTCCTTGATACTAGGCGCCTCATATATTGAATGTTTATCTTCATTAAAAATAAGTACCTATCTAACAATAACTTTTTATGTATCTAGTATGATGATGAATGAATAATGGAATTACTGACTTATAAGATTAACAATTTCACATAGAAATCCCAGTGAGAAGTAGTTTCAAAAATGATTTCTATACATTACATAAAATTCTCGGTTGAGGAAGAAGCAAATTGTAATAAGTCAGTGTAGCTAAGGTAATTAGGGGTTATGCAGCACTTCCGGGCAGGGCAGATAGCCCTTTCGTATTTTCATATAGCGCACAGTTACATTGAACCTTGCACACTGCCACTTTTTTATGTGGCACTATTTTTATGTCCTTAGAATACTTTCTTTGTTAGCAATATCAATAAGTCGGAGTCGTGCTTAATGTCATTCGTCCTTCTGCAGCAGTGTTGCGTTAGTCATCGTAATCCGCGGTGTGATTTTAATGCGAAGTTAGAGGTTCACAAGTTACTGATAGGTGACAAATCATAGTTTCGATATACACGTTTAACTGCGAATGAAGATCAGTGGCGGTTTTCGGTAAAGAACTGTAGTACAGATGTATGTTTAGACGTGGCGTATGACGTAATGTTGCGCAGTAGTTTATGGTCGAGTCCACTTGTTTATTTGTAAGAAAAAGGAGTGTTAGTTATTCATCTGTCATCTAACCCACTAGCTTTATCAGCAATCTACTGGTGAAAGCAGAGATCTCACCCCTTACCATTGATTCGCATGAAGTCACTCGCGCACATACGAGCAAGGTCATGTGCCACATCTAAAAGGCATACATCTGTACACGTATGTTTACTGACGAACATGAGGTTTTAGGGTCTATAGGGGAGCATAATAATTAAATTAGTCAACATTTCCACTTACAGGTTTTACTGTATGATGTTAAACGCACAGCCACCATTCTCTGCAAGAAGACCATTCAAAGTTGAGGAGAAAGGAAATTAATAACATTCCGGATGAAATCTGTAGTGAGCTGACATAAATTATCCCCTTTCACATGGAAAGAAATGGGTAGATTTAGGAGATATGTCCTTTCATTAGTTCACCAAAAAGCCGAAATTAAGTACATTCTGTGGTTAATGAATTTTTTATTGTAACAAATATATCTGAACAGTTTTTCGGCGAATGTTTGCTAATTATTTAATAAAGTTTGGCTGTAAAACAAATCTAAAATACTTATTGCAAGCGAAAATTATTTTTATGTACAGATTTAAATGTTTTACCAGGCATTTGTTACAACTGTGTACATTTCGGAAGGTTGAGAACGGAAACTACGCTACAACGTTAATATCCGAAAAGGACAAAATAAGTAAAATTGATTTAAATCACATAATTTATAAGCATATCCTAGGTGGTGGAAGACTAAGTTCTGAAAATTAATATTTGATTTTGAGACAGTATGGACAATGCATGAAGCGAATTTGAATGAAGTCGACCATCGTGGCGTGATGGCTCCTGCACCCAAGTTTGCTGTAGGCGCATTAAGAATACTGTATCAGCATCGAATTACTACGACAAAGATGCTGATTGTACAAAATGGGTAAATTGGTGTTTCGGACTGGATTTATTGTATCCCAGAGAGACACAAAATGGATTTGCATAAGACTTGATGACAAAGGCACCTGGCGAAATGCCCAAGCCAGAGGTTATCAGATCGGATGAAGCACTCTTGCGAAGGTTCCCAAAGTATGTTAGGTAAACAGCTCGATAACTCACATACAAATACTTTTGTTTCTATTGACGCTGTAAAAAGTCCAAGCGGTTAACGTACTCCTCCGAATGGTTCCAAAGCACATTAACTAAACAGTTCAATAATTCGCATACAAATATTTCTGTTTGCAATGACATTTTCAGAATAATTCAAGCAAAGGTCTATTTAAAACCAATATCGGCAGGCGGAAAGGCAATAAAAATCTCGAATACCTTAAAAAACATGAACCCCTACTGATATTATGCAACCATATCAACTGGAGTAAATAACCCATTTTAATATCTTAAATGGGCTGCTGTGCTCTAAAGATAACGGTAACATACTGCTCATTTTTACCGACTTAATATTAATTTATATGTTTTTTTATTTAACTTTATATATAAAACCATGTTAGTGGTACCTTTAGCTATTAGTTCATTATTTCTAACCTTAGAAATGTTAAAATACGAATAGGAAATTGCAATCTCTATTCCAGCGAACTTGTAAATAAAACTGTTACGTTTAGGAAGCGTACGTGTACTACAGATACTAATACTTCAAGTGTGCGAATATTCATTACACGTATTGACGACACGTATTATCTTAACCATGTACACGATATAATTCTTCTCAGAAACCCTCATCAAGATATCTATTAGCTCATTCAGTTAGAATTCAAAACGTTCAGAATTCCGAGGGTGCCTGTATTTCACTCGTTCTTCATTCTTGAGAATTACAAAGGAAAATAGATTCTTAAAGTTTAGGGAGTCATAGAATAACAGCTGTGTATAAATAATGAATTCAAATTTGGCAAATTAGACTTAAGAACGTTGGTAAGAACTGTTGATGTAGGCGGGACTTAACTCGATATAACATGGTGTAGATCTAAAATTCACGTATTTTCTTTCCTGTCTTACAGAAGTATTTTTACTTTCATTGTGTATCGGTAGTGCTTAGCGTCTAAAGACCATGTTCGAGTTTAACATTGTCGATCGCCGCAAGAGGAGTTCCATTTTTCAGCGACTCATGACAACATACACTTCTCATTGTTACTATGGGAAGTTATTGTAAATAGTAGAAAATCAGAAGTAAACATAAGTAGCTACAGATACACTTTTTAATACTAAGGTTCAGAGACAGTTTAATTATTCGTCCGCAACACATGTAAACTAGTTTCAATCAATCGTTTGTTAGCTTCTAGTAAAATTATCAACTAACCTAACTGATACTGTCCACTCTCACACCTACCCGTGAGAAAGAGAACCAATACTTCATAACTGTAGCGACTGACATAAAATAGGGATTTTAGAAAATACAGCCACCCAGGCTTACCCCGAGAAAAGGATCCCATACGTCATAACTGTAGCAACTGATAGAAAATAGGGATTTTAGAAAAATATGCGTATGTTACACTTTCTTATTAATGAAATCGATTAAATGCTGTTCAAGTGAACCGGGTCCATAGAACTTAGAGCTACTAAAATTCATTTTTGGAAGATAAAGGAAAACGTTGGTAAACGCTTCATTCCAGTAACTTGCTCTATGCGAGATTCCAACTTATTTCCTAAATATGTGGCACACTCATTAGGCACAATGAAGGTAATATAGAAGTTTATAGGCCGCGCCGTGGCTCAGTGGCTAGACCACTTGGCTCTCACCAAGGCGGCCCGGGTTCGATCCCAGACGACAGCAAAGTGAGATTCGTGGTGGACAACACGGCGCTGGGGCGGGTTTTTTCCGGGACCTCCGGTTTCCCCCGCCATCTCATTCCACCGGTGCTCCATCTTCATCTCATGTATCATCAGTGTCATCGCCTGCGGTGCCGTATGTAGTAAAAGCGGGCGTTAAACACTACACACATAGAAGTTTATATAACAGTGGAGAAAATCACGTGAATTTAACCTATTAGATTTTTACCAAGGAAAGAAACCGACACACTGGCAAATGTACTACAAGAAACAAACTCCGTATAAAGCTTCCTCTTGTCCGCACTTGACCCCGCAGACACAAAAAGGGACACGTAACACAGAAGAACACCAAGCTCACATCCTAATTCGATTAACTTACCCCTGGGAAATAAAATGTTTAATTAAATATTTACTCCTGGGAAAATCTCCTCACCAAGTCTCCAATGTCACACTCAAGCACCTACCTGAGGTAAAAGCCACCAACGAAAATAAAAAAATAAAAACGTTCTCCTCACAGCATACTATGCAACGACAATTTGTGGATACCGTGCAGAAAACATGCATTAAACGGCTGTAAGTTATCCAAAATAAAGTTTTACGGTTAACCTCCATGGTATCAGAAAATACGCCTGCAGACATCTTATATGAAGAAATGAAAAGACCTAGTATAGGAAAATTTATTAAGAAGTTTTCATTAACACATAATAACAACTTGCAACATATCACCACCCACTAATACACATCTTACAGCATTATACCGTAACGAAAACAAACACAAACCACAACTTCCTCTCTTAGATAGTGCAGCAGGTTTTAATTTGCTGATGAGTGATGGTGTTCTCGGAGTCTGCGGACAATGATGTGTAGCGGGATTATTCTCACCTGCACTCGTCCCGAGTTGTGACTGGGGTCGCGGTATTGCTGCTGCCTTCCTGGATGGTGACGATGAAGGAGCCACGAGTTGTAGATTCTTCTCGATCTGAATTTTTGGTTCAGATCTGGCACTCAGATGTATCGATGTATCTAAAATATTCTATGCTTCTTCAGTCGTTACATAAAAACTCCTTTGTCAGGCGTGGTCGTAAGCGAAAGAATCATTTTGTTAAATAAATTCAGAAATAAGTAAATTTTGTTTAATTTATAAATATCCAAACTTGTAATTTCGCTGTGATACTTTATGGCATTTTTATGCAACACTTTACATAAGAATGATATTTCTTCGATACAATTTTCTGAAAGTATGTTTTAATTACTTTTAATACTTTAGTCCGTTTACTTCGACATTCCACAATTCAAGACACGTCTGTTCTCTTCGGCGTTACGCAATCGAAAGACGCTTTCTTTCCTAACCGTTTTACCAAGATAATTGATTTTTCGTTCTCTAGTTATCATTGTAACCAATCAAGCTTCATTTTTACTGGCCGTCGTTACACATTACATAATCTCACTTTTAAAACTGCCAATCATAAAACATCACATCATTTCAATTACATGTTGCGTCATCTCATGACCTACTGAATTTTAACAATTTATTTTCTTACTCATTTTAACATGTCCATATTAATCATACAAAACATATTTAAAACATTGTTCAACTCTCGGGGCCTACACTGAAACAACCGTTACAATAGAAGACTACTCTGTGACAAAATAGAATCTAATATCCAAGAATTGCTAGACAACCTCAATTCTGCGAAATCTCTGAAGACACTAATCACTACATGACCTTCTGACATTGCAGATTTCCAGTCCGTTCAGCAGCCTAGAAGATCATGTTGTATGCAGCTAAGGCGGTCCCGAGAGATGAAGGTCTGCCCGTCGGGGAGATGGTTTTGTTCCTTTCTGTGTAGTCACAATAACAAACGAAAACGGACCGAGATTTGACAAGCAAGCATTTCACTTGCATTAGCAGGGTTTAGCCCGACGACCTGGAGAGTACTGAACCTGGGTAAAACAACCTTAAGGAAGGATCTCCTTTCTAATTTGGAAGAAACCTAGATTACATTTAGCCTAATGTGTGACAAAGTACTTAATTAGTCTATCCATTTGTACTAACTGCAAAAATGTATTAAAAGTTACACAATGCGCTAAGTGCCAGAATATAAGAGTATTGCACTTATCTAGACGTGTGCACTAATTTCAAGAACATTACACGTCTACCTCACCCGGGATTCCTCACAGTCACGTCGTTTGTTATCCTGGGTAAATAACATCTTATGCGCTCACATACATTGCATGCCAACTACACATCTTTCACCCTCTAACCAAGGGTTGTGCGGAGGCGTTTCTAATCATCAACGTGTGAAACGGCAAAAACACGCTAATAAGTGGAGGGATCTTTTAGAAGTAGGGGCACAACATGTAGATATAAACATAGAGATTTCAAGAATTACTCGTTTTAAAATGTATTTTTTGAAAATGTTGCACATGCCTTCTTCTCGCTCTCTCTCTTTTAGCCTCTCTCTCTCTCTCTCTCTCTCTCTCTCTCTCTCTCTCTCTCTCTCTCTCTCTCTCTCTCTCTCTCTCTCTCTCTCTCTCTCTCTCTGTGTGTGTGTGTGTGTGCGCGCGCGCGCTTGACAGCTTAACTCCACAAAGAATAATCGGTTAATACTGAAGTTGGTATATACATTCAGCATCTTTCAAGAATGCGACACTAATATTTTTGAAATATTCGTTTTCTGTTTACATTGACCTAGATTAAAATACGTTTGTGTAATATACTTTCATGACAAATGCAATGTACGTCCTGAGATTTTCGCTGCAATCCCCATGACTTTTGCATAGATGGTAAACAGCAAGAGACAAACTGTTACTTCACACAAATATAGATTTCGTTATAGATTACAATCTATGCAAATATCATTTTTGTGGAGTTAATAAGTTCACAGATACTCCTTGTTATTGGTCTAAATTTTTAAATATGTGTGAGTACTTTTCGGAAAAGAAAGTCTGTTTATATTCTGCTCATGCAACGAGAACTGCATTTGAAATATTTCCACATAGCGACCAGCTCTTAAGGTAATTCGGTATTACTTAAATCTACTGTATTTCCCTATTCGCATTTTTCCTACAAGGAAATATGTAATAAGATAATTCTTACTAAAATCTATTTCAAATAACATAAGTTAGATAGAAGAATAAGCCTGTGTAAGAATAGTTTGTACAAAAGGAAGTAGGGAAAGTCACGTCTGTACAACACATAAGATTTGCTCATTATTTCCAAGTGTCGACAGTCCCTTTTAACGAAGTTCTCAATAATATACAGTTCATCATACACAATAAGAATCATACATATGAGATGTTATTCTAAACCGCTTTTAGACTAGTAATGGGCCCTCTCTATCCTTTACCACCGGTTTATTTGACTGCTGTCTCTAGGACTCGAATTCGCAACGTTCAATCAGTCTATTACGTTTCGCTTTAACGAGATCGGCTATTCGATTCGCTTGCCTCAAAGTGCGTCTGAGAGGCACATGATAACTGTTTTGCAGAGGACAGGCATAACTAGCAAAATACTGTGGCCAGTGAAGAGCTTAACATACATTGTAATCAAGAGTGCAGTGAATTATTATCAATTAATGAATGAATCATACATTTACAATTTATATTAAATTTATATTAAATTTGGAATTTAATAATGTTTATCTTATATATGTATATACCGCTACATATCTCGAGTTACATATCAAATTACAACTATTAATTGAGTTGCTGAATTTCCTTGGACCCATAGACTCTAACAGCATAGTTTTTTAGCTATAGAACCTTACTTACCACTTTTGGTCATCAATCTACATTGTCATGTTTATCCTTGTTACTAATATTTCTTAACCATTTATTTCTCACTAAACCTAAGTACTTTCTTATTTCCAATATACTGTTCCTTGATTTAACACTCAGTTACCTTTCAACTAAAGCTTCATACATACTCCACTTCATTTTGAATACGGTCACCCAATTATCGGAAGGCACGACCAACTGACAGCTGAGTGGGGGAGAGGAGGCATTCCGGCCACGCCTACCGTTTTATCTTGTGACACTAACTGAGAGGATGTTTAGGAAAGTATCACGGGCACTGTACTGTCTCTTTCCCCTCCCCTTACGTCTGGAACAGTCGGGATGATTCACTGAGCCCCGAAACTTCCAGACAGAGCGATCTGTGTATATAAGGGATGCAGTTGACGGGTCAGTTCAGTTCTTGGTTAGCAGCCGTGAAGAGCGCAGTGCTAGCGAACAGACTGGAAGACTGCGTACGTGTATCAGAGGAGTTGTAGGTAATTGTGAGTGTGGAGTGGACCTTTAACAGACGAAGAGGTGGATTGTAATTGTGTGTGCTACGTAATTCTATGTAATCGGCAAGTGTTCTAACTGCAATTCGGTAGAAATAAAGACCCATTTTGAGTTTGTGCAATAGGACTGTTAATTTCACGAACCCACGAACTCACAACTGGTGTCAGGGGTGGGATAACGGCCATGGTGTCGGTATTTGTAAAGACTTTGGAGAAGATGATGTAGATGAAGGTCGAACTGACCTCGGAAATGAAGACGGCAAATGACAACATCACGACGAAAATGGAAAAGAAGTTGGAGACGGCGAATAGCAGCTTGGTCGAGAAGATGTACGAATTAACAACGAAGACAGAGACGGAAAAAAACAACCTGACAGCGGAACTGAAAGAAATAAAGAGGGCGAATGACAACTTCGCTGCGAAGACGGAGGTGGCAAAAAACAACCTGGCCGCAAAGCTGGAACAAATGAAGACGGCTAACGATAACTTCACGGAGAACTTGGAAGAAATTAAGCTTGCGAACGAGGCCCTCGCCGCCAAATCTGAGGAATAGTTGGCGTGAAGGAGGACGTCATGAGGCTCGGCAAGCCAAGTGGACGAGCGCGTCGAAGACCTGGCAAAACACGTTAATGAGCTGTAAGGAAAGGCCGAAAGTAGCGTCAAATCCCTGAACGCCATTGTGGAGGACGTCGTCGGCAGGATTTTGAAGAAATTGAAGGCCCACGCGCCGGGACGCGACACAAAATCGGCGCGCATCAATCCTCAAAAATACGACGGCATGTCAACGTTCGAGGTCTTCCGCCGCCAGTTCGACACGGTGGCCAGGCTTAACACGTGGTCAGCAGAGGAAGAGGCCGCACAGCTACAGCCAGATTCCAGGGACGGGCAGCGGAAGTCCTAAACGCGGTCCTACCGACCCCAGGAAGAGCAGCCGGAAGAACGAGTAAGGTCCGGCGTGGCGAGGAGTACGTCGGCGCCCTCCACACCATCTCCTCGAGCAGGTCGAAGGCGGATGGAGAATAGCCTCATCGCGGATTGTTGGGTAAGAGGGAAGCCAGGCCGCGCTCTGGTGGACACCGGGGCAGACCTGACATAGCCAAGGGTTTGCCGTCGAGGAAGCCAAGCCGACCATACTAGCTGACAACGGCATTGGGCGACACCTTGCCTGTGGAGAAGGTGACCCTGCTGAAGCTGACCTTGGGACAGAGTGCCGTACGTCTGTGGGTGTTCGTCGCGAAGGTGGCTGCGGAGGTGATTCTGGGACTGGATGCCCTCAGGAGCGACGAGGCGACGGTCGACGTCGACAAGAAGCACCTGCGGCTCAAGGGAGAAGAGGTTATACTCCGTCAACCTGAAGAGTGCCGTGGAATCTGCAGGGTCATCTTGAACGAAGACGTGGTTGTCCCCGCGCAGAGCGAGGTGGTGGTGAGGGTGCGACTGGAAGGCCAGAGAATCAGGAACATTATGCTGGACCAGAAGACGCCTGTACACGGACGATGTGTAGTCAGGACATTGTTGCTTTCCCAAGAGGAGGTGCCAGTGAGACTGCTTAATCCAACGGACGCCGATCACGACGTCCAGGCCGGGACGGAGATGGGAACGTGCAAGCCCGTGGTAAGCGTAACAGCAATCGACAAGACGCAGGAGCCAGTGCCGACGCAAAACCTGGGGCCCCGGCTAGAAGGCCTACAGGAAAGGGTGGCCGACCACCTAACCGCATATTAGCTGGAGAAATTTCGACAACTGCCGAGACGATACCATCGCGTCTTCAGCCAAGGTGATAGTGAATACGGCCGCACGGACAAAGTGCTTCACCGCATCGACACCGGGGACATCCTGCCTATTCGGCAACCACCTAGACGCGTTCCGCTGGCGAAGAAAGGGGAGGTACGAGACATGCTGGAGGACATGAGATCCAGGGGAGTGTTGAAGAGTCTGACAGCCCTTTTTGTGCCCCTGTAGTCTTGGTGACGAAGAAGAACGGTGAGCTACGCTTCTGCGTGGACTACAGGAAGCTGAACGCTGTCCCCGGAAGGTCTGTTTCCCCTTACCCCAGATTGACGACTCCCTGGACACGCTAGCTGATGCACGGTGGTTCTCGACCCTGGAACTGAAGTCGGGCTACTGGCAGGTAGCTGTAGACCCGAGAGACAAGGAGAGACCGCATTCTCGACAGGCCAAGGTCTTTGGTAGTTCACAGTTATACCCTTTGGCCTCTGTATTGCACCAGCTACCTTCCAACGCCTAATGGAGTCAGTGATGAGAGGACTGACTTACGACATCTGCGTACTATACTTGGACGACATCATCATCGTCGGTAAGACTTTTGAAGACCATCTCGAGAATCTGAGTAAGGTGCTACAGAGATGGCAGGCGACCTACTTGAAGCTGAATACGAAGAACTGCCAGCGCTTTCGCAAGGATGTCAACTACTTAGGCCATATGGTCTCAGCAACCGGAGTGGCCACAGACCCGGAGAAGACACAGGCTGTGAGAGATTGTCCTCGCCCAAGGGCTAAGAATGAGTTGCGCATTTTCCTGGGACTGTGCAGTTATTACCGACGCTTCATAAAGTGGTTCTCCAACATCGGCAAACGCCTCAACCTCCTGGTAGAGGTACACCGGCCTTATTTGTGGACGCAGTACGCCGAAGACGCTTTCCGGCACCTGAAGAAGACCCTGTGCAGTGCTCCAATTTTGGGTTTTCCACCACCAGGTGCTACCTTTATTGCGAACACAGTCTGCAGCGACCATGGCATTGGAGGCATCCTACCGCAGATCCAGGACGGCCATGAGCGGGTAATAGGCTACTACCGCAAGACGCTATCCAAGGCAGAGAAGAACTACTGCATCATCCGACGAGAGTTACTGGCGGTAGTAAGAACCTTGGAGCACATTCACAAGTACCTGTACGGTCAGCCATTCCAACTGAGGACTGACCATTCCGCCCTAACCTGGCTATTGGGCTTTAAGAACCTGGAAGGCCAGACACTACGTTGGGTCCAGAGCTTGCAGGAGTAACACTCCACCTCGGAACATCGCAGAGGGAAGAGCCACGGTAATGCAGACGCTATGTCCCGAAGATCCTGTCCAGAAGAGTGCGGCCAGTGCACAAGAGTGGAAGAGAAGGGGCGTGTCGCAGTCCGAGTAGTCACGGCAGGGCCTGCCGACGGCTGGGATAGCGCAGACCTGAGGAGAGAACAGCTGGCGGACGCAGACTTAGGGCCACTCTTGAGAGAAGTGGAGGCCGGGACAAGACCAACCTGGGAGGACATCGTACCGAGGAGCGCCATCTACAAGTTGTACGGGGCCCTATGGGACTCGTTGAGGACCAGAGAGGGCATGCTGTTCCGGGTATGGGAATCACTCGATGGGAAGACGCGGAGAGAACAGGTGGTACTTCCGCGGAGTAAGGTCCCAGAAGTCTTGGAGGAAGTGCACGCCGGTACTTCAGGAAGACACCTGGTTGCGAACCGAACGATTGAAAATTTTCGGCAGCGCTACTACTGGCTGAGACTCCAAGCAGACGCTGAGAGATGTTGCCGTCAGTGTCATGTTTGCGCGGCGAGTCGCGGCCCCCAGACTAGAGCCAGGGTGGCATGCAGCAGTACAACGTCGGAGCGCCATTCGAAAGGACCTCCGTTGACATAGCTGGACCGTTCCCAGTGTCCGAACGAGGCAACAAGTACCTAATGGTGGTCGTGGACTACTTCAGCTAGTGGCCGGAGGTGTATGCCATCGCGAACCAAGAGGCAAAGACAATCCCAGACTTCCTCGTGGAGCAAGTGTTCTGCCGATTAAGAGTGCCGTTAGAGCTGCACAGTGACCTGGGCACCAATTTTGAGTCCAACCTGATGAAGGAGGCACTAGGAAGACTCGGGGTTAAAAAGACCCGCACGACGCCTCTACATCCCTAGTCGGACGGCATGGTCGAAAGGTACATAAAGACCGTAGAGGAACACCTGAAGAAGTTCGTGGCCAGTCATCAGCAAGACTGGGACGTCAAGGTGCCACTTCCCTTGCTGGCCTACCGCTCGTCAACACACGACATCACGGAGATGACGCCAGTCAGCCTAATATTTGGCCGAGAGCTACGCCTCCCTTCTGATCTGGCTTAGGAAGCCCTCCGGAAGCAAAACATCTAGTGAATGAGTATGTGGAGACCCTGTTGGACCACCTCCACGACATGTACGAGATGGCTCGCGAGAACAGCCAGAAGGCGAGCGACCACATGAGGACCCGATTCGACAGGCAAGCCAACAGCCAAGGGTTCCAGCAATGTGACCTGGTCTGGTTGTATGGCCCTACACTCCCAAAGGACGCTGCCCGAAGCTTCAGCAGCCATTGCAAGGACCGTATCGGCTGGTGAAGTGGATTAACGTGGTCTACCGCATCCAGAAGGTGTCCCGATGAAAGATGTCATTGGTACACTTGGATCACCTAGCCCGCTACGATGGTGCTGTTCGGGACGACCAGCTTTGAGGAGTGAGCAGTGTCATTCAATTATCGGAAGGTACGACCAACTGACAGCTGAGTGGGGGAGAGGAGGCATTCTGGCCACGCCTAAACATTTATCTTGTGACACTAACTGAGGGGATGTTTAGGAATGTATCACGGGCACTATACTGTCTCTTTCCCCTCCCCTGACGTCTGGAACAGTCGGGATGATTCACTGAGTGGTGAAACTTCCAGACACAGCGATCTGCGTATATAAGGGATGCAGTGGACGAGTCAGTTCAGTTCTTGGTGAGCAGCCGTAAAGAGCGCCGTGCTAGCGAACAGACTGGAAGACTGCGTACGTGTATAAGAGGAGTTGTACGTAATTGTGGGTGTGGAGTAGACCTGTAACAGACGAACTGGTGGATTGTAATTGTGTGTGCTACGTAAGTCTATGTAATCCGCAGGTGTTCCAACTGTAATTCGGTAGAAATAAAGAACATTTTGAGTTTGTGCATTTGGACTTTTAATTTCACGAACCCACAAAGTCATAGTACTTTTCCTCTCCAATTCTTGGTTTCCTCACATTCTATCAAAGATGACACAAATTATTTAATTTCATATTACACAGTATACGCTTTCCTTGTCCTTCTCTCTCCCCTAAGCCTTTTAACCTTATCACTACTGTTCTGGCCCACGCAAGCTTTCTCTTGTCATTGTCACAGATATCACCATATTTTTTCTCTTTCTCATTTCATTTTTATATCCCTAAAGGTAAATAGTGAGGTTTTGGTATTTAAATTACCCATTATATCCTGCCTTTCTATGCCTTCTATCCTGATTTTCACTCTATTTCAGAAACCTTTCTCTAATCTGTTTTTATCCCTCCACATACCCCCAAAACCTGTTTCACACAGAATGTATTGTATACTTTTGTAGCAGGTATCCTCCTTAATGTATTTTTGCTGCATTTCTAATCACTGCTTCAAAATGTTTTTAGTTTCCAATTCTTTTATTCTGAACCAGTATTTCAATGCCCTTTCCATAATTTTAGCTTTGATACCGTATCTTCCTAACTCCATTTGTTCAACCACATTTGGTGAAACTCTCAGTCTATAAAATAATTATCTCAAAATATAAGAGAACATTTCCAGTTAGTAGGAGGCAAGACATTTGAAACATATGCCCTCGATTTGAGGATATGATACTTTCCGTTGACATATAGACGTAGATAAGTAAGCTGTTCATAGAAACAAAGTTTGTAAACCATACCGATATATTTGAGTTAGATCAGAGATATTATTTGTATAATTGCCGAAGCAGTAGATGAAGTAAAATCATATTGTCTCATGCAAACCGTAATTTGCCCACATACAGTAGCAGTAATCCATCATAACGTACCTGTTAAACAATCAAACGTGTTTTACCTCGTACAAAAATGCCAGCATTGATGTGTTAAGTGTTCATATCAATCACTCAATTAATAACCATCATAGCGCTGTAAAAATGCGTAAACTCACTTTGTGATTTCTTTGTCAATACACATATTTTGTAGCCTTTATAAACACAACGCAAATATTTCTAGATGGGGGCGCCGGGGTAGCGCGGTGGTTTCGTTCGCGGCTCCCGTTCTAAGGGTCCCGAGTTCGATTCCCGGCTCTGGGGTTGGCGATTTTAAGTCGACCCTATCCACGCCTTCACCTCTGTCTAGCACACGTGAAGTATCCCCTATGCCCAACGTGGTTCGGAGTCCACGGTAAAAACTGTAGGTCCTCTCACCTCACCGCCATCTTCACTATCACCCTATCATCGGAGGTAATGGACACCGCCCTCTGGGTGCCTCCACCTGAGAAATGGGTCCGGTCATCACTTGGTGGGGTGAGGTTACCCCGAAGGCCAAGGTTGCCATGTGGGGAGTGTTAGTAACTAACTAACTAACTATTTCTAGATGGTTCTTCGATTCTCGTTAAGTCTTGTTCGGGTGCAGTTTTATTTATAACTGTATGGTGCTTCTGCTTGCCTGTGTGCCTTCATGTTTTGAGAGGTCAAATGCTTGCTAGATGCTAGTGGAGATGCTTTTGGGGACACCAGAAAAATGTTTTTTTTTCTTGCCTACAGGCAGCGAGCGATACTTTTTTACGCTTGATACGCTCCTCTTTATAATTTTGAGGGGATAAACCTTTGTTAGCATAGCAAGTTTTTTAAAATATAAAAGAGGATAATTTTCCTCATCGCCTGGAGTCTATGTACTACAGTCGCGCGGTTTACTCTCTTTATTATTGTTAAATAACATTAACTTAGTAATAATTATGTTCGTGACATTTTTTCTTGCGGAGCTACCTTCAGAATTTTACATTTACCACACTGTTTTTAAAATATATACAACAATGAAAAAACAAATTCTTCAAAATATTACTAAGCACCTAATTTCGGAAGAACAAACTGGCTCTAGAATAAGCAGATGATGTACCATAATACTATTAGTACAAATCAAATAATTGTTTAAGTATATTGGAATGTAAATAAACATATATGGCATTTATTGATTTCGAATTTTTTATTTCTACTTCCATTAGGTAGATTGATGCCAAGTTACAGTGTTATAGTACAACAATACATATAACAATTGATAAAAACATAAACAAACAAAAGTAACCGTTAAAACATGTTTTCACAGAGAATTTCCCTTTCCCAAGGTGGTATATGTCTGTAGTTCTGTTTGATATTTATGTTGACCATCTAGTGAAGAAATGGAAAATAACTGGTGAGTAATATCTCTAAATAACACAAGCTAAATAGCTGAACACTCTTCTTTTTGACGATGCCTTTGCTGCAATTCAAGATAAATAATCTAGTTTACAAATGCATAGTTTACACTAAATCAGAAGTTTGAAGAATGCAATAGAAAAATATACACTACAAGAGCGAAATGGAATTTGGAAGCAAGCAATAAATTAGAAGAAAAATACTGGTTTACGACAAAATTATGTAAGAAGTGAAGCATTTTAGTTATTTAGGATACGATATTGAGTAATATAAGCATTATGATATAGACATAAAATTGGGCAAATTATATCTGTGGAACAAGTAATCGAAGTTTTAAAAGCAAAATTAGAAGGGGAACAAAATTAAATTGATGAAGTTATACCTTTACCGTTATTCCCATGGAAGTGAATTGTGGACAGTGAATAAAAGTAAAAAATTAAGATACAGGTGCCAGAAGTTTCATTTTAAAGGGTGCACTTAACTGGATCACAGAAATATGAGGAAATGATTCTTTTCAATGTGAATGATGGATTGAAAGATAATAAACAACAGTGCAAAGAACATTTAGAAAGACTGCAAGATACACGATTGACCAAACAAGTATCAAAACATAAACTTAGTGGAGCAGATCAATGTATATATCTAGGTAAAGAGGGCTGGAAGGTATTTGCAGCCAGACTAGGAATTATTGCCTATACTTTGGAGTGAAGAATAAGGTAATCCCTACAAATATTTTTCGCATTTTAAATTAGCGAGTTCCAACGTATCGTAAGCGACAGTACATTTCCGAGGGAGGTGAGCTATCTTATTTTATTTATACTGAACTTTATAGTTTTATGTGAACTGTTCTCAGATATGTGTATAAATCGTGGCTTCCAGTTACTTTGTTCGCTGATTATGCAATGTTGCTACACTTATTACGCCAACCAACAGATTCCAAAATGCATTGGTAAATGCACAGCTTTTAAAAAAGTCTCTCTAACATTTCCATCCAAGGCAAATAATGCAGATTTCACAGCATTGCGGTTGTTTGTGTACAAATTTGTAATTATCGTTGTATTGTATGGCCACCACAGCTGGCCCGTTGCCCACTGAGGAGGATCAAGGGTGAATACGTACATAGCCAGAGGGTAAATTGTGATGAAACTCCCTTGGAACAAGAGAGTTTCACTGGCTTTATTTGTTGACAGTCCATATACGGCCTCCGGGACTTCATCGTGTCTTTGTCCACCTTTTTATTAGAGGAAGCCGGCTGATGCAGAATTTCGGATAAAAAGGCTCTGCAGGGTAGTTTTAAAAGATTATCCTTGAGAATAGAGAGTTGCGCAATAAAAAAATGTGTATTCCCTGCTTCACAGGGATATAGTTTACCCCTTTTCACTCTTCTGTCACCAATAAGGTAGAGGAAATATTGAACTATATGGTAAATATTTATATCTACAGTTCATTAGACATGCACTCTCTAAGGTCTACTGAATACAAAATCAAAATACAAACAATGGAAAAGAGCGTGCGCAGGTGTATATGGTGTATGTTTATGGATCTGTAAACCAAACTGTGCAAAACTCCGATTTAAGCACTCACAGAAATTTCTTTACTTATGAAAGCTTTTAAGTTCGTTAATATTTAGATTATTTATATGAGATGTTAGTCTTCTACCTACATTGCTATTTATTATTAGGGACAATTTTAAACCTAAAATTAAACCATCAATTACATGCAATGTATAGAAATGGCATTCAAATCTTTAACGTACAAAAAGCTCCTGCGATCGAAAGAAAAGTAAGAGTACAAAAACTTCAAGCATGTCGATCTAGGGCAGTGGCAGCTGAAACACGAATGCACTGATAGTATCAACTTTTATTTTCAGATTAAATGGTTGAAATTTGGAAGTACTCAGTTATATAATTCACTATTTACATAACGGACAGCAGTCAGTTTATTGCACTGCACATCGACAAATAATAAGGAGCATCTATAACAGAAACAAGGAATTAATCACGTCCGTCGGATCGCAAGTTCAGCCGAATTTATGATGTAGCAAATATCGCACAACGTAGAACTGAAAAATGATTAACGAACAACATATCAGTTGAAGGTACTGTCGCCCGATCGTAGAGGTAACGACAAAACCAGCTGGCAGCAAAGAAAGAGACAGGTACCGTCCAAGCCACGCCCCTGGTGTGACTGGTTGGCACTTGCTGAAGGAGTGGCAGAGAAGGAGAGCAACAGAGTGAGAAAGAGACGGAGATGATCTGGACTATTCTCGCTCCACCGCGAGGGCCCGTGACGCTTCGTTTGGTTTCGTGTGACGTCGTCAGGTTTCGGGAAAATTCCAGAAACAGCGGGTCTTGTATAAAAGCGACTGGTCTGTTGCAGACGGGCAGAGCGACCACTTGAATCTGGGTGCTTTATGCGGGGCCAGCACAACATCGCCAGAGCTGCTGCCCTAGGTAGTGGAGGGTTTTTAGTAGGTATTCCGCATCGGTGCACTGCACCGAGGCGGTCACTCCTATGTCACCAGGCCCATGGGCTGGTGTGGGTAAATTCCATTTTTTCCTTCCACGTTAAAAAAAGAAAAGAAAAAGAAACAACAACAGACGGGCAGAGTCTCAGCATCGGCAGGGGAGCTGTTAAGCGGAAGAGGGTCACTAGTGAGCCGCTTATCGTCTGTGTGGTCATTTAAAGTACATCGAGTTGCGAACTGAAAACGTGTAGTGATTTGAAGGTACATTCGTCTGCTTATTTACGTGTACAAAAGCCACGAAAGGCTGTGTTGATGTGTGTTACGACCTTCTGCTGATAACAGAGTTGTACAAGCGCCTTTCTACGGAAATAAAAAAAAAACAATCCTTGAGTTTCTGAAACTGGACTTTTGACCTTACGAACCCACAAAGTTACAGTACTGTCGTTCAGCACATCTTTTTTCTGACCAGTGGTTATTGCCATCAGCAAAATTTATGGAAGATAGAACAAAGCATTTTGACTTCATATCCACAGCACCATGTATTTTTTCATGCAGATATCCATTTCAGTCATAACAGTTAACCGTCACATTTTTGCCGTATATTTAA
Organism: Mantis religiosa; assembly: GCA_030765055.1. Taxonomy (NCBI): domain Eukaryota; kingdom Metazoa; phylum Arthropoda; class Insecta; order Mantodea; family Mantidae; genus Mantis; species Mantis religiosa. Next base: position 229,100,771 of record CM060948.1, read on the forward strand.
GTACAGATTAGGAGTGGTGATAAAGTTTTCATCTTGTATTCTAACGGTCACATAGAAACTGGGCTACTTATTAAAACACCTTTCTTCATTACGGTTAGTTAAGTAGACAAAATATATCACGGGACTTCTACATTCAAGATCTTTTAAATTTCCCAGAAGAAGCAGACCTTTCTCTTGTCTGCTGCCTGCAGATAACATTAAAAATAACGATTAATTTAATTTTAGGTATGAAGTAGGGGAACTGACGAACGTGTATAAAAAGCACAGTTGTCCGCTGGTGTTTACTCCGCACGCTTACTGATAAGTTGCGTATCTGTCATTTCTTAATACAGCATATTAATATGTGTGTAAGTACCTTTGGTAGTACTGATTGGTATGTACTGTCAATGGTAGAATTGTCGGATAATAACAGGCATGGACTTCTGCTGTCCCTTCACCGCTCCACTGCCCAATAAAGTACAAGTCATTGTGGATAATGATATAAGTTCGTACCAAACATGAAATGACACCGAATAGTAATATAATAATGCTTCAAAATGAGAATTTGTAGTCACTTCCTTCAGTTACTATGTTCTCTCTCTCCCCACGTAGGGGAGGGGATCCGTCCACTTCAGCTGCCGTGGTGCGGACGCTGCTGACCCTTAGCACTCGTGGTACCTCTGACGTTACTAGAGGAACCTCGGGCCGAACATCTGAGCGCCTCCTTCGAGAGTTGTTTGGATTGGGATGGTCTCGAGGGGGCAGTGGTTCCTGATACGCGTGGGAATCGGGTACGCCTAAGGACGGGGTTGGGGTAAGCCATTAATTCTCCCGGGTACTAGCTTGCAAAGCTAGTAGAAGGTGTGCTAGATCGCCACCGGACCCACCGAGGTCATATCGGTAGCCTTCACCTTTGGTGTTGGCACGCGTAAGTGGCGTATCCACTTCCATCCGGTCTTGTGTCCTTGGACCAGATGGGGGGGCTTGTTTGTAACCCAGGTCTTGTCCTATGGAAAGCCCCACGGAGGACGCCAAGCTCCCTTTGGGACAGCTCGGACAACTCCCTGGTTGAAAGAGGCCCGGGTCTTGTTCCTACGCGTTCAAGACTAATGGGAGTAGCACCTCTGGGCTCAACAACCGTTATCTCTCTCCAGGCGTCCCGGCTGTCCAAACCCCGTTCCCGTAAGGGAGGGGATCCGTCCCCTTCAGCTGCCGTGGTGCGGGTGCTGCGGAACCCTAGCAATCATGGTGCCTCTGACGTTACTAAAGGAACCTTGGGCCGAACATTCGAACACCTCCCTGTTTTGGAGTTGTTCGGATTGGTTTGGACTCGAGGGGCAGGTTTCCCGATACCCATGGGACATCGGTTACGTCTCCGGACGGGGTTGAGGGAAGCCAATAATACTCCCGGGTACTAGCCAGCATAGCTAGTAGAAGGTGGCCTCAACGAGGTCATATCGGTAGACTTAGCATTTTGGAGTTGGCGCGCGTAAGTGGCGTATCCAGTTCCATCCCGTCTTGAGTCCACAGGACCAGATAGGGGACTTGTTAGTCTCTAGGTCTTGCCCTATGGAAATCCCCGCGGAGGTGCCGGTCACACTTTTTGTGACAGCGCGGTAACTACCTGGTCGAAAGAGGCCCGGGGGACTTATGGGAGTAGAACCTCTGGCATTAACGCACTAACGTGTGCACACCACCTCCGGTAGGGATGTCCGTCTCCTTCAGCTGCTGTGCTGCGACCCCTGAGGAACCTTAGCACTCGTGGTACCTCTAACGTTACTAGAGGAACCTCTGCCCGAACTGCCGAGCCCCTCCCGTGTGGGAGTTGTTCGGATTAGGTTGTACTCGAGAGGGAAGTGGTTCCCGATACCCGTAGGAGATTGGGTACATCTGCGGACGGGGTCGAAGGAAGCCATATATTCCCTCGTACTATCCAGCATAGCTAGTAGAAGTTGTGCTAGATCACCAGGTGCCCCATCAAAGTAGTTCCGTAGCCTTCCCCTTCTGTGGTTGGCGCGCGTAAGTGGCGTACTGCCCGCCTCGGTAGCGTGTATGGTAGCGTGTCTGCTTCATGTTCAAGAGGTATCGAGTTCGAATCCCGGTCAAGGCGAGTTACCTGGATAAGGTTTTTCCCGAGTTTCTCTTATCCTTAAAGACAAAATATCAGGTAGCTCTAAGCTCCAAGGACCCCGGACTCATTTGAGCATCATTTCACCCATTTCATTCATCGTCCGATATGACTTAACTTGGAGGACGAAAATTACAACAACAAAAAAGTGGCGTATCCACTTCCACCCGTCTTGTGTTTTCGGACCAGATGGGGGGGCTTGTTAATCTCTAGGTCTTGCCCTATGGAAAGCACCACGGAGGCGCCGGGCGCCCTTCGGGGACAGTTCGGTAACTCCCTGTTTTGAGAGGGAAGTCAGCGACAGCTGTCCTACATAGACCCCTATTGTTAATGTCCACACCCCAATACACTCCACTAGGTCTTCGCCAGCATCCCTCGACCGTTATAGCGTATACTCTTTGTTCTGGAAGTCGGGGTACCTGTCAACTGTGCTGCCTCCATCCTCAATGCTACCGTTAGCATCTCGTGGATGGTTTTGTAGTCGACGAGCATTAGGCGCTGACGAATCGTTGTGTCTCATACTCCGTCGGCAAAGGTGTAGAGCTCCTGCAGCGTTTGTCCTGGCTGCTGCGACGTTGATTTCAGCTGGCTGCGGTAGGCTGTGGCTAGGAGGGTTTCCAGGGCTTCCCAGATGTCCTTCGGCGCCGCCGCTGTCCGGACCGCGTTCAGGACTTCTGCGGCCCCTCCCTGGAAGCTAGCTATTAGCTGTGCGGTGTCTTCCTCTGGTAACCACTTGGTGTCCTTGGTCACTGTGTCGAACTGGCGACGGAAGACCTCGAACGCTGTCGTGCCTTTGTATTTGGGTGGTTTGACGCGCGCAGATGTTAAATCCTTCAACCTCCTGCTGACAACTTCCTCCACCATGGCGTATTTGGACTTACTGTTTGTGTCGGCCTTTCCCTCTAAGTTGTTAACGCGGCTCGCCATAGCGTTCAGGGATTTGGTGTTATTGCCGGCCTTTCCCTCTAAATAGTTAAGGCGCTCGTCCACTTGACTCATACGCTTGCCCAACTCCACGCGTTATCGCTCACGCCGGTCATCTGTTCTTCAAACTTAGCGGCGAGGGCCTCGTTTGCCGCTTTCATTTCCGTGGTCAATTCGGTTATCTTCGCGGCCAGGTTGTTGTTTGCCGTTTCAGTCTTCGTTGTTAATTCGGCCTTTATTTGTTCCATCTTCTCGGTGATGTCATTGCCGTCTTCATTTCTTTCAGCTCCGCGGCCAAGTATTTATTTGCCGCTTCTGTTTTCGCAGCGAAGTTGTCATTCGCTGTTCTCATTTCTTTCAGCTCTTCTAGAATCTTTGCCATTGTAGCGTCCATATTCGCATATCCCACTCCTGACACCAATTGTGACTTTTGTGGGTTCATAGAATTAAAAGTTCAGGTAGCAGAAATTCAAAATGTTCTTTATTTACGTAGAAGTACACTTACAGTAGCGGAATTACGTCACATGCACAATTACAATCTTCCAAGGTCGTTGACCACAACAAAGAGCTCTCTTTCAAAAGACGTCAGTTCTAATTACAACTCTCGTTACGACTCTGTTTACAACTCTGTTTATGACTAATCACGCTAGCGTGTCGCGTTCTCTTATATACGACCATTGAAAATTCTGGAGTGTTCTAAAACAAACAAGAAACCGAATGTTCTTTATCAATCAAGATGTCACTAGAATTTTCCATCTATCTCACCTTATCTGCCTTGGTAGACCTTTATCTCCGCACTATCTTTATCTGCAGGCTCTTTGTGGAGACAAGCCGCGCTATCGTAAATAAGGGGTTCGCGACAATATGTTTAAAATATTAAAATAAAATATTCAGATAATTCACTCTGACCGATGTTCGAACTCGGGACCTCTTTTACGTGAGACAGACACGCTACCAACTGTGCTACAGGGGCGGGTATCTGTACGAGATATTTTCAAAGTAAATAAAAGACATTTTAAATTGTCTGACAATATTCTCTGAAATGTTCATTCTGCTGTTCTAGTAGACCGTAAGAGATATATAAATCCTTATTATAAAAATGTAAATCTCTTTAAACCATCGAAATTATGTTAAATACCTTTTGGGGGGAAGGGCAGTTAACCCATTTCAAAGCATACCAATTTGTTTTAATTTTCCACTGTTTTCCATTGTTTGAATTTGCCAGTTTTCAGTCTAACTTTGCTCAAATGTGAAGTCGTCTGCTTTTTTTTTTCTCCTCCTACGTCTGCAGAGAGAACGGAATTTCACAGCTGTCAAAGCGACCAGTACTTAAGAGATTTGACTGTCGCTTCAGACCACTGTATTCCCATATTTCTATTGAAAGTATAAGGAAATATCTACTAAAACTATTGTTAGAAATGTTTATCTCAATTACTTTAGGTAGATTATTCGCCCTAGTATTTAAAATAATTTTCTTGCTAGGTAAGGAATAATATGCGAATGTAACACAGCAGCTATGTAGTGGGCGCACAATCCAGTTGAACTAAACGATAACAGCGCTGTTCCAAGTCATGTCAACAGCAACAGACTAACAAATGAAATGAAATGCAACATGAGCCAGTTGCTTTCGCTGCACCGCGGTCAACCGGCAATTAAAATCTAGGTTACAATGTTGTATTGGTTTAGTTTTAAGGCGGAAGTTGTGTTGTTTGGCGTGGATATTTTAACGCAAGGATATGTTACAAAAGAATAAGCTTATTGGCTACTCAGCTGAGCACACCTGCAGGTACAGGATGTAGCATTGGAGGGTATTACCATATTTTTCTCGAGAGATTTCTCACTTTTCACATTTATTTTTATCTGCAGTTTTTTGACCGGGAAGGCCTGCATATATATAACGTCCCTAACACCTTGAGTCATATTGGTGGCTTTTTACCTTTGGATTAATTGCTCATCTCAGTGATGTTCACCCGCTTTATAGTGGCCTTAACATTTTGTTAGTTTTACTTTAGAGGACTACATCAATCAATCAATCAATCAATCAATCAATCAATCAATCAATCAATCAATCAATCAATCAATCAATCAATCAATCAATCAATCAATCAATCAATCAATCAATCAATCAATCAATCAATCAATCAATCAATCAATCAATCAATCAATCAATCAATCAATCAATCAATCAATCAATCAATCAATCAATCAATCAATCAATCAATCAATCAATCAATCAATCAATCAATCAATCAATCAATCAATCAATCAATCAATCAATCAATCAATCAATCAATCAATCAATCAATCAATCAATCAATCAATCAATCAATCAATCTATCTATCTATCTATCTATCTATCAATCAATCAATCAATCAATCAATCACACATGCACACATACTTCCAGACTAGCCATTTTCAAGCATATTTCTTATCCTCCTAAAAGAAAAATTCCCATCTTCCAGCCTGAATTTGGAGGTTAGCAGTCTATCAACTTTTAATAACTGTACTTTTCCAACACTGGTGCTCTAACAAAACATGTAGCAGTAATAAAGAATTGCAATAAAGATAATTTCAATATTGAGAGTATAATTATTTAAAACATACTAAACATTCAAATCAGAAGTATATAAAACAATTTCAATAAACATAGAAAATATTCGTACCTGTGTTGTGCAGCTTATAGGTAAAATCTAAAGAGAATAACAGGCCATTTTCTTTAAATTTACAACTTACCTTAAAAGTTTGGGACAGAAGCATTATACAAATTAAAAATATGGAAAATGACGCTTTACACTTCAGGAATCATTTTCCACGTGGTGACATTCCGGCACAACAAAAGATTTATTTCCACACAGTTTGGTCGCCTACCTGAGTTTTCTGGAATTCCCAAGTACTAACCAGTCGTCAATTCAGAAAGCAGAATGCGGGTGAACTTCTGTATTTTCCCCCATCTCAACCACTCTTGTTACAAGCAGAAACTCTATCCCAGCCTTAGCCTGGACTTCTGGATAGCGTACAATGCTTAAACCCTGAGTACTAGAATAAGCTCAGGTCAAGCGCACATTTTAAAAGTAAGATAGTGGCGCATTTGTAGTGCGCATTTGGGTATTTGCCTTTTATTAAATTCTGTACTCCGTTTGACTCGCCATTCATAACGTTTGCACCATCGCAACTCTGAGCTATTAGTTTTGCTCGGTCATCTCCAATTAAGGGTTCGATTTCTTTCAGAATACACTCCGAGATAGACTGAGCATTCTGACCTTCTGGATTAACAAAATTCCAAAATCTTTCAACGGGGGTTCCATAAACAATTTATCGCAAAACAATAACCAACTGAAATTCGCAAGACACATCAGTGTTTTCATCCGCGATTATTGCAACATAATCCGCACGCTTTATTTCTTTGCGCACTTCCTCGTGATACACTTCCAACATGCATTGCAGGAGTTCGTTTTGAACAGTCTTAGGAATGCCTTTGAATATTGATGACTGGCTGAGATGTACTTGAAGTTCTTTATCCAACTCCGCCACTGAACTGAATGAGCTCACGAAAAAGCCCTTATTTTGAGATGCGTCAGATTCGTCGTGTCCCATAAGAGCCAGCTCCAAAGCACCACAGAACCGAATACAGTTTATAATTACGTTCAATATATACCTGTTCTTGTCTGCTTGTTTGTCATAGCTGTTGATTGCCTACACTGCGAATCTAATTTGTCCTGAATATTGGTTTTGCCTAGAAATGAAAGACTCAGAACATTGTCCATGTGTCGCTTCGATGTTTCATGCACTTTCATTTTAGACCATAAATGCCCAATATCAGTTATTCCAGTCTTACACCAATGGACATCTCCCCCAAATAACACACAAGGAAAACAAAAAACTGCATTGTTTTCATCACAGCCGCAAATCCATTTGTTCTTTTGATAAATATCTGGATTAAACTTACGGCATCGATTTTTTGTTCGCTGCTGCAGATGCAGATTCGGGAGTAGCCTACCCATTGTTTTTATCTGATTTTTTCACTTAGAGTCCTGTTACTAAATGAAGTTTTCAGTAATTCACTCACCTTGTTCATGTTCGTAACTTTACTGTGAATTTTAACTTAAAGAAAAAACACTGAACACTGTTTTAAAAATCCATGCTCACGATGAACTACAGCATAACAGGAGCACATACAGAACTACTCTACCATTGCTTTGAAAACACGTGTCCAACACATGCTGGACGCGCGGGTTTTATGTTGTACCAACAAAAGTGCTGCTGTGAAATATGCACATGTTGAAATACTGTCTCTAAATTTTAAAATCTAATACTATATTCACATTGAAACCCAATTAATTTTATTTATAAGGATATCTATGTGTTGTGTTTCTGCAACTGATTTCATTAAGCATTAATTTGCGTTTTGAAGTTCCTCAGAACTAACTTGCAGTAGGATGGTGACACTGCATTAAAGGAAGGTATAGCGCGAAATGTATTCTTACCATTGTCTTTCGCTAGGTGGCAGGATCGTGGTTCTCTGAGGTCCCGTGTTTTACTGCACTCTAACGGGCAAAGCGTAAGTTATGCGCCAGAGAAATCCCGGCATTACCTTCTCTGACTTTCTTCCATAAGAAGCCGTGTATAAGCAGACATCTTAGCCCCTAGCCCTAACACAGGCGTTTATGAGCGTAGACGGTGCCGTTCTGGAATCGGCACCAAGCTACGGAAAACAACCAAGAGAGAGCGCTGGCGTTCAACGCGCCTATTCAAACGAGGGAGCAACTACTCATAAACAATTCCTTTTGCGCAATTCTTATACACATCTCTTTCTTTCGCTTTCATACAGATGGTGCCATGGCACAGCGGCACTACCTCAAAAGCCGCCCCTGGCTAACAGAATTAGAATGCGGAAAGATTGACATTGAATATAAAATAAAATAAACCATAGGAGTATTAGGTAACTTGTCGTAATAGGTAATGGAATAATAATTTCTAGTGTCCCATCGTGTCAGTGACGTGTTGCAAGCAATGCAATATTTTATGTGACCATATTATGTTTTAACGAACATAAATGCAATAAACAAAGCATGTTAAACCTATACCGGAAATTACACAAAATACTATATGTGTAGGTGGGTAGGTATAAATGTTCAGAACCATGCTGAAATAGTGAACATTCGATTTTGCTAATAGTCGGTGCAATGTTTAATTTGCATTTGGTTAAAGTATTATTACCAGAGGAAAGTAACAAGCTGTAAAGCAAACAGTGAATAAAACAAATTTTTAGGTTATGCAACTTGTATCGATGTCCAAATTGTCATTGCAAACGCTGTTCGCACATGTAATGTAGCTAATTATATGTACAATACCATAATAGTTTTGTCCTGCAATGTGCCTTAATGAATACTATTTGCTAATTATATTGCGATTTATGCAGTGTGAGTACTGTATCAATGCAAGTTGAAGTATTACTTATGATTCTTGCCGTACCTACTATAGATTGTGCAAATGCAGTACATAAATATATTTGCTGCAAAATGCACACGTAAAGAAATGTTAATACCTGCCCATCTTGTATCCTGTGGTATTTAAATGAACCCATTTATTTGTTCAATTGCGTTTTTAAATCAAGGGCACAATGCTGTGACTGAACTAGCCAAATATATTATGTTTAAAAAAATCAGGTACCAAGTTACTGGTCACACAATTCATATTTTATAACCTTGCTTTTATTCATGGATGAGTTATAATTTGTGGACCTTCCCTCTTTGCATATACCTCTGTGAAATGATAATTTATATAAGAAGAGGTGATTTATTAATGAGGATACACTACTAACCAAATGATTTAGCCAAATTATATTTGTGCAATACTAATATCAAAATTAATAACAATTATGTTACCTTATTTAAAAAAATGACTGGAAATCTCTTGGTGTTCATAAATTAACAAGGCATTCCATATATTTTCCATATATCTCACCTAATCTATAATAACACTAACCTAAGGGAACCTATATAACCTATAACACTGACCTAACGCTATGATAAAGAATCGAACGCTATGGAAAAATCTAATCTGTAAACGAACTATGCTAGACCGTATTGCGGATGAACTATTCATGAAAATACCACGGAAAGATACAGAAAGCACCTAATAAAAAGTTAAAACAAGACGCCTGATGATACTACATGTGTTTTCCCGCTAATTCACATTCTAAACACAAGATAACGTTGCAAACACGGTAAAATTCTAGTGGAAAATATTGCCAACCGTTTACATTCCACCATAATGTACAGGATAACATACCTTCAGGTATATCGAGTTCGTAATACGAGGAACTGAACCTATCCAATGGTTGCTGATAACTGAAAGGTAACAAACTTCTGCTATTAACCGGAGATCGTAATACAGGCCCTAAAATATGCATGAAAATACCCTACTAAAGGGATAAATATCTGAAGTAAGCCATAAAACAACTACAGTAAAACAGAGATTAATCAAACATTTTAATTAAATACCCTAAAGAATCCAAAATACCATTAACAGTCTGAAAATGTCCACATTAAAACTTTAAAAATCCTTAAAAGGTGAGAAAATACCTGCTCCGATATTCTAAGTATTCCAGAAAGTAGCTAGAATACTTGTCCCAATGTCCAACATGCCTTCACAGTACCCAAGATACCTGTATCGTAACTCGAAGTAGTCCTATAGGTGTTAGAAATACTTTTAGAAACACTGGCATATCCTGAAAATAATTTCAAATCTGTTGGTAATTTTTACGAAACAGCTGAATCGACACCCTAAATGCCTCTGAAAAGTGGCCCAAATGTCATGGAAGGTTCCCTATGTATCCCTAGCAGAATGCAAACCCTACTGAAAAAGCAACTATTATTAAAGAGAAATAGCACACAATTAATCTATGATATAATAAAGACATGTGTCCCATTTTTTAATTTATGAATACATTAAAGATAACAACATTATCATTTTTTGCGCGATTTTTGGATGCGCGATTTTTTATAATTTAGTTCGCCACCCGAAAATATGGGCGCTGCGATCACCTCGTGTTGCCAACGATTAACATTGGAGGTTCACTTCTAATAAGTATATGTTCTGTGGTGAAAGGCATTAATAAAGATAAGAGGTGACATTCATGTAGTTTAGTATTTGGGTTGGAAATGTACATACACTAAAATTGTGCCCAGTGAAAGATTAAGACCTAAAAGGCAAAATCCTCCCATAGATAATAATTTTTACAGATTTAATATTAAAGTGTTTACGAGATATTTCTTAATCTTTTCTTCAATTGTTAATTTTTTACTATCTACTTTCTCCACTGCCTCCTGATATCACTATATCAGAACAGTGTCGTCTACAACAACGTCCATGACAAATTTCAGGAAGTAATTGGTGTCGCATTTTGTCGCTAAATTTCTGAAAAGGGTGTACTAAATATGTTTCCTAGAAGTGATAATTCTAATAAACGTCCATCACTGTTGCAGGAAGTGCATATGAGAAATCTTAGTCAGAGATTATTACAGTTACAGCTCTCTATGCAAGAAGCGAGACATGTAGATGCGACAGGATTACATAATACTGGACTTTATTCAGCAGAATTTAGTGTTCGGGAGCATCTGATGTATTTGGCTTTAGGTGCTAATGGGGCCAACATTCAGCAGGCTCGTAAAGTTGAGGGAATAATTAGCATAGAACATAGAGAAGATTCAAACATCTTTCGAATATACGGAGTAAGTAAGGAGTCAGTGAAGAAAGCACGGAGCTTCCTGGAGTACAGTGAAGAATTAATTCAAATTCCACGAACCGTGGTGAGAAAAGTGATTGGAAAAGATTGCCGAGTCGTACAGGAAATAGTGGACAAAAGTGGAGTGGTACGACTAACAATTGAGGGTCATAATGAACCGCGACCTACAGTTCCTCATGAAGAGGGTAAATATCCTTTCATTTTTGTGGGCACAGTGGAGAACATTTCTCATGCAAAAGCTCTTCTGGAATATCATTTGGCAAATTTGAAAGAAGTAGAAGCAATGAGGCAAAGTAAGCTTGAAATAGACCAACAGCTCCGCTACTACCAACAGCTCCGCAACTACCAACAGTCAATGCAAAGGAGCAATGATCGACGTTATAATTCTGATATGAATAGAGGACATGTTCGAGGTAGAGGAAATACAATGAGAGGCCAAGGCAGAGGAAGAGGCCAACAGCTCCACAACTACCAACAGTCAATGCAAAGGAGCAATAATCGAGACTATAATTCTGATATGAATAGAGGAAATGTTCGAGGTAGAGGAAATACAATGAGAGGCCAAGGCAGAGGAAGAGGCCGTGGAAGTGGTCGTGGCGGCTTAGGCAGACGTGGCAGCACCATAGGCACTAACAATTACTGAAAATAATGCTGTCCCTAGGTAAGGACATCCTGAAATAAAAGTGTGTTGGCTCAAGCAAATTAAAAAAGTTAAGAATGTATACTTGAAGTTAATGTACCAGTCCTTTATTTACTTTTCACCTTCAAGTGAATTTTGGCATTTTTCAAACCAGTTTAGGTGCAGGTAAATTCTGTGAATAGAAACAAGTTATTCAACCAATGGAAATGATCATTTTTGTTGTCAATTTTGGAAGAGAAGCTGATTCTGCTATGCTGTTAAGCACAGGCCGAGGAAAGAAATACCAAACGCGAACAGAACTGTTGAAGAGGTAACAATAAAATGAAGCTTTCCAATTTCTTAAATGATTGTACGCCCCTAATATTCCACCCTGAAGAATTAAATCCATTGGTATTCTGTTATGTAACTTAAATAGATGAAATACAATATTAGTTTAAATGTGATTTTCAGCGTCCTGATTAAGAGATTATATGTGAAGCAGAAAGGAAGTGGTACCTGTAAACAAAACGTACCGATTTGAAACAACTGAAATTGCATATGATGTAAGCGTTCAGCATTCATGAAGTACTATATTCTGTCATTCACGCTTAATTTTCATTAATATGAACTTTCAGTTAATAGCAAAAAGCTTGTTTGGTTTCTCTTTGATCTGCATTATTATTTGTTATAGTTGCAAGACATTTCTTTTGTTGTGTGTGTTGTTCATGTTAAGAAGTATGCTTAGATACACAATTTATATAACATTCATACAGTTATTTAAGATAAAATAATAATTTCCAAAGAAAGAAAACAAAGCTGTTTATCACATTGCTGTTTATCATTGGAAACCAGAAAAGAAATTAGTTTGATTCATTTTTATTATAATAGTTTATTATAAGGATAGGTTAGTAAAAATAACGTGAATGTTTATACTCTCATTTTTGTTTTATTATTAATGTACTATTAGTGTAAAACTGTTCAAAATTTTGACATGTTTGGTTCAAGAGTTAAATAAACCATATTTTCTTCTCAAGATTACTTAAGTCTTCATACAAGTTGTGCTGTAGTTGAAGAGGTGAAAGAAGCTAAGGTCCTTAATCCTGTAATATCATAAGATCTATATTAACTAATTGTGTATGAATTTTGTGAACAGCAGTGAGCTTTATAAATGAAAAAGCTTTGATCAAATCAATATTAATGGGATTAAAACAGTTGCGAAGTGTCCAGATTGGTTTTGTGAGTACTATGGAAATTTCAATTGTACAACTCATACCACTGTACAACCTGCTTCAGAGCATTTTATTCAAGAATAATTGCATCATGAAATATAATGAACATATAAGGTAAACGTCCCATTAGGCTTGAACAGTATTAAGGAAACTAGTAAACCCTCTCTAAATTCCTGTTAGGTTTTCTCCCTCAGATTGCACTCGTTTCAAGTATGCACCAATGATATCTGTTGATGTGGAGAGAAATTGTTCAATGTGCCGCCAGAATACAATACGATCCTTTATACCTAAGAAGTTAGAGATGACTGCTGTGGTACACTGCAGCGCCAACTGAGGTAAGCTTTCTGAAGTTGAACTTCAGTAACCAAGCCAAGCATGATTTAATTATATCTATTTCAATTTCTTTCCCTAGAATGTCCACTGCTGGTTGCTGAAACAGAAGAAATATTTCTTACATGTAGTTTTTCTCGCTCTATATGTTGCACATCACTTAAATATTTTACTTTCCATCTTTTTACTTAAATATCTTATTGGAAATTAGTTTATTAATGTGTAGGTATTACCTTCCTTTTGGGATATATTAGGTCTCTTTAAAGTTCCTTTATTGACAATTTATAGGTTCCTCAATTTTATATCAATCACATTCATATTTCGAAAGGAGGTATCACACGAAGACGGAAGCCGAAAAAGCCTTCGATTAAAAGAGCCACACCAAACAAAAATCTAAAAGAGAAAAGTAAAAAGACCTCTCCTTCTCTCTCTCTCTCTCTCTCTCTCTCTCTCTCTCTCTCTCTCTCTCTCTCTCTCTCTCTCTCTCTCTCTCTCACACACACACACACACACACATACACATACGCACACCTATATCAAGCTTTGGGAAAATGGACGCTATTCTTGTGGGCAATGCTTCAGTCAACAAATATGGAAAAGTTTGTGGATAACATAAAGCCTCAAAGGATCGAGATATACAGTTCTATGGTGTGCCTACCACTCACCATTCAAATCCATTTGAGCGATACATGTAAGATTTACAGATTTATCCGCCCCCCTCCCCGCCAAGAATCACACATCGTAGACAAGACACATTCCGCCCATTGAAAGCGTATTTGGTGATCTGCCAAACAAAAATACAGGCTTCTCTCCCTATCTACTTCACATGACATCCCAGGTATGCCGCCGACCTTACAGAAAAAGGTGTATCAGTACCCTTTTAAGAAAGAAGAAAAAAAGGAAAGATAGAAAGTGTTACACTTAAGTGGCATGGTCAGTACACTAAAGCATCCAACAGGTGAAAGATTACACTCATTAATCCGCATAAACAACCTCACAGTAAAGTGAAATATCCAGAATATCTACACAGTGAAAACTAACGGACTCTTAAGTATATTTTGTACCAAATTAAGGGAAATATCTCTAGAAAAATGGTGTTCGTTTAAATTGCTATAACTAAATATCTTTTTCCTTTTTTTCTGGTGTGATACTCGAATCCATAAGTATATGGAAATAACATGCAATGTAAAAATATTATAACTAAATTCTTCTGCATTGTATTTCAAAAGTAATAGCTATATATTTAAATATAACATGTCTTTATATCATTCACAAGATACGTGAGGAAGGAGTCAGAACTAAATAAAAAACAATAGTCCCAAAAATGAAATTAATAAAAGAACAATACATAGACAGAAGGGCAGTAATTATACGTTACTCTAAAGCACATTGTGTCCTAGTGTGTCAACAAACTTATGTAGGATACAAAGAGCAAATATTTCGGGTGTAAGAGTTAAGGGTAACAGTGTCACTAGAAATAATGTACGTAACATTTTTCCGGTCTAGCTTTATTATGCTTACACATTTCAAATCTATTATAGAATAATGCTCTTAGCAGGGTTTACGTATACAGACACCATTATTGTTTTCCTTAGTTTTAAGACGCTCCTTTAGTTACACAAGCACACACACACACACACACACACACACACACACACACACACACACAGACACACACACACACACACACACACACACACACACACAAATTACGTATTTTTGCACTAGGCAAAAGAATCACTTTTGTAAAATTTTCATTCAAACAGATTTCCTTACACAGAAAGTTGCAAAAATGCTTTGTCGTAGTACAGTTAAAATTGCATTAAATTATTAACCTATTATAAATGAGCTTACTTGTGTTGAACACTTGGCAGAGACTGTCCCTTATGCGGCGCAATGGGCTGGAGCGTGGCAGCTCTTGATTCTCAACCACAGAATATTTCCAGATTCGAACTCACCCATTGGTGTGGGACCTGTAAGAATGGTTATTCTTCCAGTGTTAAATCCACTGGACTTTTATTTGTAGTTTACGTCCTTCAACGTTAAGTCATATCGGACGATGAATGGAATGGGTGAAATGATGCTCAAATGAGCCCGGGGTCCATAGAGCTAAGAGTTACCCGACATTCGTCTTTCAGGATAAGGGGAAACCCCGGCAAAAACCTTATCCAGGTAACTCACCCTGACCGAGATTCAAACTCGGGACCTCTTGAACGTGAGGCAGACATGCTACCACCACGCTACCGAGGCGGGCACACTGGACTTATAGTATGAGATAGGTAGTAGTATTAAAGACTTAGGTCGAGGTGCTAAGGTACTTCAACACTACTTCTCTCCACCTCCACTATAACACTGCTGAAATATATTTTAAAAACAAATGGACACGTACAGGAGCAGAGCACCAACTGATGCCTCTATTCCTGTGTGTGCAATATTTAAAGAAGAGTACTACCCGGTTTTGTACCATTGAGAATCTGGTTCTGCCCTCGGTACGGGACAAAAAAGTATTTTGCTAAGTGTATTGCCATTCTCATTTAGCGTTCGCCGCGTATATGGTAGCGGTTTCGAATCCCGCCTTAGCAATGGGTGTTTATGGCTATAGTGTATGTGTAAAAGTAGAGAAGACAAATAGCTAACAAATAAAACACTTAAAATGGGCAAAAATAACACACACACACACACACACACACACACACACACACACACACACACACACACACACACACACACACCCACATACACACACACATATATATAACCCTGTTTCTGGGCTTATCAAATGGCCACGGTTAATTAGATAAGGGGCCCCTGTGTCTAATTTTGTCATCTAACAGTTACGGTTTAACTTATATGTGGTTCTGTTTTCTAGGATTATATAAGTTAATTAATATCCCATTTTTACAGCTCCATGTGATTGTGTTATTCAGGTAAATCAAAGTGTTCAAGAAAGTTCACTTTTACAGTATTTTTTGTCAGTTCTGTGTGAAATGAATGTTCTTAATGAAGGTGTGTTAACGTTTTAGTGGGGCTTCAGTTAATCTCCGTTGTTCTTGTAAACACAATTTCTAATAATGAATATATTACAACAGCAATGTTTTACTCATGTTTGCCTGGAGTCCCGGTCTTATCCCATGTTCCCCTACATGATCCTTGCATGCTCTCCCAACACACATTACTCGCAATATGATGCAGTGCTTTTCTAACAGTTGAATTCGATGCTACTATCCAACACATGGTTGCCCGCCTCGGTAGCATAGGTGATAGTGAGGGATCCTGCCTCACTTTCAGTACGTCCCGAGCTCAAATGTCGGTTAGGGAGACTTATCTGGATAAGGCTTTTCCGGGGTTTTCCCTATACTTATAAATAAGCTCCTTAGATCCTGGGCTCATTAGAGCATCCTATCACCCATTTCATTCATCGTCCGATATGACAACGTTCGAGGATGTTAATTAAAAAAATAATTGTTCAGCAATATCACCAAACGTGAATCCACTGAACCTATCCTGCTGGAGGATATGGAAAGCAAATCTTTGAAACAACACGTTCATCCGGGTGTGGAGGAAATAAGGAACAATTAAAGTGCCTTTACTGGAGTAATTGTTCATGAAGGTGGAAACTTGCAGATGCAAAAATGGTGAACATTTTCAGCAATACCTGTGACACGTTTGGTTCAATTGGTTTATTGTTACTTCTTTGTCATCCATATTAAAATAATATTTAGTCCAATTTGTAAGAACGTAACTCCTGGTGTTTCCTCTTTGATGTGTTTGCATTTCATAAATATGACTTGGTTCATTAAATTTGCAGTATTAATTAGAAAACGCTTTTAAGTTAAATGCTGAATGCGCTGATTGTTATCCGTAAATTCTAAGTTTAACTTACAAAATCTGCCGCGCACTATACAGAGAAAGTGAAACTTTCCCCTCCACTCGGTATTCCTAGAAGCTACTGATAGTGCACGGGCGACGATCTAGTGTTTCCTAACTTGAAGCCCATGTTATTTCCCTATTTCCATTATACCTACAGGAAAATCCACAATGAAGTAATTTCTGCAACGTTTCAGCTCAAGTAATATAAAGTAAATAGAGGAATAAGCGTTTCTAAGCAACTTTACAAGGCTCTTAGGAGTTGCAATCCTAATGAGCTTCTTAATTGCTACACTCTGCGCAGCAGGAAGCCTTTGTCCTCAGGGAATTTACAGACTTTTCATTTAATTTCATTTCTTTTCAAGAACAGTTTGTACAATAGAGTGAAGCATGTACAAGACAATGGGATGTAGTCTGGCATGTTAAATTAGGTAACATAAATAAAAATAAGTAAAAAAAATGAAAAAAAAAAAAAGATTTTAATGATTCAAAATTGCTCTTCTGCAATGTTTTACATGTATATGTAAAGATTGTCTCCCCTCTGTTACATATCTTATTTCACTATTCAGATTATGTTTTAAATTTTAGAACTGAACATTCACCAAAACTACTGCAACAAATATAAGGCGTTACTGCTGTATAATTTAATAGTATACGTTATGTTAAGTTTCATTAAATATCTTGACAACTGATAGAGTCGACATGAAAAATTAAATGCCACGACCAGGATTTGAACCACCGATCTACTGGTTTTCGTCCAGTCGCTCTTACACATAGAGCTACCATGGTCAAATTGACATGATGAAATTAAATTCTTCAATTGACTCATATTTAATGTCATGACGGCAAATTGAGCATAGTAGCTCAATGGGTAAGAGCGGCTGTACGGAAACCAGTAGATCCGTGGTTCAAATCCCAGCCGTGGTATTGAATTTTTCATGTCGACTCTATCTATCCAATATCTTAGCCTGTATACGGCTAGTGTGAAGAAATGGATAATTCCCATCAATTAACTTAAATATCTTGACAATATTATTTGGAGCAAAACTTTAGAAACAGTGATGTAGTTAACATTTGAAAGTAATGAGTCGGTAATTCAAACACAAACATCATTTAAATTATCCTTACTTGGACATGTTTCCGACAGTTATCGGATAACTGCTGACGATGGGGACAAAACGTTCTCCGAAACATGTCTAAGTAAGGATAATTTAAGTGACGTTTGTGTTTACCGACTCATTACCTTCAAATATCTTGACAATGTTTATTTACTACTTCAGGCTCTGTATTATCCAGCTGTTGCACTACTATCCGGCCGTTGTATCTCCGGCTCTGACGTTTTGCGACTGCAAGAGGTGGAGGGGGAAGGTTCATAGTACCAACATACAGTAATGAGCAATTGAAAACATATCGTCAAAATTATCTTTAAAATGAAAATATAGTACCATATTAGCTTTAAAACAATAAAATCTAAATTGCAATTTCATTATCATGCAAGATATTCATTACAACAAAACTCTATTAGAATATTTCGTTCACACCTTTCACGTACACTAACTGCATCTGTTGGTGGTACTGGGAGTTTCTACATCCGGTGCTCTGGTCAGGAGGTTAAAACTATCTGCTAGCGCCAATCAGCATTGTCGCTGCTTGGCGTGGCTTCCGAACCCAACACCATGTTGCCAGGTTAACTTTGTTTGAGCCACGTGGCCTTTTAGCTACTTGCGCTAGTGAACTTTCTTTGGTATATTTTTCGTGTGTGAATTCCAATTTTTAGTGTTCGTAAGTCCTATTATTATCGCTATTATAATAATATGGCTACTGTTTCGTGAAATACGCAAATACGTGAAATATTTCAAATACGCATGTTGCTCTGCTTGAAATTTCCGCTAAAGAACTGGCAACAACCCGCTTCCCCCTCTCGAGAAATGTCAGAGCCGGAGATAGAGCGGCCGAACAGTATGTTCTTTTCCGTATTATTTTATTTTGCTTGTAAATACGGCCCTAATATGAGTGTACTGATATAAAATGTGGCTTATG